>VWZN01016550.1:4836-49833 GCA_013396955.1 Regulus satrapa
AAAAAAAAAAAAAAAAAAAAAAAGTTTTCTCCATTTCCCATTTTATATGTAACAGGTGTGGACGGACCAGACTTAACATCTAGAAAAACCATTTCACTATTTTGTGTTTCTCGCTGTTCTCAGAAGGAGCTCTTTATTACCAGCTGAAACGAAGGGCAAAACTCTTACTTGAGCTCCCTGAGCCCCAGACCAACCCCTGGAACAGAATGGCCAAAATAGAGCCACACCCATCGAGAGCAGATTGAATGAAAGAGCTTTGAAACATCATTCTCTGGTTTGCTCCTTTTGCAGACTTGGTGAATGCTGCTTGTTTTACAATAATAAACACTAGTAATTTTATTGCAGCTCTGCATGGTTCATTCATATCTTTCCACTGAAATAAATAGTTCCCATCTTTTCAGTTGTCTGAACCTCCATTTGAAATGCTCATTAAGTGGAAATAACTAGCAGAGTTGAAATCTGCTTTTCCTTGACTGGAAAGGTTCTACAGTACCCCTCCATATAGCAAACATTAACCGACTTACCAAAAGAAATGTACTCTCCCAGAGTTAAAAGCAATTTAAGAGTTAAATATTAAAGCCTTGTGAATTCCCATGTAGCCACAAGGGCTATGTAATTTTTTTCTTAAATTGCAGGTTCTGTACTTTCAAACAAAAGTAACTTTTCTCAATACTATTAGAGCTGCAATGAGGGATAAGCTACATCAATTTGATTAAAGGAATATTTTCCTTCCCTTGAGATTGTTTTCCTACACATCTCTTGAAAAATGATTCATAGTAGTCAATCATTTGATATTGCAAATGTGATACGGGACTCCTTGTCAGCTGACATATGGGTGCAGTCATATTTAAACAAAGAAAGAAAATACATACCAGGGAAGAGATTAAACTTCACTCTTTTTAACCATCATGACTCCAGTTTCCCACACTCATTCATTGTTGTGATTACTCTAATTAAGGAACTTCCCTGGCTTCCTGGGTCTTTTAATTCATATATGTGTTTTCAGAAGTACAGCTTCCTTACCCATGGCAGCAGAAACTGGGACAAGGAGCCACTCTGGCTCACCATATACACTAGAGTAGCTGTTCTGCATTGCTTCTGTTTGAAATGTTGCTTGAACAACATATTTAGCCTACTTGAGGAACAAACTTGGAACAGCAGTGTGGAAATGTCATTCACCTGTCATGTAAGCTGAACTTAATTACACAATAATTGCACATCCGATACACCGAGAGTGGAAGGAAGCAGCATTTCCTTGTATCTCCCATGACATAAGCATGTATTATTTATTCACTTAGTTACTATACTGAGGTTCTGTTGCAGTCATTGCCGTTTTGCTTTAAGGTGCAATGAGTAATTTATTAAGTGGTGATGCAGATGTTTATAAGAATGCTAACTGGGAGACTGAAATGAATCATCACAGAGAGCACATGAGACTGACAGATTAATTCATGGCCAGAAAAAATGAAGTTATTAAGGTTGAGCAGGACTACTCTAAGGAAATTTTTTGCAATTTTTTCACAGCTCAAAGTAGAGATACTTATGAAGCACCTGTTTTTTAAAATGAAAAAATAAACAAAAATTCTCCTAAAATTTTGAAGAAATAATTTTTCAATGTCTCACAATGTATAGCACTGTGCTGATTGCCCCTCACAGCCGAATCTTCTCCTAAAGTCATTGAATAGACTGTTATAGGAGGGATTTCATGGAAACCACACCAGAGGTGACAACTAACAGAAACAGGTAGGAACAATATGCAATTTAAAAGCAAAAATATGCACAGCTTCTTGGAGAATTTAAAGGATTTGAAATTTTGTTTTCATTTATACATAAAAAAATCCACAGCTAGTTCATTTTACACTTCTCTATCTAAAAAATGAAGATTACATTATTCAGTTGTCTCAGGTTGATCTAGTCCATCCTGAAACAATCATTGCATAAATTTGTAAGATAGGCATATAAGTGAAAATCAGCATCTTGAGTAGTATTAAAACCCTCCCCAAATAGTTGCTAATATACTTACTTTCAGCTTACAAAATTTTATTCTGCCTGATTGACTGAAACAGAAATGAGCAGCTATACTCTGCCTAAAAGATATGAGATATCCTGCTGTTTAAATTAGTGACAATCGGTCCTACGTGAAAACGTAAACACCCTTTTCTAAAAGATCCCATAGCCCTAAGTGCCACAGGATGAAGGTCTAGCCAGTGTGGAAAGAAACTGCTCTTTAAAGAAAACTGTGCAGAGAGTAAAGTGAGAAAAAAAAGAGCTTTTTCTCTACCTTTTTACTCAGGAAACTACCTGGCCATATAAGAAAAAGGAGCCTGGTCTGTTGGCTGACTCCTCTACTTAAATCTCACCTCTACTGGTACCGTCAAAAGGCCTCTTTAGTGCAATATGAGAGCAGTTTCCAGTCAAACTGTAATAGGATTATCAGACTGAAGTAATTATAGAGAGAAATCACAGAGTCAGCATAAAAGAGGGCAAAAATTAATAGGGAAAGCCCCTTAGTTCTTACTCAGCTCACCAGAAAATAATTTCCTTTAAAACTGAAGGGAAAACATGAGCGGACTTATACATTTTCATGACAGAGCAAAATGGCTGAGCAAACTGTGACAATGGACACTGCTATACAATTTAAACACTAAATATTGCAAGCAATTAAATGCTCCTACTCACATCTCTTTTCTGACAGATATATAGCAATACACTTAAACATGATAGAAAAAATATTTTTCTATTTACAAGAGAACATGAGTAAATATAAATGGTATCCAACTTCAAATGTCTGAGCAGGATATTCACACAGCCAGCTTTATTCAGTTGAGACACACAACTGAAATAGACCCTTGTCTGCCATACAGTCAGTGACAGCTGAATGACACTTGAGTGGATTGACTCATCTTCTGGAAACTCCACTGACTCATAACTCCATAGGTCACTGACTCAAGCACCCACTTTTGTTCAAGTGCACTAAAAGAATAAGGTTATTTTCAATGTTACACATCAAAGAACATTTGGATTTTGTGTCATTTTCTACCCTAAACTCTGCAGGCCTTTACACAGAAAATTTTGCCAAACTTCTATTCAGTTTTAAGGGGAATTCACCCCAAAATTTGCATTCAGCAAAATATAAATAGCAATATCTCTTTTAATTAGATGTGGCTTGATTAGCCAATACCCTTCACAAAGAATGTCTGATTATCTCACAGATGGTTAGATTTTTGAAATTTGCAGGACTAGACTTGAGCTAGAAGAGATGCATAGGAATCCTTCAAAATTCACATGATATTTCTAAGGCCATGAAAATTATTTTCAGGGTATATAAGGTGAATATTTTATAACTTGCCTTATTTGGATCATTGAGTTTTATTCTAAAGTCTAAGGGAAATAATTCGTTCAATAATAAGAATTTATTAACAGCTTTGTAGTACCAAACTAAACAGAGCAAGCAACGCAAGGGTTTTATGTGCTTTTGTCCTTCTTTTTTTTTTCCTCTTGGAATGGTATATACACAAGGGTTTCCAGTACTCTGCATTGACTAATTAGTGAAGCATTAATCAAGCATTCAGAACAGCTTAATGCATTCAACAGCAGCTCACTCAGAGGCACCAAATTTAGAATTTCTTCTGTTCTGAAGGAGTAAAACCAGTATCCTTGTATATATTGCTAGATATCCATATCCATATAAGCACAATAGAGAGTAAGTAGTAGAATCCTGGGCCAAAGAAATGCCTTTAGATTTTTTTTAAATACCGAGGAATATTTAATAACCACTTCTACAGGAGCTAAAAATTAAGAAAATGCAATGCCAGTTTAGCATCTTATTATTCATCATAATGTGCATATCTCAGGGCCCAGTCAGTTTGCATCAGCAATGGTGTGGGACAGACATTCCCTTATACCACGTTTCTTTAAAGCAGGAATTCCAGAAATGCAAATATGACCATGTTTTCTTACAGTTGCTGAATTGTCAGAGCCAATGTATTCTTTAACGATATGAATACAATGAACTACAGCTACTGGCACTCCCTAATGCTCGCTGGTTTCATGGCCTTCCAGTGCAGACTTGAAAGCATCAGACAGTGAAGGTGTCAGCTGGGAATAGTGTTATATCCAGAATGTTGCCCTCTCTTGCGGTTCTACCACAGATTTTTTTTAATGATTTGTATGTTTTCCAACAGCACCAGTGCCTGTAGCATCATATACAATCATGCAACTTACTTCAGTTTTAGAGTTTTCATTAAGAAAAAAATATCCTGTTGGCAACCTTAGATCAGCAGCACTAGTAATTGAAAAGGGCTAATGAGAGAAATTAGGATGGTATTAAAAAATATAGTTGCATTTGGCCTGTCTCACAGTTTCACGAGAGTTTCAGTGTGTTGTTAATCTATGGATTCATAATTTTGGTGAACAGCACAAAAAATTCCTACCATAGACAAGAAACTGCCTTATACAGATTACTATTCTGACTCTACCCAAAGGAACTGTAACTGTGAATATTCTGCATCAAGTGATGGGGTTTTATATAATCACTTTTAAACTGAATCTTGAAAAGATGAAGTAGCAATGGCTTAGCGGTGTGAAACCAAATTCTTCCAAAATAGGCCTTAGGCATGATACCATTAGTGTACATCTGGCAAAACTCAGCTTTAGTAGCATGGAAGTACTGAGAAAACAAAGATTTCTCTCATAGGACTGTGCAATATATTGAACACCTTCCTAAGACACTGATTTTACCTATTTGCAGAGGTATGTCAGGAATGTGTGGCTGGACACAAAGCGAAAAAAAAAACCTTTTGTCTTAAACCTGCACCTTCAGCCGAACCAGCTGAAGCATTGTGACCTTGATCCTCCTTACTCAGTTAGCAACCTTGCCTCAAGAGATGTCTTAACACTACTGATTCTACACATCTGAAAGGACACAGAGAACACACAATCGCTCCACAAACCTCTTGGTTTCTCTTGTGGTATTTCAAACATGCTTTTGTTTCTTTAGTTTGCTATATTTTATCATCACTGCAGCAAAAACCTCACAGAAAGCCACAGCAACAGGCTGATTTGATGTGGAGAGTAATCAGTCATCCACGGCTGCAAGGAACAGTGAATCCCAATTTCATTTCAAAATCTAATGAAGATGGCCTCTCAAATCCACTTGATGTATATAGTAATATTAGGCTTAGATTGAAATATAAGATTTCTTCCTCAAGACCTGTCATGATCATTCGACTCAGGGTTGTTTAGAGTAGAGAAAAGAGACATGATAACACTTTCAATGACACAGAAATCTACTGGAATGAAGAAGAAAATAATCTTAGTCTTTATGTCCACAGCAGACAGGGACAAGGAATGAATGTTGATTAGATGAAAGACATAAGATACAGGATACAGAAAACAGGACACAGGAAGGGATTTTGATTAAAAAATAAATCAGCCCTCAATGACAGAGAAAATGAATTACTGTCAGAGACTGCCTGTGGAAGTCCCAAGTCGTTGTCTTTGGCAGTTTCTAAGGAAAGGATAGCCATTAATAGCAATAAGGATGGGAAATCCATCACAGATAATATAGGGGAAATATACTGGACTAGGTGGTCCCATGAAGTTCCTTGTAGTTCTACGCCCCTACCAGCCTGACCATTTGTACTCATATAGCACATATTATACCATCAATTTAGTGATGTATTTCTCACCAAAATAATTATAGAAAGATACAATAATAAACAATTTTACAGATTTGAAACAAAGTAAAAAAAAAGACTTGGTCTTATACTGATATTTGGGAAAAAAAAATAGTCTATTAAGCGTAATCCTCTCCCCAGAAATTATTGGATTATTTGGGGTGATTTATTATTAAAGTCAATTCTGGGGATTGAATGACTGTGGTAGGAGCATGTGTTTATTTTCCTTTGCAACATGCATTATTTATTTCCATTAAGTTTACTTTACTTTCACAGGACTAAGCACTTCTGCTTTCTGAGATGTATTGTCTTGTTACTACTGGGACATCTTACCCACTGCCTTCATTGACTATTTTATCAAGCATCAGATAGAGTCATTGTATAGCCTGCAATTGGTTTTGTACTCAAGGATCCCAGGACTTTTGTCAAGCCCAAGTGTCACTACAGTTAGTATCTAAAATACTGCTTCAGCTTGCACAGAATAGAAGGAAGATGGAATGAAAGTGGGTATTATTCACCAAGTTTGCTGATGTCTTTTTGCTTTTTTTTTTTTTTTTTGCTATCCTTTGGCTTGTTTCTGATACCTGAACAGAGTAAGGAGATGATACAGTGCTACCTTGACAGTCTGTGCTAGCTGGAAGCATAAGCAAGCATAAGCATGTTCTTCAGGCGTTATCTCCATCTTTTACTGTAGGCATAACTACAGCTGGATGTTCCAGGTGATTTGAAAATCATTCTTTTGATGAAATGAATACTCATGATGCCTTTGCTTACTGTTCATATTTTATGGGTTGAGAAAGGATTGCATCATTTAGCAAATATAGCAGCTAAAGTGAAAAGAAGCTGGTTATGATAAGGAAACAAACCAAAGTAAAGAGCAAAAACAATTTAATCTGTGATTGAAAAAAGAAATAAGTAATTGGAGACAATGATTGTGAATAAGCCTGTCGTTTGAAGTGGAATATTCAATTGTCTGCTAAAGCTAATTATTGGCATATTTCAATACATGCCTTTCCCACTTTTATGGCCATATGGCAGCCTTACATGCACTCTGTGCACCTATGAGAGTGCACTTATATAATGTTTTATATATTCAGAAATCTGCAAGATTCTTGGCTGGATATAATCCTGTCTTTTCAGCACCATCATGAAGAGAGCACTTGGAGCCAAGCAGAACCTCTCTCTGAGCAGATCAGTCAGACCTTGCCCTGACAAAAGGTGCAGATGCAGAAGCTCCTTTCCCCAGCTCTGCTGTTGTGTGCCAGACTCCAGCAACTGCTTCACAGCAGATATTTCTCCTTACCGGGAGTGTGAGTTTGGATTCTGAACACTATTCCTGAGTCCATCTAGTGGATGTATAAGATAACATATTCTACACACATATATAAGTACACATAAATGGATGTATAAAATATTTTATCTCTCTTATGTTCATAAATTTAAACAATATTTCAAATTTAAACAATATAAACAACAAAGCTATTTTGGCATAGCTTTGAAAAATTTTCTGCAGATTAAAACCTACCAAAAATACTCAATTACTAATCTCGCCGAACACAGAAGTTTCCTGCAAATCTCTCTGGCTGTTCTGGTTGGTGAAGTACTACACCATTTTGCTGCTAATACAATATGAAGGTCATCAAACTTCACCAGCCAGCTGTCAGTTCAGGAAAAGGGGACCCACTCTTTAAGTTTGATGCAGACAGCTTTAAACTTTCCAAAAAAAGAAAAGAAAATCAAACCTAAAACAAATAAGCAAAACCTGAAAGCCAGGTCATGTATTACTTTAAATTTGCAGAAGACTTCCTTTTGCCTTTGGCTACTAAAATTCTACTGTTAACAACCATTACTTTTTCTGTGAATACACTTTTATTCTCTTTACTTTTTTTTCAGGCTATTCTTTTCCTTTTCTTGTCCCATGAGTTCTTATTACTGAAAGCTAAAGCCTAGTTATAGTGGCTGAAATACAAATATTAGTCATTCACAGTATAGAAAAATTGGTTAAAAGCTCCACCAGGTGAAAAAGATACTTTGTGTCCCTTTTATACTTTGTTGATCCTTGGCTGAGTACTCAATAGAGGTGAATACAGTGGGCTTTGGAATTTTTGAAAGAAATTGCCTTTCTATTTCTGTTCTGGAAAAACTCCTGTTCCAGCCCTGTCTCTGAACAGCAAACATTTCCCACAGCACCACCTGTAGGACTATCTAGCTAGAGGTTAGAATTTTAATATGTCAGAAGAAAGATTAAGCATCAAATAACACACTGATAAAGGATGACAGTAATGTTATCTCTGCAGACAGACTAACACTCAAACTTAATTAATGCAGCAATTAATTCATCAGTTTGTGTCCAGACATACTGATACTTTAAGCACCATACAGTGGAAGTAAAATTTATTGCTCTTACAGATGTTTGGCTAGAGGTAAGTTTGGGTAAAACTGAAAGCTCTTAAAATATATCTTCAGATATTGGGAGTATTGTTGGGTTTTTTGGTTGGTTGCTTGGTTGGTTGGCTGGTTGGTTGGGGTTTTTCTTTTTAAGAAAGTTAACTTGTACTTTAGTATTGCATCTGTTTAAAAAAAGTACGAAAAATTATTAATAAAATGCATTGTTATTTCTAGAATTTCAAGGGAGAAGAGGCATCTGATTCCTCTAGAAGAGAGAACACAAGTTATTCACTTTGTTAAAAGCCATTTTCCATGGATCTCCCACCTGGCTTCCAGCAGTTCCTAGAGAAATGCATCCTACCAGACACCTTCTTCTTTATTTGAGATTATCATTATTCTTTATTGCAGGTGGTGGCTATTTTAAAATACATTCTCCAGCTAAAAGACACTCTTAACTTTGTAGCTGCATATCAGCAAGAGAAAAATTACGCCCACAGGTCACACATTACTGCAAAAAGTACTTTTCCATTTCTGCTTTCTCATGCTTACCATTCTCACTTTAGTACCAAGTTCAATTCATTTCAAATCCTACCAAAATTGCTTCACTTTAAGAAATTAAATTAAACTACTGCCCAAAGTAGTTCAGTGACCCATTTAATTGTACTTAATATTACACTTACCAATCCGTGGTCTCAAATGTAAGCCCATTGCTTATTTGTTTACATGCAATATTGTCAATTAGTGTGAATGATAGCTAATTTAGACAATTTTAGTAGCTGGTGAGAGAACCTTGTTCTTAATGCTGGGAGTTTTTTCAACAGTTCTTTTTTGTATATAAGAAATCAAAATTACATTGTTTGTCAGAGACTAATCAGACTAAACCACTTTTATTCTTCTTTACCTTGAATTAGAACCTTGCATTTTTTTAAGCTGTGATGAATTATTGGTGAAATTCTTTTCCTATGCTGCCTTTTGGTCTGTGATTTCTACTTCTGTTTCTAATTAGAAGTGTCTTACACAGTTTACAGTGAGGTTTGAAAACATCATTTGAAGAATAATTTTCTAGTTTCTTTTATTTATTTCCTCAATGCTATGACTGTGAGTTCTGGAGGAAAGCTAGACAAAGGCAGAAATGATGACTGTAAAGGGGAACAGAGGCAGATGAGAAAAAATAGCCATATTTCTGATCCCTGAAGTGGTTTCACCGTGCCTTGATCCCTTTAATCTGTGGAGCACCTCAGACGCAATGCTTGCTGAGAGCCCATGCCAAGTGGCTGATTTCAGGTCTTCTGCGCTTCTCTTGGTTCTCTTGGTTTGGAGCTAGAACTCAGAAAACAACCATCTGCAACAACAGCCTTGAACCCTCTGTTGCCTATGGAAAAAGTTGTGCCACCAATACTGATCTTCTGCTCTTGTGGGCCTGATACTTCTATTAAAAGAGTTTTAAAATTAGCAAGGTACAGGTGCAAGCTATACCTTTCTGTAGAAATCAAATTATGGGATCACTTGGGAAAAGAACATGGAATAATACACAATGAAAAAGAATAATACAAGGTAACAGGTATTAGGAATATACTGTGGAATCATTGAACACCCACTGGTTACAGAAATCTTCAATTATTTTCACATTAAAAATATCTTCCACAATGAGTGAAGGATGAGAGAATTTGGGTCATTCAAGATTCACATTGCAATGTACAGATTTGTAAAAATGTTATAACCATGGGAAACCTTAGTTTAAATTGACTAATTCTAAAAAATCTCATTATTGAAGTTGATGAAGGATTTAAATTTTTTCCACACACATAAGACAGACATGAATATTTATTGGTTACTTGTGAATATAAATATTTGTATTTGAGGATTATGTTTACAAGAACAAAGAAAAGACAAAGAATAACATGTGACAGTCAGCTCTAACATACCCACTTAATAAAACAGTTTTCTTTTAACCATGAAGTGCTGCAGAGGCTTAAGGACCAGAAATTAACTACACAAAACAATAGCAGAGGTAATGCATGGACTCACCTAGCTAAGTATTTTTATCTATTTCTAATAAATATGCCTGTGTCTTGGTTTAAAAAGACAAAGGTGTCTGCTAAGGAAGGCAGGAGACTCCTTTGGAACAGAAAATAAAGCCCCCTCCCTCCTAATTATAATTTTGAAATTAAGAGGCTCCCAGGCAAAGATATGAGGATAGGAATAACAGTACTTTGCTAGCAAGAAAAACAAACAAACAAAAAAAAACCTACCAAAAAAAAAAAACAAAAACAACCCTACAATTTAATAGGAATATTAAAATGAAATACAGTAGTACACAACAAATATCAACAGTTCAGATACTACCTGACACCCAGTAAGTCAGGGTGCTGGTAGCAGTCTGATTAAATGGTGGCTGCAGTCCTCCTGGAGTGACAGATGTCATTCTGTTGAAACAGTGATCCTGTAGAAGAGGGCAGTCCTCCTACAAAGGTGCAGTAGTGGTGTAGAAAGGTCTGCTCTTACTCTGGGAATCTAGCGGAAAAGAGAGGTCATAGTGTTGTTCTGAATCCCACTTTTTATTCCATTGGAAATGCCTGGCTCCTCTCCCTGGGTGGAGCATTTCTCAATGGGATCATGTAATTTGTATCAATCACTCGATGGCCCATTAAACAGAAGATCTCTTCCTGGACAAGGGTGGGTAGTGGAGGAGGTAAGAAGACTGCCCCTCCTGGGCTCAAGAGATGGTGACAGAATGCACATTCCCAGTCACATCCTGCATCACAGTCTAAGCCATGATGGCCCATTAACAGAAGACAAAGATGGGTGTTGGAGCAGATAAAGAACACTGCACCCACCTAGGTTCAACAGATGATGGCTGCCCACATCCTGTATTGCAACCCATGACAGCTTGTCATCTGGTAGATTGCTTTTTGGTTGATCTTTCATTTCAATTTTCTTTTGGCCTTAAAATGCCTGTGAAGTTCACAACTGCTCTTTACATGTTCCAGAACAGATAATATATACTAAGATACACAAAAAATTGAGGAGTCAACTTTTTTGCATGGACTCCCTTCTAATGAATCCAGAATAGGTTCTTTAATACACATTTTTATTTCTATTTTGTGCTTTAAATACAACAAAGTTATCAACACAGTGATTCTACATTTGATATAGATATTATATTTTTCAAAGCAATTAACTTTCCTCAGGAAAAAAAAAAATAGAATTCTTATATAAAATTTTTTAAAGGACAAAGGGGTTCATAGGTATTTTACACAGAAGAGCTCAAATGGGCGAGAAATTTCTTTCAGTCAATAAATTTACTCAATGTAGACTATAAAATTTTTTGAACTAAACTCTGTATGAGTGGGGGATTGTGTAAAAGAATGGTTAGAACCAGGCATTCTCATGGCTGGGTGGTTGATTTATCAACCAGTAGAGTTCTTCTGAATGTCTGCCACAGGCAATTTAGCTGCAAATGACTATTTCATTTTCTTGAGTGTGTGTGTGCATTTCTCTGGAAAAGAAGCTGGGCATTGATTTTGGGTCTCTGTGTGGGTATAGGCATTGGAGCAGAGGGAACACTGCTAGTTTTGCTAAAGTAAATACTAAAATTTATACTAAAATATATAGGGGGGAAAGGAGAAGGGTATGACATATCACTTCACACAATTTAAAAAATCTTTTTGCTGACATCCTAAAATGTGGAAAAGTATCTGAACTTTCCTTTAAACTATTCTTTGGAGTACCTGATGGTTTAAACAACTTCCCTCAGAAATTTCATTCTCACTTGTTTGCCTGGGTTTCCATGCAGAGAAAAAGACTTTTTGTAGAAGTGCCATGTCTCTGATTTCTCAGGTCTCTGCTTTTTCATGAAAATTATTTCAATAAGAGGTCCAAGAGCTACTTGTGAAAAATGTCATTCTAGTTAGCTCAAAGAAAATTGCATTAGAAGGGGATGGAGCAGAGGGACAGCAGTGTTCTTTCTTTGGCCAACAGTACCCTCTTAATTACCTATCCTTTTAAGAGTTGATTAAGTAGCCTCTCACCTATGCCAAACTGAGCAGCCCTTATTTCCAATGAAGGAAAAAGTCTATCAAGTACTATAGTACTTTGACCAAAAGAGTAAGGAAAATGGAAATAAGGATTAGACCTATAATCTCAAGTGTGTCTACCTCTTTCAAAATTTTAAGAAAAATGACAAAATATTGTAGGAAGAAAAGAATTATCTCACATATTCACATGTACTGAGACCTTTCTATTCCTTTATCTTTATAAATTATACTCCATTAGAAATATGTTTTGTTCATGACAACAGATTGTGACTTGATAGGAAAAGCAGGTGTCACATACAGAGATACATGCGGATGAGACCACCACAGCCAACTCACATTGGTCAATGAAAGCTTTTTAAAGTCCCTTAACAATCAATGCACAGCCCATCCCCACTAGCACAATGCTCATTGAGGTCATTGTTATCCCTACTTTACTCTCACCCAGACTCACTGTACTTCTGATCCTTGATCCCAAATATGAAACCTTCCTGCTCCCTCCACTCTACCTTTCTCAAGCCAGAGGATATGTGACTCATGAGATCTTCAGTTTTTCACAAACTATCAGCAAAGCATATACATGTGAGTAGGATGCCAGGGGAAAACAGGGAAAGAATTAAATCACATTTATACATTCATACACATACTAAAACTTCAGCCCACAGATCTCAGTTTTACTTACAAATAATTGCCACAGCTCCCAACACTACTACAGCTTTACCAGTGCTAGCAGCCTTCGTGTAGATGGCACCCCAGCAGCTGTCAGCAGCATCATGTCTATGAAACCAGCTCAGTGCCAATCTAATTAGCACAGTGCTGAAACAGCTGCTGGTGTTGGAGAGCTGTGAAAGTTGCAGCTTGTCCTACCACTATTTTCAGTGGTGCTGCAATAGTGGGAATGTTCTGTAAATGTTCCCTGGTGCAGAACAAGCCTATGTTGGCAGTGACCTGGATTTCTCTCATTGTTGGACATAATACTTAAAGTAAGGCATCAAACTCCACTCTGTACTTTAAATCTAACTAAGGATACCCCCCTACATGTTTCCTTAACGTCCAGTGTTTGTTATGACAGTCTCCTTTTGTATCTGACTTTAGCACTGCCCATGATCCCCTTGGTTTAAAGAGAGCTGTACCTACAGTGCAACACATGCAATTCCTGCTCAGCACTGAAGAGGAACTTGTGAAAAGGCCAAAACTATTCTGGTAACAGGTCCCAAAAGGGCTCTACTGGGTTTTATCATTTCCTAATGAGACAAGAAGGAGAACTCACTATTTCTAGACTACTACAATGAAGTAAGTACTATATACTTCAGAAAAGGACACAGATAAACTTCAGTATCTGATGCCTCCCCTCTGTCATTCAGATTAATAAATATCTGTATTTTCAGAGACGCTTTCAGGACTTGTCTGAGGAAATTACTAAAATAGCTTTCGCCTTTTAAAAATGGCAATTATGTAACAAAGACTCAGGATGAGAAAAACAGACGAAATGCCAATTAAGTACAATCAATCAGACAAGAGTCTGTCAAAACATGAATAATATTTAAACATGCTTCCTTCCTCTCGGAACAGCCTCCACTAATCTGCAGCTCACCTGTTACACAGAGTGTAGGAGGAAAAGGTAGGTCAATAACCTCACTGGAAGAGATAGAACTTTTAACTGATGCAATTCTTTCCTTGAACAGAAGGGATATGGGAAAGTTATCTCCTCACTGTTTCATGGGGAATGCCCCAAAACTCTTTCCAAAACCAAAGATTTTTGGAAATAAGGATGCAAGAGAAATTTCAGGAGGGGAACAGGAAGATGTGTGTCCAGAAAACACTTAGCAGAGTGCATATTTTGGAGTGAATTAAACAGAAGAAAACTCTGCCTGCTCTCTAAATTAATCAAAACTAACTTTTCTCTTGGAATACAGCAGAGATATAACTCAAGATGGAATATAATTCATTCCACTGGAAACACATTCTAGACAAGAATTGTCTCTTATCCATTCTTGCATAGCATAACAGGATCCTCTTGAGTACTGCCACTCCATAAACAACTGGTGACCCTTGGCTGCACCTGAAAGCTCCACACTGTCTGCAGTCAACCACAGAACATCAGTGATCCATTTAAAACACTACTATGAAAATCTTCCTCAAAATCTCCCATTTATTTGTCAGTGCTTAGACAAAGAGATAATAGACCTTACATTTACCTTTGAAGGGTAGGCTGGGTGTGTGCTGTGTCTGCCGTTCTGGGAGTAAATGTCCATTTCTCACTCAGCAGCATTACCAGGTCCTGTGAGATCATTGTCCCTGAGCCATCCCCAAAAACATGATGGCCAGAAGTCCCATTCTGGACACAGAGCCATTCCAGTACATCAGGAATTAAGAGAATCTGTCCCCTAATGTAGCAGGCAGTGCAGATGGCCTTCCTCTAAAGCTCCTGCTGGCACAGAGTAGTGGCAGATTGTTCAGAGTGATAGATTTGGGGAGCAACAAAGAAGCCAAGGATAAAAGTACCATCCAGCTTTGTTCCACGTGCAAAAGAACATCTATTATATGTCACTTTTGTTTCCCCTGTTTCAGGAAGCAAGGGATTTTAAAGGAGTGAAGTTTAAAGACAGGTGATATAAAAACGTAAATATTTTGCTTCTCTTGGCTCCAAAGAAATTAAGAGCTGTCATTCCACTGAGATTTCTTGGAGAAAAATTTTAATGTAAGGCTCTGATGGTTATGCTGCTTCACAGATATGAATACCTGTAAGGTTTGAACTCTCATTTCACTTTTAATCACTCAACAGATCCATTGTTCTTGAGAAAATCAAAGATTCTCTAAGCTTTCCTCTGTGGAAATATTTGAGCTCTTGCCTTTATATACCTAGAAGTCATGTGCTCTTTTCTGCTAGCTGTGTACTTCAATCCCAGTTATGTCAGTGTGGGAATGTACAGATCAACACACAAAAATATATTTTGCCTGTGCATGTCCACACTCTGACGTGGTGGACAGAACCATGAACCTTCTGTTAATATACCCATGGGAGAAACAGGGAAATTGTGCTTTTAAGGTATACCCACTTGGTTATTTTGATCAAAGAAAACTGCTCTTTATTAAAATAAAGGGCATATAAAATTTAAAAACCAAATCAGCATTAAATGGTGAAATCTTACTGATCAGAAAAACAGCCATGAAAATTCTTTATTTCAGTAACAGTCTCATGATTTGTCAACTCATTCAGTTTCATGTTGATGTCACTTCAGCAGTCCATAATTTTTTACTCTTACTTGCAGGTTAACACAGTCTTATTTTTAAATACACTTTAAATGACTGTTATATAACTTTCATTATTAAGTTGATGTGATAAGAATTATAACTGTATTTGCTGCTTTTGTGATATTAAATTTATTACATGTCAAATAAATTTACCCATTTTATAATTATTAAAATGCAATGAGGATTTTTTGATATTTGTATTACAGCTAGCTTCTAGTTAGCACAAAAATGTCAAAGCAATGGAGGGCTTAAAACTAAGTTTTGGGTTTTTTATTGATAGACCTAAATAGAAATACCCTCCAGTAATGCCAAGAGTTAATAGACAATCTGCCAGCTAAATTTTATGCTCAGTCAAAATGTGGGAAAAGAAAGCTACCTTCAAAAGTTTTTCTTGCCACCAGATTTTATTTTGAATTAAAATGCTGATTACCAATAAATTACAAATGGAGTAAGACAACATGGAAGCCTTTTACTCCTTTTGACAGAGAAAGGCAACATTTTGGTCATCTGTGTTGTCACCATGAATGAAGATAAAACAGTTTATTTATTAATTTCACCTTATGGAAAGGAGAGAAAATATTCTACATTCCCCAGTGGGGAAAAAGGGAAATTTTAAAAAAAAAAAAAAAGTTAACAAGCTACAAGTGCATTAACCACAACAAATAGAGGGTTCTTGCAATTTTTTCTTAAAGCAAACTACCCAGAAATATTCCCTGATTGTGAGTGAGGGCTATATTTATTTATCTACTTGCCATCTCTCTCCTGGGATCTCCATTTACCTGGATTGAATGATTCTGACACATTTAAGCGAGAGGGAAGATGCAAATGAATATACAGCAACAAAAGGAAAATCAAGTACTCCTTTACTGTGCTTGCTACAGGCATTGAATCCAACATTCAGAGCCTCTCTGGACAGCAGAACTTACAGTGGGAGCAAAAGGGCAGAAGTGCAAGTGATGGGAACTGCTGACACTCTAACTCAAATTAAGCACAATCTACAGAGCTTGTGTAAGAGATTGTGCACTTATCCTGCTGTACTTCACTTTCTATTTTTTATACACTGAAGCATAAGTCAAACTCCCGGCAAACAGTGGGAGTTTTTGTTTATGTCCATGCACTTTGTACTCACTCTGGAGCTTCTTCCTCACAAAAGCTCATTCCTGTACTTTACAGTCAGGCTACAAAATGTATCACTATTCCATAGTATAACTGGTTGCCTTTTTTTTTTTTTCTTCCCTTTTTTTAAAAACAAATTCCATTATGGAAGTTATTCTATAAATAAGAATAATATATTCCACTGGGTCATTTTTGAATGGAATAACAACCAAGTAGGTATTGTTCCCACTCAAAGAAGGGAGATAGAAGTTCCCTTTAAGATATTTCTACAGAATAAATTTATCCTGCTATAAATTACCGAGTGTCTTTATAATTTCCCATTTTAAAAAAACAGATAACAATGTTTCAATCCTTGTGTTTCAAAATTGTGACTCAATGGAAAAAATATTCTTTGTCTAAATTATCTGAATGTTGATCAAAGAAACTGATCTAATTTTGGGACCTTATTATATGCCCGTCACTAATAAAACATTTACAAGGGAATTTTTACCCATTAAGCCATATTTTTAATATAGAAAGGTACCATTGACAAAATAGTAAAAGGTCACTTAGAAAAAGGTTTCAGTTCTGAAGTGTCCCTCTGCAGGCTCACCCAAGCTACCTCTGCCTTTGCCAACCCAAGAAAAATCCAGGAACTTGGTGGGGTGTCAGGGGATGAAGGTGCCTGGACATGAGTTGACTAAGATTTGATGACTGAGGCATCTTAAGCCATCATCTCAGCCCCAGACAGTCAAGTTGGTGTGAGCCAGACCACTCCCCTCTTAAAAAGTGTTGTAATCATAGCTAAGTAGCTATGACAGTGATTTTAAGTACTTAGGGGAAAATTATTCAATGAAGTGTAGATAAAGGACTGAGATTTGAAAGTACTGCATTTGAACTTGTAAATTTTTCATTCCATGCTCTGTTTTTAAATGATTCTTCTGTATGTGTATGTAAATTTGAGACTTGTGTCATAAGTCTAAACTTGTTTGACCACAAAAATAAGTGGTACATATAAGTCAAGAATATTGTGTGTGTACAATATACATATATATATATATATATATATATATATATAAAACTTTTTTCACATAGTTTAAAGGCTAAACTTTAGCCTGTTCTGACCTAAAAATTGTCCCTGCTCCCTGTCATTCCATTAGTGGATTGTGTTTATTAAATGAGTTATCTTTTTATGAAATTAACTACTTATGTACTAAAGACCAGTTTCAGGCTAATTCTAAATTTTAAACCAAAACTAGTTAAAGATTATTACTGCAAAAAAGAGACAATGATGAGATGAGTGAGGAGATGCTATGGTTTGTTTGGCTGTACACACACACACACATGCACACACATTTCCATGAACAAGTGAGTAGAGGAAGGAAGGGGTGGAAAAGACTTGCTTATCCCAACAGAGAAGGCATGCCACCTTTGGTTAAAAAATAATCAAGCAAATTAATTCTCCTTGGGAAAATGATGTGACAGGCATAGAGTCAGCTGCTGTGGCAGAGCTGTACATTGCTGGCTCCTCAGGGAGGAGCAGACAGGCACAATCTTGCACTCACTTGGCAAACTGAAGAGGAAGAGTTGACAAAGAACTCCAGTCTCTTTCAATATTAACCTTCATCTTAAATATCTGTTATCTTGTAGCTCATTAGGTGGTATTATTTTGTCATAAAGTTCCTTAATGTCACAGAACATTGCTCCCAAAGGTGAAGAAGGTTTCAGTAACAAGCAGGGGTTTCTGTGCTTTGGTTGATGATTAAAATAACCTGTCAGCCTGTAAGAACAAGTTTCTGGTCTAAAACTTCTTTCTCTTCTGTGATTTCACCGCTTCATTAGAAGAGAGAACTTCATCCCAGGCCTGTGGCAGCAAGCTGGGAAAATAGGGCTTCAGCAAAATACTGAGCATTCAAAAACACATAACATAATTTGCAGTGAAATATTCCTCTGAAATATGTTTTAAAAGACTGGCTGTACACCATGTCCTCACATCCAGCATAATGCTTACAAAAGCAATAAGAAAAATAAACTGTGCATATAAACCCTATGCAATAAACATCAGGGAGAAAAAACCAAATAAATTGGCTTTTCATCTCTTTTACTGATGACTTTATAATTTTAACTTTTTCTACATAGAACTAGAATTCACAGAAGGTAGCTTCTTTTGCCTTACTTTGTTTCAAACTGCTGATACATCTGAGCAGATTGATTTTAAATGTAGGACCAGGGAGAAAAGTTTGTCTCTAAACACAGAAGCCCTAATTTGAGTGATATGGCATGGAAAACTCAGAGTGGCTGACAGGACCAAGCTATCACCTAATGTCAAACCTCCTGCACTGCTGACAATAACTATGAAAGTAAACATTTCATCACTATTCTCACCACAAAACAGGCAAGGATAGGTAATTTAACCAAACCCCATAACAACAGATGTCTGAAATAATGAATCAGTTATAGGCAAGTAAAAGTTCCAAAGAATTTTTCAATGTGACAATGATTTATTTGTTATTAAGGTCATGTCAACAAAGTTACAGATGCCTGCAACCTCCTTCTCCTCCACCCTTCTTTAAAATATTTATTTGCTATATTTGGCATTTTTTTAGTCAAATGGAAACTCTGCTACCAAAGAATTATTTAAAACAAAACTTACTATTACAAATGCATAGCTATTCATGTGGTTTTCTTTAGCACAAAGAATATTTCTTCTCCTTTGCCTCATCTTTAGATATGTGGCAATAAATCCACCTAAGCACAATTTCCACCATCTTCACCATCTGTATATCATCATCTGTACTAAATATTAAGGCAAAATTTGACTTCAGCATGCTTAGTTCAATGTAACAAGTTTAGTGTGTAAGCCACTTTTTAAAAGCCTGGAGCTGCAATGTGCATTTAGCATCTAATAAAAAATAATAAATAAGAGTGTACTTGGGTTAATTGTGTTGACAATGAAAGATCTGGTGATACAGATGCAGGAAAGGATTCTGTATAACTCATTCTCTTTAACTTATAAATAAATTATTATTCACTTTTCCTTTTTTCCCCTAAATGAACTGACCTAAGACATTGTTTTTGAACCTTCATAATTCAAAGGCAACAAAATAGCAAAAGCTTAACCCAGCATAGCTTATATAACACAGATGTTAGGAAAAATAACAAAAAAGAGAGCCTGCATAACTGCTTGAGATCAAACCAAGACACCACCAAAATACACTTGTATTTATTCTATTCTCCCAGATGTATCTTTCCCACATAGCCATAACTCCAGATAACACATATTTCTACTGACTGTTCTATTGAAGTGTGATGCCTAACTTTATCAAAGCATTTGAGGTCAATAATTGCAATGCTATTGAAGAAAACCCTCCGTCTCACTTGCTTTGCTACAAATATTTTGTGTATTGACTTTTTCTGTGTCTCCTAATGATGTACAAACTCATCCAGGCAGTAAGCAGTAATATTTACGAGGTTGCAAGCTGAAACTATTTGAAACACATAAGACAGTTTTATATCCCTTAATTCAATTGAAATATAGATATGCTGTGGTAATATAACATCTCTTTATAATGCCTTGAGTATCACTTTTATGCAGCATTTACTGTGTAACAGACATTAAATCTTTGGAGAGAGCTCATGGATATTACCAGTGTGCTCTTCTGACCTCCCTAAAATATTAAAACTTAGACTTGAGGAGTTGTTTGTTGTGTTTCTGAATAACCCTTCCTTAGAAATAAACTGCTTGATCACTAGCTGTGATCTGTTCTGTGTTCCTTGATGGACCTGGTGCACCCAAAATGAATATTGATTGTTTGGTTAGAGCACCAGCCTGGAACAGAAGGGTTGTCTCTCTGCACTGATGTCCTTGCTTTAATCATTTCATGAGTCTTATTGTGTCACAGGGCTGAGATGAATTTCCCAAGGCGATTTTTATTTCCAGATGAAAAATAGCATATGAGAACGTTACATTATTATTAATAGCACTAAAACTGAACATAATGACATAGAACCCATTATTTTTTAGATAGACAGTTACAAGTATTTCTCAGTTATTCTCACTTTCTAAAAGATACATATACTCTGAAGTTTTTAAAAATTTTATTCTCAAAAATATTTAGTCAGGTTTAGCATCATGTGTGCATCACTAACTCCAAGCTGCTCATTTTGTCACAATGAAGAAAGAACACAGCTTAAATTCTTTCATCTTCAAGACATTCTCAAGACATTCTTCTTAAGTAGAACAAGACTAGCGACTGCATGGCAAGCAGATCTTGTCAATACTATTCTATGACTGCTCTCTTCTTTAAATGTCATTTTTCACTGAATGTAATTAAATTATTATTTTTGCAGTATTCATACTCATGTAATTATAAAGATAATAAAGACAATATTTAGAAGTAATTACTCCTTTCTAGATTGTAACCAATCCTAGCTTCAGACAAAGTAGGCAGAATATTTCAGCCTATGTATAACAAACACCAGTTACCATTGCAATTAATAAAATGTGGATATTTCTATTTATCTTATTTCTTATGAGCCTATGACCCTGCTCTTACCATGAGTATAATGAAGCCTCCTCCACAGTTTCTGGCATATTCCAGATATTTCCGCTGATTTTTATGACCTTAGGATAAGCTCCTTGTAATTCTGACAACACACTGATAGTCATGTTCAGCTTCAGAAAAGCATCCCAACTGACAAAAAGCATGAAAGAGCAACTTAGCTTTAAGAATCCATTTAAGTAATTTCCTAGGAAGAAAATCACTGTGATTTAAGCTTATTCTAACCTAACAAACACACACTATATTGCCTGTGTCACTGTCAAAAATAGTTTTAATTCTTGATCAAATGCAATTTGCTGCTTTACCTGTCAGAACAGCAATGATTTCCAAGGTTAACTACACTTGTGTTATGGAATGAAATTGGGTAACCTAGGTCACTGAATAACAATGACCTGCATTGTTATTCCTGTCTGAATTAGGCATGACAAAGCAAGTCACTTATTAAGGCTCTGCACTCTAACTGATGCATCATCAATATAGAAGATCAGTGAGAAGTTTTACTACCACACTTTTTCAGTAAGATATAAAAATGCAGCTATTTGATGAGAAGTAAACTTCCAGACCTGGGTACATATTACACAGAGGAAAATATAAACCCCAAGCCCGTTCAGCTCAGAGGCAGATTCCACTCTCCCAGCCTCAGTCTGCAGCAGTGTCTCACACTCTCACACAAATTCACTTGGAATAGCAAAGCTTTGCTGCCATTCCTATCAGGACTTCATCACACGGGCACATTTCAGCCTTTGTATTTTGGTAATTGTTCCAAGCTCCTCATAGGACTCAAAGTATTTGTTCTCTGCATACAGAGTGTGAACTCCTTTCCATGAAACCAGCTGATTTTTCTTTATTCTCTGGTCAGGGTCCTTCTGTGCTCAGCATGAAAGACATGGTGAAGTGTTTTCCTGCCACTATGAACCCACAACTATAGGAAATGCAAATCAGACCAATATCCCCAATCTCACACAGAAGGATCTAAGAGAGATTTCATAATACTGCTATGTTTTCAGCCTGTATCTCAATAAACAGCTTTTTCAGGCTTTAAGCAATACAAAAAGCAGGACTAAAACATCCTACCAAACACCATGAGATTCAACATAAAAATAACAGGTATTTCACTGGGTACCATCAAAACCTTTTTTTATTTTTTAAAAGGCTTCAATTTTTCTAACAATTTTATTATTTTCAAATGGAACATAATTTTNAAGACTAAACCAAACCAAAAACTTTAGTGAATATTTCTAGCTTCAAAGATTGCATAAAAAATTATCCTTTTCTTCTTTCCTACTGAGATTCCTGACTTTCTAAGTCTCTTGATTTCATCTCCCACTATGGGAAATAAAAAATTAAACCTTCTTGCTTATGAATTTTTAAAATGTAAAATGCAAGTGCAAGATTAATAGAATTTTGAACATACTATTGCACTATGAGTGATTACCCAAAAAAATTTAGGGGACGCATACAAATGCTTACACATTTAACATGATTGTTAAAACCCTGTGCCTCAAAGCTGTTTTCCCCTGATGCTTTATTCTGCACTCCCTTGGTCATAAGTTAGTATCATGCATCCTTCTTTTCACTGTACTTATTTTCTTCCTTCAGAAAGCAGGGAATACTCCCTACATTTGTTCTTTTTGTTTATGCACCAGTAACAAATCTATACCTCCTCTACTATTTCATTTTAACTTCTTTTACCTCAAATCCATTTAACATGCATATTCCATATAAACCCCATTTTCCCTTTATAAACTATAAATATGTTTTATATCAAATGTCATCAATTAAATGAAGGGATTTCTGATATTTTGACTCATAGAGCAAAAGTAGAGAGCTGAAAGCTTTACAATATACATTTCACGTCTAATCATCTGGGTTATTTATCTTATTACCTTATGCTGGTAATCAAGTACTTTCATGTAGGAATTTCCAACTGAAATGACACTTTTAAACATTTTAATTGTTTTTAACATTAGTTCTGCAGGAAAAAAAAACAAAAAACTTCAGGTGGTTGTGTGTTTGTTATTCTCAAAACTCCTAAAGTGAATTATCCTTACTTTAGACCAGTCTTCTTCCATTTATTGAGGAGCAGGTGCTGAGAGAGCACCATACAATATTCTGGAATCGGTAGACTGTGTTTTGGGGTGAACCCTAGTGGAGGAGCCTGGGACCATCGACTGTCAGAATCCAGCTGGCATCAAGGCTGAATTCAGAAGCTTCATAAAATCAAAGGACAGAATCCCAAAGAATAGTTGAGGCTGGAAGTGAACTGTGAGACACCTGGTCCAAGCCACCTGCTCCAGGAGGAACCACCCAGAGTTCTTGCTAAGGACCACACATCCAGATTTTTTCTAAGGAGGACTCTACAATCTCTCTGGACACTCTGTAAAAATGTACTTTCTGTTGGCCTCATTTACCCTCCAGGGTTTTGAGCCTTTAAATCATCTAAATATTTACATACTCAAAAGAGGCCTTGAAATTGCCTGGAAATTATCTCTAACTAAAGGACAGTGCCAACAAAAATTTTAAAAGCCAGACAAGACAAGCAGATGACAAATGGTTACAAAATGTTCTCTCTGGTCTATCTTCTTTCTCTCTGCATTAAGAATAAACAAGCAAATTAAAAACCCTCCTGGCTGAGACGATACTCCTGTTTCAAGTTGTTTTTTGTTTTGTTTTGTTTTGGTTTTTTTAATTCAAAGAACTCAAAAATTCATAAAAGGTATTACATATAAGTGAAGAAATAGAGGGAACATGCCACTATTTCAATGCTTGATGGTAATAAATATAAGACAGGAATGTAAGCTTGTTTAAATTAGCAGAAAAACTGAGAAATTCAGTATTTTTTCCCACTGTGGTGCCACATCCATGAGTGTTCCTGCATCTTTTGAAACAACCATATCAGTAGGCTATACAGGAAAATCACTCATGGGGATAATGTCATCTCAAAGTAGAGTGGGGATTTTTTTATGCTGACAGCATCTCAGCACCCTCAGGAGACAAAGGACTGGCTCATATAATCCTGAACTAAACATGTTACATGAAACATCTACCTTGTGACTCAAATGGGAGCACAGTGGCATATTTTGACTATTTTCAATCCACAAGAGGTTAAAATTTCTTCACACTAAATATAGCAAAGAGAGAAAACAGAATGCAATAATAGCATTGCATTTTTTTTTCCCTGTTGCTTCATACCTCTCAGAATGTTCAAACTGGACAAAGATTAAGCATGGGAGATTTCTAAACAGAAATCTTCTGAAAGAGGAGGACAACACAAAGCTGAAAGTTAATCAGCTGCATATCTGAAAAAAACCCCATGCATATCTGAGGTAATGAAAGTGAAGCTCAGGAAAAAACCTATGTTTTATTCCTGCCACCAATGGGTTCAGGATTTTTAACAGGACATCACTATTTCCTCAGACTCCTGCAGCAGGTAACCTGTATTTTTTTTCTCCTTTTGATATATAACTACCTCCAAGTAAAGCTCAGAAAGCTGTATCACTAAGGATGGAGGATTTGTTCCCCAACTACTTCTGCTGATTTCCCCAGATGGGGAAGAAGAAAGCTGAGAAAGCTCTTGGCCCTGCTGTTTCTTGCCTTTCTATGTGCCTGATTGTGATCCTGAGTGACGGCGGTGCTCACAAACACTATGTGCCTGTATTTCTTAGAATTTCTTTTATGACTCAGCACTGCTCAGAGTCAAAAATAATCAGCTGCTGCACAGTATCAAACCACCCAAAACACCAGGTATAGTACTGCATGTCAGAATATGGCTTAAACCACAATTCAGGAAAACTATCACAAGTTTCGTGTTACTATGTACTATTGCACAGAAAATGGTTTGCTCTGTATTCCCTCAGAGTTTGATTTGGTTAACCCTTCCCTTCCCCTAGGACTGTCACCCACTGGTTGAGACCCTTTTCCTCCCCTCCCTTTTCCCTGGTTTCAAAAACCCCCACGGCAATTTCACCCTCCCTTCCCCTCCTGGAAGCTGTTCAGAATAAACTCTTGGACTTTCCTGGACAGGGAGCAGCCCTTGGGTTTTTTACCTTTGTCCTGAAGATGTGCTCTCACTCTCCCTCCTACAGCTTGTCTGGCCAGGGACCCTCCCAGGGAGAGAAAGGATGGACTTCAGGGCCTCAGGCATGTCTGGCTTGTGTATTCCATTGTGCTACTGTAATGAAATTTAGCATATAAGAATATTTTGTGGGGTTTTGGGAGCAGATTTTTTTCTAAAACAAAAACAAACTGCAGTACCATGTTGGGAAAAATAATTACTCAGGGACTCTTCTGGATGGTTTTATATTTATGCCCAAAGAATCTGGATTTTATCCTTCTGTGTTCCTGTGTTCCACAGTTTAAAATAGTGCATATTTTTTCACTGAATCAATGGATTTCAGTTAGGGAAACAAACAAACAAACAAAAAAACCTAGAAACTTTGAATAACCCTTCACACCTAAAAAAGACATTCTATCTGACTGTTGGACTAACATGCATATTAATATATGCTTCAGAATATTATTAATACTCCTTTCAAAAAAAAAAGAAGGGAAAGTACAAATGATTGAAGATAAATGGTCACTTGTCCTCAAAACAATCTATCCACTCCACTGCAGCTGATCCATGACAGTGATGATGTCTGAACCAAGAGAAGTCCTGGATTTGTTGCAATGATTCAATGGAGAGATCATTAGGCCACTGCTTAAACCAGTAATGCCTCAACTCTCAAACTACCCCTAGAGCTACAGTTGGTTAAACACATCTCCTCAATGCCCCAAAAAAACCCAAAACTCACACTTTGAACACAAGGTTGCATTAAGCTTGACAACCAGAATACATTCTAAGTATTTCCTTTGCAGTTTGGAAAGCCATACAGTCTCCCATTTGAAGTATATATAAATGCTTTCCTGATTATGGATTTAAGCATAGGCTGAAGCCTTTCTGCCTCGCTTTGGGTTTGAATACACAATTAAAACACATGCTGAACTCCATTTTGAGCAGCACTTCTGCTCTGACTCCAGACTGCTAGTCAGTCCTATTTCAGATGTGAGACATTGCTGAAATATCTGAGGCAAATCTGAGTCAAAACTCTATGACTCTATGGGGTCTATTCTTACTGATAAAGAAATTATAAAGGTATTGTTTGTGCTTCTCCCTGTAACGGCATAGTCTTTTTTGAGACACAAAATACTCTGCTTCTATCACACAGAGGACTCCAAAAGCAGCTCCTAGCTAAAAATCTCAGCTATTTGCAGACCAGCTTTTTTTTATCATATCCAAAAACTATAGAGAACTGTGAGCAAGAGACATACGGTGTGTTCTATAAAGAGCAAGCAACTGCTTGCCAACAGAGTTGTTATGATTAATTGCCAGTTCGACAGAAGGTAGAAAGTTCTGAAGCACAGAAGAAAGAAAAAAAGTAGACTGGGAAAATTTAAGAGGGTCAAGCAATTTAACCAGCTTGAAATTATTTGGTAACCAATTAGTGCATAAAGGAGCATGATAAAGGTGGATTAATTCACAATTCTTCATGGAAAATTACAAGTAAATTATGTGCATTTCAGACGAAGTAAGGTTCCTTAAATTTATTCTTAATGTAGGTGTAGACGTGAATAAGCAGACTAGGTAAATAAAACTAATCTTAAAGTAACAAGATTTACCTATACACACTTATAAAAGTAAATACAAGAGACTTAATATGAAGCTAAAAACAACTTTAATAAATCAGCAGCTCTTCAGTTGCTTCAGTTCACACACACACATTCATATTAAAAGCACATCTAGCCTAAAAAGTCAAAACTACAATTTTAATACATCCCACCCCTACTCATATGTGCTGTGATCTAGTTTGTCAAGGTATTTTACATCAGTTCTTTGCTTTTATTCCCTGCACAAGAGTGCTTTTGAATAAACACATAGGTCATTCTCTTCAAAGCAGCCCTGAGGATTTCAGATCATGGAAAAATTTAGGCTGGAAGGGACCTCAAGAAGTTATCTAGTCCAAACTCCTGCTCAAAGGAGGTCTATTTTGATTAAGTTATTCAGGGTCATGCCCAAAGAACACCTCCAGGAGTGGTGATTCCACAGTCTGGTAGGGTAACAGGAGTTATAAACAACCAGTAAGGTCTCACTGAAACATTTTCTTTTTAAGGTTGAGCAAGTCCAGCTCATTCACCTTTTCCTCATTCATTGTGTTTCAGGCTCCTGACTATCCTGCTGGCCTTGTGGACGCCCTTCAGTGCGTCAACAATATCCTTCTTGTACAGGGAAATCCAAAATCAGACATAGGATTCCATGTAAAGTTTCACAAATGCAAATATAGGGAATTACCTTCCTCAACCTGGCTGAAGACTGAAGTAGTTAGCTGTCCTCAAAACAACCTACACTGGAAATCTCATTTGCAATTTACTCAGGAAAACAGAAAGATATCTACATTTCTTACCATGGATACCTCTGCTGCAAGGTCATGCTGTTGACCTGTGACTTTCTCACTAGGGCCTCCAGATCCATTTCTGCAGAGCTGGATCTTTTCCTTAGCCCGATGAATCCCAATCTGTGCTGGTACCCAGGACTATTTCATCCCAGATTCAAGACTCCGTGGTGACTTTTATTAAACTTCATAGGCTCCTGTGTGAAAAGCCTAGGGGTGACTGTGTCAGAGGCCCTGCTTCTCCACTGCCCTCCCCTTCCCCACAGCCCCAACCACCTCAGCACAGGAAGCAAACTTTTAGCATTATCTGCCTAATTTGCCCTGGTTTTTCTAAAAATCCATGTTGGCTGATCCTCACAGCAATTTTGCTTTTCATGTGTTTAAAACATGTCTCCAGCATTTCCAGGGACCAACATGAGACACCACAAAAAAACCCAATTATCCTGTCATTTAGCTGTGATGTCAATATAATTCAGAAACTTAATTTAGGATTACCAAATTTAGGAATTGTGGATGCAACCAAACTTTCTCTTTAATCCACTGAAGGGCTTCCTCCTTCTTCAAAAACAATATTAGTTATTCTAAAGAACTATAACAAGGCAAGGCAAACCAGCTGAGGTGGAGCATGAAATTACTCTTCTCAAATATCATAAAGACTGGGTTAATATTGCACCACTGACCATTCTTGACTTTGGTCACATGAGTGGATTCATTTGCTGTTTTCTTGGTCAGTGGATTAAATCTGGTCATGATGACTTTAATCATTACTTCCCTGTGAAAGGTTGTTATTACTCAAAGATGACAGGAGCAGAAAGAATAAATAGCTTATTGCTAATTTGTGTCAGATATGAACTCAGAGCTTTCCTTCGTTCTCACCATGTGAATTCAAATTGCTTTCAGCAGGCATGCCCAAATTTGCTATTTAGCATGGCAATTATTCTTTTGTCTGCCTTTCACAAAACTGTGCCATCTTTGCAGCTGGTTTGTTTTTTTGGTTTTTTTTTCCTCCCCTCCTTCTCTGCTGTGTGACACCAGAGATGTGTCTATTTTACAGACAGGAAGGTAGGTCTTTGCCAGGAATTCATAATCCTCCTGTCAGTACTTATTTTCCATTTCAAACTCCTCTAATAACCTTCTGGTTTTCTACATTTGTCTTGCTTGTACATATATAGAGTAAAAAAAAACAACAAACCAAACCTGACTTAGTCAACTATGTAAATTAGACATTTTGTAAACTGATTTTTTGTTTGTGAATAAAAGTGTTATTATTAGGTTGTCTAACATATGTCATGGAGACCACAGCTGCATTTAATGCCAAGTGCTGGCCCTGAACACCTTTCAAAGACATAACACTGATAGTAAAGGCAGCACTTCATCACAGGAAGGTTTTACCAGGCTAAATTGATGATTTTTGACCACTTAGGAAATTTAAATCAGTGTGTGCTTTTTTGTTCAAACCCTAAACAGCTAAGGTGAAGTGACCAGTCTGCTTGCAATTTGCAGAAGTCCAGACATGCTGTTTACAGTTATCTTCCTGAGCTGATAACGTTAATCTCCAAACAAATTAGAGGAATTTAACGGGGTTATATAAAGCAGAAAAAGAACAATACTTATCATGATTATATGTGTACTAGATTTATAAGTGATGAGAAGAGTTGTTTGGGTTTTTTCCTGCTTTATTAAAAGGATAAGAAATAGCAGTTAAAAAGCTTTCCTAAGAGAATCAACATTCTGGAATAAAAGTGATTTTGGTTTTTTGGGGTTTTTTTTGTTTGTTTGTTTGTTTGTTTTGGTTTTTGGGTTGGTTTTTTTTTGTTTTGGGGGTTTTTTGGGTTTTTTGTTTGATTTTTTTTTTGTTTTGTTTTTTTTGTTTTGTTTTGTTTTGTTTTTTTGTTTTCCCTAGCTAAAGAAATCACCAGCCGGTATAGAACAATGGATATTATTTTCTTAGTAAATGTGTAGCAGTGCAAAGTCTTTGAACTCTAGACCTCTTACGACACAGAGATAAAACAGATTTCCACAGCACTATATTTTAATCTGTTCCAGATCAATATAAGCAAGCACTGAATATTTCTATCCATTTTATTTAGGAAGGAAAGAAGAACCTAGATATTTTGCTTGTAAGTCAGATAAGCCTAAAATCAAAACTATTTTCAGATCTGGCAAATTTTAGCAAATATTGTCCATTTCTGATTCTGAATGGGCTTAGGTCCAGAAACACAAACATAGGACATGACAACCAACTTCCCTACTCAACTTATTAATCTGAAACACTGCATAGACACACTACAGAACACTGCATTTTTCATCAGAAGCCTGAGAACTCATCATCAGACCATTTTTCCATTTATTTTTAAATAACACTTTGAAAACTATAGTTAATTTATGTTTCATATGCTAATATAATATTAAATTTCGTTATTTCTTTGTGATTTACAGAAATTTGACATTGGCTTTTTTATTTTATTTCAAGAATTCTTTTTTCTTGTAAGCTTGAAAAAAGGATCTTCCACTTAAATAAGTCGATTGCAAGCAGTTTCAGTAATTGAATCCCTAGATATTTCTCTTTGTGCTGGGAGGTTTCGCTTAACTTTTAATGGATTTTTAATGCTAAAACTGTTTCATTTTAAACTGTTGTCATAAAACATTCTAGATTTTTCTATTTTTGCCGCTGGATTTTTCCCCAAAAACATTTCTTTTTAAAGTGGAGGTTTAAGATGACATTATTGCAAGAAAAACTATAAAAATATTCTGAATTATTTCTATAAGACAGAACTGTTAAGTCTACCATGCTGTGAATCTGTTGTAGAGAGTTCACCAGAAATACAGGTTTTACGTTTAAATAATACTGCAGATAACTGGAGTGCATCCTTCTTTGTTGGGAACTCAGGTCAAAAGGGCAAGCAGTCTGCAGAGGGGAGGAAGGGTACAGGAATGGCAGCATCCTCCCAGAGGCCTGACATACTGAGTCCAAGGACAGGTGGCTTCCCTAAAGCAGCATTAAGGAAACAAGAGGTGCTGGTAAGAGCTCCCTGCGCAGGGCTGTGCTCCATTATCTGTGAGGGGAAGAGGCTTGAAGACCTTGATGTTCATCAGGATGAGTGCTTTATAAATTCATATACCCAAGAATTACTACCTGAATATGTTTTCTGGGTGCAGAGAGCAAGAATATGGTTGATGGTCCCAAGTCATCAAGTTGATGCAGTTGAACACCTGTCACCTGAGCTGTGGCAGGTTCTGATCAGCCTGATTTGCAAAGCAATTTGGATACGCAAGCATATTCTGAGAATATTTTAAGGCAGGACAAGCCTTCCATGACTGCCTCTTCTGATAGTCGTTCACGCAGATCATGTTTTTACCACACAGTGAAAAAATTTGGAAGTGTTCTCAAGATATAGGACAAGTATCTGGTTCATAACAGCACAAATAGTGCAGATCTGGGTAGGGAAATATCCAAACGACCTCAGCTATCACAAATATGACATTTTGTTTCTCACAAAGCAACCACAGAAAGGAAGAGTTACACTTGTTTTAATATGCTTCTAGTGGGTGCTTTGGCCATTCACCTATATAACCGAGCCCTTAAAAAGATCTATTTTCATCATTGTTGCAGTGAAATTATTTGTTTTCTTTGTATATATTTCAAACCCTCATACATAAATGAGCAAGGATCAGAATATAATAATCTTCAAAGAAGTTCTGGTAACTCACTCTTATCTAAAGTTGAAAAAATCAACACTTGCACACATATTGACAGGGGATTTTTTTCAGGTTTTTGTTTGTTTGTTTGTTTGTTTGTTTGTATTTTTTGTCTGGTTTGTTTTTGGTTTTGGTTTTGTTTTTGTTCTCCCCAGGGTTTTGGGGGGTTTTTTTCCTAGTAAATAATTTCTCAAAGGATCTCAGCTCTTCCTAAGCAAGTTTCCTCTAAAAGCAATCCAAGTCAAGACATTTTATATCTCACAGAAGGTGTTCTTAGATTCCTGTATTCTGTTCATCCTTTTTCTTGCTTCTGAGTCATAGCAAAATTGTTTAACAGGAAGAAAATCTGTTTTAGTTCTTGCTTGTGTCACTCATCTAATCCTGTGATCATCCTTAGGAAGGTCTTCCTCTGAAGTCAGAGAGCAGGTACAATGAAATGAGAAGTCTGGATTTAGCTTCATTGTGCACATTTAAAGAGTGTCTGGAAGATAAGTCAGATTGATCATTACAATGATGCATAGCCATTCCCAGACATTTTAGCATATTACATTGTTCCAAAATCTTTTGAAAACACCAATTTTGGGACACCCATAAGGTCTTTAACAAAGAAACCTCTAAATGCATTTTAAAACATTTTAAGCTGTATATCACTTAAAAGGACACATGAAAAAGTCAGCCTCTGTGACTTGGCCATGAGGGCATACATTTATTTCTGACATTTACTGTTATTCCCATGAAACTCATAAATATTGCAGACCACTAGCTGGTTGAACAAACATTGCATAGCCTAGCTTTTTTTCTAGAATTCAGGGGTTTAAGTTAGGATTTGAAAAATAAAAACTTTTAAAACATTTTGTATTTATTACTTTGCAGTCTTCAAATAGAAAATCATGGACCCCACTGCTTCATCCAGGGAACAGTTCCTCAAAAAATAATTCCTATGGCAGCTGATCAGTTCCATAATATTATAGATTGATGTCAAATAGCTTTATTACCTTGGCCATAGTATTTCTTTTATCTTGTTTTGAGATGCACCATTTAGTAATTCAAGGCTATCACAGACATATTGCCTCCTGCAGCAATGAATCCCACCGTTTCTTTTTACTTATAAAATATATTTCCCGATACTTCTAAAATGTGCCTCTTCTTTTTCTTTCTCCCCATTCACACTGTTAAATACTACAATAAAAGGACTTCTAAGCCTTATTTTTCCTGTTACCTTTTTAGCTAGTCCCACTATCTTAAAATCAATGACACTTAGAGAAGTGTGTCAGATGCAACAATAGCATTAAAGAGTATAAAGCTGTCATATGTTTGATTTTCCTCCACTCATTTAAAAATATGTTACATATACTGTTCACTTCTGGAGGCTGGGCAGAAATTGATTCTGTTATTTAGGGTTGCTCCCATTGAGATGTTCTGCTTACTGAACATAGTGCTTTTGCTCAATAATTGATGTATGGGATTATGTGGGCTAACGTGTTTATTTACTTCAAGTTAAATGTTCCTGTCTGCTACTTTTGCTTCCTTAGGAAATGTTTCTTTGTCCTCCATAATTTCCACCATCTCTGCTGAAAGACTCTTCTCCAGTCGTATTACTTATATAATATTACTTATATTATATTACTTGCTCTATACTTGTGGGGGTTTTTTTGTTTGTTTTGTTTTGTTCTTTCTGCCCATCAGATGTATGAGTTTGATTGGTTTTCTATTAGGAGCTGTATTTTATTAAATGCTGATGTGGACCATTTTCCCTGGTACTGAGACAGAGTCATGTGGCTTTTTGTGATGAGCAGTCCTGTCTCACAAATCTAAACCTTCTAGAAGTTGAGAAGGGTATTGATATAGGCTTGACTATTGCTATTTCAAAAGGATTTTGACCTTCACCAAATGTCCTTAAGAAAATAATGACAGCATAAGAAGCAAGGGTATATAATTGCATGGGTATATAATTGCAGAAAAGACAGAAAAAGAAGGTAAAGGGCCAGTAAGTGGTCATAAAGCTGCTCATCACCTTTATAAGCAACTTAGGAATAGCTATCAATGTGAACTGAGGTATCACTATTTACAAATAATTAATTATTCAGGATAAGGCAGCTTCCAGGAATTGCAGGAGGTGCTGAATAAGTGTTTAAATGTACCCAGATACTGGATCTGCACTATTGCCTTATCTCAAACAGACAGAACCAACAAAATTCATAGAATGGCTGTGGAGTATCTTCCATATAAAAATTAATGTGCAGACCAGGATTCTTCAGGCTGGCAGAGATCAAGTATGTGACAGAGGCATATAAACCCATAAATATTTTTAAAAAACCCTTTTGTTTATTTTCTTTCTCAATTTTTTTCCCAATTTTCCAATTTATTTAATGAAACTACTAGGAAGCAAGTTCACGATGAAAAAAGAGGGTGAATCCTTATTAAATGGGTAGTTAAACTGCTGGAAACCCTTGCTACAGGATGATATGAATGTTAAACATTTACATTTTATCAACAGGATGCTGTATAAAATCATGGATGAGAATTCTAGTTGGGCTGTTAAACACAAGCTTTTATCTAAATCTCCAGAGAGGTCCCCAAGCTGCAGATTCTTGTCAAGACTGTAAAGCAGGAGATGTCTTTAGAGACTTGCAATCCTCTGGCATCTCTTGTTGGCCACCACTGGCAGGAAGACACAGGATGAGATTATGTACTGGTCAGCAAAGTCACAAAAAGACGCAGTGGCTGTAGAGTGAAGCTAAGAAAGTTCAGGCTGACATAGCTTTTTAAGTCTGTAAGGCCATATTTGGAAACCCTTAGTACAGCTACAGCACACTCCTGATCATTGGCAGCTCTTAAAGAAACATGACTATTCTCAAATCCCAGTCTTGTGCACAGACACTTCTGGGAAGACCCACAGAAAGGTTAGAGGTTGGATGTGGATTTGCATTCTAGCCTAGAGTCTGGGTGCAACTTCAGTCTGAAGAGCCCCTGAAGAGTCTGAGCCCCTGTTCTAATGTGGTTGATGGAAAAAGAATTGCTCAGACAGCCCTATGAACTGCATTCAGAGAGGCCCTTCCAGTGGGAGTCAGGTCTGCAGTTTTGTGGTATTAGGGTGGCTATTTAGGATAATAAATGTAACTTCACAGGCTTGTGTATAAAAAATAACCATATAATTCTTCATCAAGAGTCAGCTAACATATGATGATCCATACCTTTAATATCTGAACAGAGTAATTGCTCAGAAGCTACTCAATTTGAAAGTAGCATTTATTTAGAATTCTCTCCACAATGAGGCTCAACATGTGGGGACGCAAGCCCACCTTTGAGGGTCTTAGTCCCAGGAAAATCAAGATTGTATGTAGACCAGCTATGGTTCATATTAATAAGAAGAGCAGAAATGTGCTGTGAGTGTGCTTTATTTTTCACTTTAGAAATAAGCAGGTTAAGACTCTGAAGGGTTCAAAATATAAAATTTTCAAAAAAGCTTGAGAATTAGGAATTGCTCTTTTAGGAAAGTCACAGCAATCAACAAAAATTTTATACCATCCAGAAAGGTCAGAGTTCTAATTTTGCAGAAAAAAATATTTTTGAGAGACAATTTCTAAGTGTACTTTTAGAATGAAGATGTATTAATCTCTTAAATGTCATACACTTTAAAAAAAAAAAAAAAGCAAAACATAACTACAGAGAAAGAACATTTCTTCTTTCAAGGATTTGTTGAACAAATTTGTTGTAAGGGTTTGCATCTGAAAATCTGAGTATTATCCATTGGGATCTTGATAGTGTTAGGTTCTAAATGAGTTTAATAATTTCTGTGCCTCAGTATAAAGAGAGAAATTATTTATATTAATCTCAGTAAAGTACAGATCACATAGAGACTATTACCTGATTCTTTCTTCCTAGTGTACCGCATTGGCAAAATTGTGATCTCAGTGAATGAACAGAATCTGTTTGGAAATATGGCCTTGATTCTGTGAGCAGCTCCCCAGCACTGTAATCTTACAAATCAAACTCAGTCTACATTTGTCTCCCTGTCCATAACAAGAGGATAATAATTTACTTCACAGGAGGGGTATAAGGGTGGGACTGATCCAGCCAGCTCCTGTATCTGTAACTTGCTCTATAGGCAGAGTAGTTCAGTACCTGGAGGAGTGCCTGGCTGAGCTCAGTGTTAGCAAAAGGAGATGAAGCACAAGGTAGTACTTTTAAAGGATACATTATTGAGCCTTCAACTGTGAAATTCCTGCTGTTATGTAAAGAAAATATTAATTTTCCTTTAAAAGAACAGTGTGTGGGTTAAACATTTCTGGTGGCAGGACTATGCTCAGCATGTGGGCTCTAAGCACAAATATACAGTCTAGCCTAGAATGCTGTTTCACATGCAGTGACAATAGTCATATTTTTTGATTAAGTTAAACACAAAGAATTTTGGAGCTGACATCTACAAATGTGTTCTGACATCCGACTCCTGTAGCAACCAGTGGGCATTAAGCACCTAAATACCTCACAGGAGCTGGACCTTGTGTTTTGTTGTTGCTCAGCTGGGATATAAATTTAGATGACCAAAGCCTCCTTCCACAGAAATTGATCAACTCCTGTCTAACTCTGGAAGTGCTTCAAATCCTTGGTGAGTTTGATTTTTAACCACAGAGTTCCCAGGAGACATCCAAGCATGTGCAGAAATTTCTCCTTAATGTTACTAACTCGGTATTTTCCCACACACAAATTCTAGCCAAGTCCACAAACAGTTGTCCTGCTTTTATTCCCTGTACTAATCTTGCAAACAAGATTAGTACACCAAACAACAAATGAACCAGCTCACACTGCCTTACACCTAGGCTTTAAAACAAAGCCAAAGGAAGATGGTTTTGTCCCCCACCCCACTGATTTAAATATCAGCTCCATTTTTAAAGCTTTTGTCCAGGGAGACCACAGTTCAGTCCTTCACATCTGGTGTGGTCAAGTCTACCTCCTTGGATTTCAGTAATCAGTCAGAATATAATGCACAATAAGCAACACATATCCCAAATATTTCCATAGTATCTGTACTCATAGAATACACAACTAATTGGTATGGTCTGTGGGTGCCTCTGTCATTGTTCTTCTCTTGCTGACATGAGTTATAATGACGCATGACTCAGAGGAGAGGCCACGGATATACATTGTGATTAAGGAAAAGTAAACCCGACTGTAATGCTAATTTTAATCTGTTATCAGGTTGATTAACTTCCTTTCAGTTACAATGATATCACTGACATCAGTGAAATGGAAAAAATCAGCAACATAGAGCACATTTACATTTAAAGAATACAATCATCCAAGAAGTTTGGTCGTGAATACACAGTAGAGAAAAATCATGCTTTGGGTCACTATGGTTACATTTCTGTCTCTACCAGGTCAAGCCCATCCAAAATACTTCCCCAGGTAATCCTGTCCCTGGCTATCACATTGCTTTTTTACAGTTTTTGCAAATAAGACTTTTTAAAAGATAAACATCAAAAATCAAAATACAATCAAATACTCGGTAGCTTAATTCTCTTCTTCCAGTGTTTTGTTCTATACATCCATGTTATACTTGAACCAGATAGGACCTGACACTTTTAATATCAGAAACATTTGAAGAATTGAAGAGAGAGATTGATAATTCTTCTCTCTGTGGCTGTCTCTCTCTTATTTAGTTGTAAAATGACTGCTGGTACTAAGTACCAAAACTCCTGCCTATTATATTAATGACTGTATTATCTCTTCCTCTCTGGTCAAATACAGGGTTTCTCCATCTCAGACTTTGATTTGTGTGCTAAAATTTCCCCATAGGTGTCACTCATCTGATGTCGTTCATCTGACAGCATGTATTCAAATTACATTTCACTTTTGAGTGCCAAAAAAAAAAAAAAAATTCTCGAGTCATATATAAAATATTCATGTCACTATCTCTGCAAAAGTAATTGTGTCCTTAAAGTTCAGACATCACCTCACTCCTGGGGGTTGTATATACCAGTTTAGAAGGCACACAATGTTTTCAGACACTGTTCAGGATCAAATGCAACTGCTGATTTGATTTTTGAGTACTGTCACTGTGTACCATGTGAATAAATGCCAGCAATGTAAATTGTCTGGAAAGCTGGTATAGCTGATCTCATTACATGAAAAGAGAGGGGGTTTTCTTATTAAGAAAATTATAGGAAAATTAAATGTCTAGAAAGCTTTCTCAAGAGCGGTCAGGCAATCACTGCACTCATGAGGAATCTGATGTAGAGTCTTCCCTCTGTGAAAATCAGTCTTTTCTAATCTGTCTTACCTATGTAGCTCAGCATGGAAACTGATAGCTGTCTGGAACTGCTACAGCAGTCACAAGAAACATGATCCAACTCCACCAAATCCAGAAGTGAGGCCTCCAGACCTCCCTGGGATTTCAACTAGGTTTATGACAGACCTGGTATGACAGTAGCTTAGACTGCAGCTGAATCTCTAGGATGGTTTGTGTGGGAGGCTGAGCATCTGTGGTCTTCTCCATCTAAATTTTCTGCTTCACTTTTATGAACCACAGCTTGGTCTAAGCACTTGTACATGGCAGGGTCACCATCGCCTGTGAGAGCCAGCAGAGGACAGCACACACCATACTCAGTGCTGCCATGACAGGATGTCTTCAGTTTGTCAGCCTGCCATCAGCACAGTAGCTCAAAAAACTCCTTCCCCCAAGGCTGCCAGCGCTGCCCAAATGTGGAAACGTTGGCCCTGCTTACACTTGTAAAACCCCTCCAGTGTTGCCTAAGAATCACAGAATCCTTGAGGTTGGATAAGACCTCTAAGATCATTGAGTACAACCATCAACCCAACACTGCCAAGTCCGCCAATAAGCCATGTATCTAAGCACCACATCTACATATTTTTCTGAACATTTCAGGGATGGTAATTTCACTCACTACTGCTTTAGTATATTTGGGGAGGTTTTGCTACTCATACTTGAACAATTGTCTGTGTTTCCACAAATGCCTGTGTTTGGTGATGTTCTGGCTGGTTAAAGTTTAAATTCTGTCAATGTGGACATTCACTTCTCTGATTCACTTCTCAGCGGTTTGACCCACTGCTCTGGAACCCATTTATTGGCTAAGACCCATAAATGCAGCAGTTCACTGAGTTATGCTTCTTTGGGTAACAGCCACAGATATAAAGAAAGACCGTGGTACAGCTCTGTTGAAAATGTTAAATCAAGTATTAAACAATGTTGACACAATTAGAGCCCAGTGGGGTTTCATTCTTTATCCAACCCCTATGAATAAAAGATACTTTTAATTCATGTCTCTGGTTTCTAACCATTCCTTATCCATCTTAATAATGTATTACCTCACCCATAGTTAGAGAACTTTAACAATAGTCTATTAAGGGAAACTTTGTCAAATAGCTTTCTACAAACTCAGACATATTAGATCTATTAATTTAGTTTAATAGCTACTTCACGTTGTAAAAGCAGCCACCTCCTTTTTCTGTAATGGTGAGAGACAAAATACTTCAAACCATGACATTTAGCCTCATATTGCTCAGATTATTGTGACAAAAAACATTTTTTCAATAAAAGCTGTCAATTTGCTCTTGCAGAAAATAATGTATTTTGGTGGTATGCATATTCCTATTGAAGCTTCAAGTCCATCACCTTAAACAGCTCCTTAACATCAAAAAGAAAAAATCACAAAGAAAAATACCGCTATCTCTACCCTCTTCTCTGGATCAGAGAGCTCAAACTGAGGGAACTCATCGATTACTTTTTTTTTTTTTTCCTCTTTTTTTTCTCAACATACAGGCCCAGAAGTAAAAATCTCATGTTGTATTACAAAAAGTACATTCCAAACTCCTGCAGCTGCAAAGCAAAGGTTTACCATGTTATCCATGTGTTTTCAGAATTCAGAAGAGGAATTAATTTAATTCTAAATTCCCTGCATTTCTCAAACCCCGGGTGTATGGATTAATAAAATTAATAAAAAGGACTTTATAGAAGAATTCATTTTCAACTCATTGATTCAGCAGAAACCTGGAGCTGAACCCTCTCATGGTGGCTGGCATCTGTAATTTCCATAACATTTCCATAACATTTATAACTCTGTATAAAATGTTAAGAAGTGTCACTCTAATTTCTGATAAATGAAAGCAGCTGACATTTGAAAAGCTGCTCTGGAAGTGTCTGGATGGCTGTTCACATCCAGGCTGAAGATCAGCCATCAAGCTTGAAGGCATTATAGTGATGCTCATGTTTGAATCTTGACTGTTATGTGAAAACAAAGGTTTGCTTTTTACTGTGCTTCCAATGGTTTGTCTAGGACTTCTCTTTATATCTCATAAATCTATACCATCAGATTAGACTATGAAAAATCAAACAAATCCGAGACCAAAATAATCTTTGATGTAGTAAATCCACTTGAAGTCAGTAGAGTAAAATGAGATATAACTTTGACTGAATAACTATATTTATTATAGTTAAGCCTAAGTTTAGAGGTTTGTTTTCTTTCTGATATATGTTTCTTTTGTTCTGACAGAGAATTATAGATAGGCCTTTCTACTCCTAAAATATTACTGTTATAATAGATGAATGTCTAACCTTTTTCTTTTTGTTTTATTGAATGAACTCTCAGAAACCATTTGTACTTTTTTCAGAATTGCACCTAATAATTTAGGTTGTTTTCTTAGGGGCCCAACCCTACAGAAGATTTCTCCCCTTATTTCAAGGAAATACAATTTCAAGGATTTAAAGTAACATTGTTGATACCAATCTTTTCCTTTAAAAATTGAAGAAATTTCAGACCACAGTGTTACCCATGTGTGATTTTAATGGGTTTTTAACCTTATCCTTTTGTTTCCAACAAGTTAAATGGTGCATTTTATATCCCTGTTGTTATCAACTGCTTAAAAGAGGCCTGGGACTTCAATGACAACTCATTTGAAAAGATTTCTCCTACAGCCTGTGGTACTTCCGGTTCAGAAATGGAAAGAAGACAGGAAACCCACCTACCAAAATGAGGAAGCGTTTGAAAGAGAAATTTTCTTGTACTAATCCTCTATGACTGATTAAATCTGGGTAGTTTTCACATCTGTTTTTACTTCAGACAAATCACTTAACAAGTTTCCATGTTGGTGTTTTCCCTCCTATAAAATCGTAACATCCTTCAGGTAGCTACCTTTTGTCTCTCACACCCTATTCTGCTAATTCTTAGGATGCAACTAAGACTGCATAACCAAAGGAAAATAAAGGTCTTGATCTTAATCAGAGCTTCTAACTGGAATGTGGAGGGGAAAATAATGAATATTAACTCAAGGTGGAAATCCTTGAGGTTTGGGGTTTGTTTTTTTAAAAATTTTTAGGTGTTCAGGTCAAGTTCAAGATCATTCTTCCATTACATGTGTAAGTGCAGTGGGCTGACCATGGCTGAATGCCAGGTGCTGACCAAAGCTGCTCTGTGATTTTTCTTCTCAACTAGACAGGGGACAGAAAATCCAATAAAAGGCTTGTGAGTCAGGATAAGGTCACCACGTATCATGGGAAAAACAGACTTGACTCAGAGAAATTAATTGAATTTATTACAAATCAAATTAGAGTAGTATAATAAGAAATAAACCCACATCTTTAAAAAGCCCTTCCCACCACCCTTCCTTTCTCCCCAAGCTCAGTTTTATTCCTGAATTATATCCCTTCTCCTCCTCCTCCTTTCACAGACAGGGGCTCAGGAGGACAGAGAATGGGGGTTGTGGTCAGTTCAGCACATGATGTCTCTGCCACTTCTTTCTCCTCAGGGGAGAACACAATAACTCTTCGCACTCTTTTCCTGCTCCAGCATGGAGTCCCTTCCACAGAAAACCATCCTCCATGAGCATCTCCAAAGTGAGTCCTTCTCATGGGCTGCAGTTCTTCATGAACTGCTCCAGCATGGGTCCCTCCCACAGCTTGGATGCTTTTAGTTACAGGTACACCTAAAAATTATTTGGCCCTGTGGTCTTTACTTTTGCCCACTGGGGTCTTCTAGGAGCATTATGAGGATAAATATGTCCTCCCTTCAAGAAAACAAAAGAAAGATATTTTCTAAAAAATATATTCTACTTTCTCACAGGCTGCTGGTTTAGAAAAGACTATTTCTCAGCTGTATTTTTCAATTGGTGCTTTTCAATTTAGTTTAGCAGGCACAATCTTCTTTCATTTAATAGGCCAAACTCCATGTATTGTAATTAAAACAAAGATAATCTTATTTTTGTGTACAATATTTCTCCGAATTTTATGTTCCCCTACAGTATGATTGACAAACTGAAAGTCTACAACTTGAAAGAATGAGGTGGACTTAATGTATTTTGTATTCTCTATCATTAACTGGGCGTAGGAGATTCAGTCTGCAACCAAGCAGTAACCCCATTTTGTGTAGAGGTTTTGGTTTGCTAATATTAATTTCCCAGCCAATGCACCAGTTAATGTAGTGGTTTCAGTGGTGTTTAAATGTCCATGTACCTGCTAGAATCACTTATTTATTTCCTGCTGTGAGATAGGACTAGGAGAGTGAGCAAAACAGGCTTAAAACTTCAAAAAGAACAAGGAAACTTTATTGAGAGATTTAATTGGATTATGGGAATCAGAATAAAACCTTTAAAACACTTCTCTTCCCCCCAACACCCTTCTTTCTTTCCCAGTAACACAACAACGTACAAAAAACAAAACTCAAAAGATTTCTAGTCAGTGTATCACTCTTAGAACAGTCTTTCAATTTACTCAGGGAGAGGAGCTTCTGACTGACAAAACCACCACATGACTGACTTTCCAGTCCTCTTGTGGTTAAAATCTTCACAAATGCATCTGCCTGGAGAAAATCTGCACTTGCAAAAACCCTCCCATCCCACTGCTGTCCCAAAGCTGTGCTTCTGGGCCATATCAAATGCATGAGGTATTCTAAGGATCAATGTTCAAATGCAAAAGTTCAACTTGACCTGCTTCCAAAAATCATTTTTATCTCTAGGAACAAAAGACTGTTAGCCCCCTCCCTCAGGCCTATGGGGGCTTTACTACTTAATCTCTCTGTTCCAATAGCTCTAAGAAAATTACAATCTTTGCTCAGGTCTCAAATTGAACCATTCCACCCCCCATGATTGGTATGATTTAAAAGGTTAATTAGCATCCATCACCATGGTATACAAAAGAAAGTCAGTCCAAGGACTCTCCTCACCCTCTAGTAAAAATGAGGACTTCTTCTGCTTTCATGTCTTCATGCTGTTTCTCCACATGTCCTTTCTCAGTATCACTTTTCTTTCACTCGGGAGAAGATTGATGCCTATAGGTTGCAATCTGAGCACTCAAGAGTTAAATCTCACACAGGCAGACAGAGTTAAAACACAGTAGAACACTGGAAGCCCTACTGAGAGCTGAGCCAGAGTATCAAAGGAACTCAGTGGCTAGGCTGGGCTTGGGCCACCTTTAGCTCGTGGGCTGCTGCCCGTCTTGGCCCATGTTACCAGGCTGCCTTTCAGTCTCTGCTTATAATCCTTCAGGATAGCCATGCTGGGTGAAAACCAGCCAGGATGCAAACAGGCCCTCGTGGCCATGCAGCCAGGCCCAGCCCAGCCTGGGCAAGGCTGGGCTCAGCTGTACCTCAGCTCCAGCCAGAAGGAAAACAGAGATTTTCCTCCCCGGGCTTTCGATTTAAAATGTGTATCTCACAGAGGCGTACCCTCTTCTGATTGGTCTGTTACTTCTGTGGGCTGGGTTCCATCTGAAACCAGCACACTGGCGAAGGAAAATAAACAAGAGGTGCCTGATCCCGCACAGAGAAAGGTGCTCTCCTTTCTTCCACTTACAATTTCTAGTCCCTCAGGTTTTAAAAGTGCATACAAGTCTCCATTACAAATCAAGGTTCCTGTTTTGTGATTTAGCATTATAATAAAAGCAATGTTTGTAAGAACAAATTACTTAGGCCACAAGTGGCATGTGGCTCTGTATCACTTGCAGGTAAGGAGAGGGGGTTTTTTAATAGCTACTCTTTGACACCTAAATTGAGATATTGATCTTTGTGTTTAATGGATGGATTATTGATGAGATGTATTCAGATTAATCTTGGATTCTGCTCTGGAAAACTTCCTGCAGAAGACATCCTTTAGATACTATTTAAACAGAAGCTCTATGGTTCCGAATTAGGTGAAATACATAACTAACTTAGGAGTTCACTAAAATAACTTTTTCTGTAAAGCTTTCAGCCAGAGCATAAGCTGGTGTTACCTTAAATTGAAACCTCAGAGGAAACAAGTGCTCTCAGACATCCGTGCTGCATTAAAGGATAGACTTGCTAAAGAAAGTGTAATGGCTTGATTCCAAAATGCATGTAGGATTTTTTCTTTTTAATTTTTTTTTTTTTTTTAGAAAATATGAAGCAACTTAAATGGGAAACAGACAGGAGCCACAACAGAGTGAAATGTCTATTACACTGTGAGTCATAGCAGAGGAGTCACAAAGCATAGAGATGGTTTTCTTTCAAGTCTCCCTCTAAAACAAATAATCCCCACACATGCTGAAAGATCAAAAAGTTTATTTTTAAAATCAAAGATTCCAGGAAATTGTGTGCTTGTTCAGTTCTTCAGGTCAGATATTTCAATAGTCATATCTTTTAAAGGAGGCAATACACGATGCTTCAATGAAAGAGTAAAGCAATAGATTTGCCCAGAGGAAGTTTTTCCCCCTAACATTCAGAATTATTGGGCTGGGTTGTGTTCGAAGGCCTCCCCTTTATGGCCTATTGAAATAGTTTCTCTTTTGCATCATTCTGTTACAGCTCATACTTCTGAGACCAGAATCAATACAAACAACAAAATGATACAGAAGCCTGGAACTGGCTGGTTGGATAAAATTTAAATAATAATAAATTAAGCAGGAACTCTTAAATTTTCCAGATTATTTCAGTGATAGGAAAGCTCTGGAGAAATACAAGCTGACTGATATTTGATTTCCAAAAGAAAAGTCTGCAACATTTTTCTTGGCATATCCACCTGCTCCACTCTATATCACCAATTTAAGGCAGAAAGCAGCATTCCAACATTTCTTCTCTATTTGCAGCAATGGAATCACATTATCCTCAAGTGATTTTAAAGCTGTATTTTTAGAAGGTGCTCTTTCCTCTTAGATTAATTCTGTTAGGAGTGTATCATGGGTGCTATTGTAGAAAAACTTTATTATTTTACTAAATGTCAGAAACTTATCAATAGCAGTTATGGCCAGAGGAGAGCTCTTTGTCTGAGCATGAAATCTCAGGATGGTTTACAGAGAACAAGAGGAAAAGTTAAGGAAAACACTCTGGTTATTTTTATTTCTTTTCTTCTCTGCTGGAGTTAAATTATACCCTTGCTTTTAATTTTTAAATTTTGTTATTTAATAATGAAAAACAAAGGCAAAGAAACTACTCAGATTTTGGGGGTCGATTCTCTGAGCAATGAGGATAGTACTAAATTACCCAGAAAACAGGGAATTTTAGCATTTGTGTATTGATTAAAGTCAGCAGGCAGATTTGCTGAACTATTTGCATACAGGAAAATTCACTCTCAGCATCAGCCAGATCACACAGACATAAACACAAATACAGAAATCACTTAAGATAGAATGAAAGCCCCTGCAAAGGTGGGTGATAGGACTTGACTTTACATCAAAATTGACCTCCATTAAGAGTCTGCATACTATTTGGCTGCCATTAGTTTGCATTATGATGGGACAGCAAAACCTTCTCATTTATCTATCCAATCATCCATCATGCCATGGGTGGAAAATTTCAAATATCTCCTCCTTAAGTCTGTGACTCCTGTACAAATAAAGTTGCAGAATGCAGTCCCACATCACCACATAAAACCCTTGTCACAAAAAAAAAAAAAA
>VWZN01016550.1:62779-88062 GCA_013396955.1 Regulus satrapa
TTTTTTTTTTTTTTTTTTTTTTTTTACAATGGCACTTAATAATGCCCAGAACTTTCAACAACAATCTTGGTGTAAGTAGTGTATTAACACTACATAAATGCCTGAATTTTTTTTTTAACTTATTATTTAGCTCATGAAAAATCAAACCTATTTTACCATTGATAACGATAGCTTCTGCTAAAGGATGATGTCAGCCTACTGATGAAAATGAGGGATGGTGAGTTATGAAAAAATATAAGGATGAGAAAATGGGAAGCAAAAGCAGATATATTAAAATGAAAGGCATAATTTTCAGCAGTAAGATTAATTACCATTGTAATATATTACTAAATAAAGAAGTGTCAAAATCTCTAGCTGTGAATTTGTCCAAGATTGCTGTTTTCCTGACGATTTGCCACTGCATGTATTTCTGGGTGTCAATGGGAGAACCTGACAGAAACATTAAGGTCAGAGAGAAAGCTGATCTGGGACAGGTAGGATGAGAAGAGTGGAAGGCAGGTGGTACAGCTCAGCCGTGGGGTAGGGAGACAGCACAGAGATCCTGAATCCCAAGAAACAGGATGGAAGCTGCTTTGCTGGCCCCTGTTGGCGATGGGCTCCCCACTCCACAGCCCCCTGTACTCTCTTCATGGGAAGGTGTATTGGTTTTAAAAGACAAAGTTGACTGTTAAGGAAAGCAGGAGCCTCCCTTGGAATGGAAAATGAAACCACCTTCCTCCTAATTATAATTTCAAAATTAAGAAGCTCACAGGCAAAGATATGAGTATAGGAATAACAGTGCTTTACTAGCAAGGGGAAAAAAAAAGAAATTAACAAACTACAACTTCATAGGAATATTAAAATAAAATACAATAGTACACAACAAATACCAACAGAAGTCGGATATGACCTGACACCCTGTCAGTCAGAGTGTTGGTAGCAGTCTGATTAAATGGTGGCTGCAATACTCCTGGAGTGACAGATGCGATTCTGTTGAAGCAGAGATCCTCTAAAAGGGTGCAGTCCTCCTATAAATGCGGTGGTGTAGAAGGGCCTGCTCTCTTCTGGGGATCCAGTGGTAAGAAATGGGTTAGAGGTGTTCTGAATCCCAGTTATTATTCAAGTGGAAATGCCTGGCTCCTTCCCCTGGGTGGAGCATTTCACAATGAGATGATGTAATTTTATCAGTCATTCCATGGCCCATTAAAGAGAAGATATCTTCCTGGACAAGGGTAGGCAGCCACATTCTGCACTGCAACTGAAGACACCCAGGAAAACTGCAGATGTTCTTTATCCCTTCTATCATGGGATGAATCACACAACTCCACGAACATTTTGAGGCCAAAAGAAAATTGCAATGAAAGATCAACCAAAACCAAGCTACCAGATGACAAGTTGTCATGTCTTGCAATCCAGGATGTGGCCAAGGGTGTGTATTCTATCACCATCTGTTGAACATAGGGGGGACAGTGGTCTCTATCTTCTCCAAGACCCATCTTTATCTTCTGTTAATGGGCCATTATGGCTTAGAATGTGATGCAGGATGTGACTGGGGGTGTGCATCCCACCTTTCATTTCCACTGGAATCCCAGAGGAAAGAACAGGCTTTCCTACACCACCACTGCACCTTTGGAGGAGGACTGCCCTCTTCTACAGGATCACTGCTTCAACAGAATGACATCTGTCACTCCAGGAGGACTGCAGCCACCATTTAATCAGACTGCTACCATCACCCTGACCGATGGGATGTCAGGTCATACTCTGACTCTGTTGGTGTTTTTGTGGTTATTGCATCTTATTTTAATTTTTCCATTAGGTTGTAGTTTGTTTTTTCTTTCTAGTAAAGAACTGTTATTCCTATCATCATATCCTTTGCCTGAGAGCCCTTTAATTTCAAAATTATAATAATTAAGAGGGAAATGGTTTACATTCTCCATTCCAAGGGAGGCTTCTGTCTTCCTTAGCATGCACCTTTGTCTTTTTAAAACCAAGGCACTGGGATTCTGCTTTGCCATGTTGTTGTGGTTTAAGGCAAATTAAGGAGGTAGACACTACAAAATGAGCCACCTGCCCTTTAGTTTAATAAACTCCCTTTCTACCATTGAGGCGTGAATGTTAGTAGATATAAGTGAAAAAATAGAAGTTTACTAAAAAAACAATCCAAAACAACAGCAGGGAAACAAAAGAACAGTAACAATCACTAGTTACAAAGTAGTTGCTTAAATCTTCCAGATTCCCTTGGTACAAAGAGAAACTCAAAATGGTGGAGAAATTACATGTTCCTCCATGCACGTGACAAACTTATTCAAAAACTTCTGGTCCTTTGACAGATTTTTCAAACAAAATAAGTTATTACTATATATTATTTTCTTTTCTTTTTTATAGAAACTTTGATACTGAATTTCTTGAGATAAATTTCAGACATTAGATTCTGTTGAACTTGTAGGTTTCTGAAAGCTGATGACTGACATTAGCAATGAAAGATAGTAAATAATGTAATTATCATTCATACATGTAATACTGCAGATAGGAGATGCTAAAAAAATGTAGTGTGGCTCCTAATTAACTTTCAGCAGCAAAGAATAAGATAGTTTATAAAATGTTTTCACATAAATTAATTTTTCTCTTTTTTTCTTCAGAAATTAATGGTGAAAATCAATTCTCTTTGCAGAAAAATGCAAGATTCATGTTTTTATCAATCAATAAAAGTCTGCTTGCACCAAAGAAACAGTTAAGAATAGGACAACAGATCTAAGCCAGCATTTTTTATTAGCTTTAGTAGAATAGAAATAGAATGAACAGCAGTACTGTGGGAGACTCCAATGTTTAACCAGTCTATTGCTCTCGAGCAGAGATTCCATTCCAGATAGAGGATATAAGTACCTTATTACCTTAGCTAAACATCTGTTTGCAGCAACCTGTCTGAGAAAGGTCGAGTTTGAGAAAAGGTTATAAGGTATCTTGCAGATTTAAAAAAAACAAACAAACAAACAAACAAACAAACAAACAAAAAACAAACAAACAAAAAAATAAAAAACCAACAACAAAACCCCCGCTATTTCTCAGTAGAACAACAAGAATTATCATTAAATAATTTATCTAGTTTCAATTTCAACATTATGGGTGAGCCAGTCAATGACTGTATATAACCTATAAAAAGGGGTAATAAAGTATAAGAGCTTTTTTTGGGGGACCATTCAGACCTTGACTATCATCAGCATTTCAATGAAACCTTTTACATCCTTACCCACCTCCAGTCCATCCAATGCAACCAATGGGCTTTATTAAGGAACAGAAATCATAGAAAGGAATAGGCAAAAAATACCTCCTCCTGTTAAAGCCAGTTTAGAAAGTCTGTTAATTTTATAAATCATCTCTGGGGGATATATCTAAGATAACTTTCCTTAGATAAAAGCATGCTAACAGATCATTGAAGTTACAGGCTGAAATTTCCCCATAATTTGTCAAACTTCAGCTGATATTCCTTACTGCTGGAAGGAAAGGATTAAGCCATTTTTTATAGAGAGAATTTTTGTTGTTTTTAAGGAAATGCACACATAGGGTTTAGTTTCAGTCTACTTATTTCAACATCTCCTTGTCTTGCTTGTCTTATTTTTAAAAGTTGATACCCAAGGGCAGTCATGCTCCTTGTTAATAATTTTGACATCTGGTCAGGTAATTTTTCAGAATTAAATGACATGCAGCTTTCATGTTTTCATTTTTCACCCTAGAAAAATAAATTCTGAAGCTTTCTTTTTCTTCACAAAGATAGTGGCATCTCTGACTTCATAATGCTACAAATTATATGTTAAAGGATTTTTACTTGGGTTTTTTTCCTTAGAAAAAAAAGTAATTGGAATTATGATTTTTTTTTTTTTTTACAATGGAATTTAATACTCTCCAGCACTTTTAACAATCTTGCTGTAAGTAGTGTATTAACATTACATAAATGTCTGACATTTAAAAAAAAAATATTATTTAGCTCATGAAAAATCAAACATATTTTACCATTGGTAATGATAACTTCTGGCAAAAGCATTTCCATATCAAGTTCAGCACTCTCTCTGCTGAACTGAATTGCAGTGTGACTGGGATACATCACAATATGCAACCCACACCAGAAAAAAATACTTTTGCTCTCAAGAAAGTTAGATCTATATAGCACTATATAAGATTTTAAAATAAATAATGTGGCTTCTGTATGAATTTTGGAACAAAATCCGGATCTACTCCTCTCCTGACCTAATCCTTCTATTTCTAGAAGATTGCCTGCAGAACACGCAAGCTTGGTCTTTTCTCTAACACAACCATGCATGCAGACATTTGCAAGTAATTTGATTAACTGATTGATTTTGCTAAAAATTATCCCCATCAATCACAAATGAGGACAGAACTCAAAAAATAAATCATAAAGTCCACTTTATAAACTGTGTCTGCTACTAGTGATCAAGCCAGCTTATAGATTTAGGCTATAGTCCCAAGCTGGTCATACTTGTAGCAGCCATATAATCACTCCATTTGGGATGATGTGGTCACATTTCTGTGCTAATACCATACTTCCAAAGAAACAATTAGCAATGCATTTATTTATCATCTTAAGATATTCCAAAAATAAACTTGGATGTCTATTTTAGCATGAATCCCCTTAGTATTTCTGTCCAGGGAGTATTTTGGAACCCTCCAAAGGGCTGCCATTCAAACCAATCAATATCCTTGCAATGTGAGCTGCTATTTATCTTGGCAAAACATCTGCAATCTATTCTTGTACAATTAGCATTCATTTGTAATGCTGTAGATACTTTTATTTCTCTGTAATTTCCATGCTAACACTGAGACCAAACTCCTCACTGCTCACTGTCTCCCCATGACTGAAGTTTCTCCTGCAGCTCAGCAGAGAAGTGGGACAGCAGTGAGGGAGACAATGAGGCTGGGCCTTTTGCAGCGTGAGGGTGAGATGTGCACAGGGCACAGTGGAGCCCTGGCCTCCTAACCTGGGGCCAATTTGCTCCTTGGCAATCAGGTCAGCACTGAAACATTTGGCATCTTGACCACACTTTTATTAATAAACCAGTTTCTTGCACTTTTGGGAGGGGAAAGGGAGAGGGAGTCTTTTTAAAGGAGGAAAGAACCTTTATTTTTCTCAGGCTCGGATTTGTTTCTATAAGAAAAAAAATAGCCTATCATAACACTATGTAAATCCCAGTTTTCTTTCTTAAATGGTAATTACAATCATTGTAATTAATACTATTATTTGCACTGTGTGACATGAAGTTAAATTCTTTTTCAGTTAATTTTTTGTTTGCTACTGATCTCTAGTGCCCTTCAGACACTCTTGAAAATAATTATTTAGGTCTCAATTAAAATATTTTGATGAATAAAAGCTCAGAAGTACTAGCTGATGACCACCAGCTATATTTTAGGCAGAAACAGGCTTGGGGCTTCAGGGTTTTTTATTCTTAACATGACTGGAAGGAACTGGAACAAAGCTAATTGTGAACAAGCTTTTTAATGCTGTCTAATCTTGTGAGTCAAAATAACACTGACTACATTACTTGACACATAGGCACTGTTTTGGAAAACTATTGTCTGATTGCTGTATTAAATTGTAGAAAAACTAGATTAATAGAATCACACAAAGAAAGGTGTTAGTTCATATCTCTTCCAATGCAGTGTGGTTTTTAAATCCTTAATAGCTTAAGTCCCACACTGATTGTTGCAAAACAAGTTGAGGTTGCTTATATTTTACAGTGTAAAAGATATAGCTCTTGTCTTGACTTCCTTTCAAGTATGGGAATTATGGTGCCACCAAATTCTTGAACAGAATTGCGTTAATTTTGATAAATTAGACCCTGAGATGAGAAAAAAAAATCAATTTTTCATTTTGAGACATCTGTCTAGGGGAGAGGGAAAAATAAAGAAAGAAAAATAAATAAAAGATTGCCTTATTTTGGATTCAAAATGAATTGAATCAATTTGAGAGGAAAATACTTTAATTTGGAAGTAGAGTATCCACCATCCTTATTAAGAGGCATATCTCAAACATCAGTCATGATAAATAGTTACTTATAGTGGCAAACTTTTGAAAATAGTTGTGGAAAAAATCATTTATACAAACCAAAAGTCAGAAATTGCAGATAATCAATAATACAGCAACTAATTTTACCTTGGTGATTTTTCCTAATCTGTGTTCAGGCTGCTGCTGAAAACCATTCTTATCCCCTGCTCTGAATTGCAGGAGATCAGAGAGTTAATGACTTCACTAGCATTCATTACATTGCAGAATTTCTGTTGCAATTCATTGCAGAATTTCTGTTTCACAGCATGTCAGCTGTACTCACTCAGCCATCTCCATGTCCCAGCTTAGGTTGTGCCTGGAAAAATATACAGGTTGAAAATAATATTAAGGAGCAGATTTAATCATGGTTAAATTTCAAAATTAGAAGTTGTCTGTTTATCTGACTGTTTCTGAGCTGTACTCTAGATTAGCGTGTTAAAGATGAACAGGAGCCCTTTTTGCTGTGACAGGATCAACTGAAGTAAGGGAATCGAGAGAATGGGATTTATTTGCTCTAATTTTCTTGAAAGCAAATAAAAGTGTGCTTTATGTAACTAAAATCTGCATGTGAATATCTATGTATTTTCATAGAGCTAACACCTTTCTTGTTAACTTACTGTTTACATAAATGGACATGTGTACTTATGTAGGACAAAGTCAGTAGTTTAATGTTATGTTTTCTTCTGTGTTACAAGAATGGCTTGAAGAAACTGGCCTATTCTTAAGGGAGCACGTCAACAGTGCAGTATCTAATATAATCACATTGTGACTAATGCTCCATATTTCATCTTAAATATTTTTAACTTGTATTTGTTTTGTGCTCTGGGAAGTTAGGTTTCTGAGTGGGCACTTCAGAGCAAATATAAGTCTGTGAGTTTCAGTGCATAAGAGTGCTTTTTTCTCCCCAAATCCCTCCCACTGTCTCCTTGCCATCCCCTCAGAGCCTGAGCTTCTCATGAAAGAACTCCCTGAGTCATTTAACACCCTCCTCTGAGAAGGCTCAGCCTCTATCACTTTATACATGTGAAACAGCACCAAGATACCCTCCTCCAGATGCACTCTGCACAGGCAGCCTTAGGAACTTAATCTCCTGCTTCTGGGAATCTCAGAAAATGACTCGCCTATTTCTTTACACCTTTTTTTTATCTCACTTGCTCTTGGTGTTCTTTTCACCTGACAATGAGTTCATTGGGGTAATGCTCACAAGTCAAGTTGCACACGAGACTCCAAAAAAGACACCCTGGGCTTGCCAGGCCCTTCAGGTCAAGAAGTCTCTCTCTGGAAAAGCAGCAGGAGACCATACATCACAACAACTCCATTGCAGTGGCAGGCAATCAATGGAAACACAATAATATTGATAAAATATGTACAAAGCCTATAATGTTATCTCTTCTGGGGCCACAGCATTGATGAGATGTCACTGTCAAACCACCAGGAGTTGCCACAAGATTCTGACATTCAGAAAATTCTTGATTTTCTGAAGCTGGGGTCTCCAGCTGTATTCCTAATGAAACAAAAGGTCTAGGGATTCTTCCTGCACACAGCTTCCTTGGGAGCTGTTGGCTATGGAGTCAAGCAGCTCAGAACTTGTGCTGTTTCATTTTAGCTCTGCAAACTACCTAAAGCTCTTGTAAAATAAGAGCTCATTAGGAGCAAAATTGTCAGTGAAGGTATTTTCTGCAGCTAAGCTTACAAGCCAAAATGTTTATTTCTAAAAAGATGGGGGGAAGAGCAGGGGAAAATGAGCTAGAAAAATGTGGTCATGTTTTCTCCATTGCAAAGACTTGCTTCATAGAAAACCCTTCAGCATAAGATTTAATCCCTCTCTGATGTGCAGCCTCACCTAACACTTTCATATGAAAGATTTCAGAATGCAATTTTATTTTCTTTCTGAAAGATTTCCAGAGTCACTGCAGACAAAATAACTTGCCTATATATTGAAAGACTTAGAAGTTTAATTTCTAGCTAGACACAACTTTTTTGATGTTCTAGTTGTGAATGAAAGAAAAGCAATTGGCATATGAAAATTAAAAATGCAATATAGCAGTGAAGGGATTTGACACCCTTGTATGTACTCTGTGATGATATCTCTGCTGCTTTGGCAGAGTTGACACTTGACTACATTTCAGTGACATTCTGTTCGAAAATAGCCATCTCCCTATGTCATGAGGTTCACTCAGCTCCTAGGAAGAGCAAAGATACTCTAAGCATCTCTGACACTTGGATTGTGCCATATGAGCAGAATAAAAAGGGGACTAAGGAAATCTGACTATTACCCTGTTCCTTCACAGGTATAATTTTACACACGCGCACACACACACACACACACACACACATATACATGGGTTTATTTGTTAAATGCAGCAGCCTCCAGGAGGTAGCTGAGAATGAAAATGCAGCTGCAAAAACAGCTGCTTGAACTGGGAAGAGTCAAAAGATAGAGAAACTCTCATGCAGGCCAACATACTTGAGCCAGGCAAAAAAAAGGGAGTCAGCAAGTGCCCTTAGTCTTGTTATTTTGGGAAACAAAATTATTTGCCCTGTCAAAAAGTGGGAAAGAGCCTTCTTCCATTGAAATCATCCAACCTCAATTTCCTTAGACCAGGCTAGTAGCATGCCCTTGAGTCAGTATTGGCCTAGTGCTTTACTTTAATAACATTTTAGAGGCTCAGACCAATATTCCATGATCACTCTGGTGACACCAGAAAAGTCTTTACTTGCTGAGTGTAAATACATCCTCAGTAGTCCTTTGATGGAAATAGATCTGAAACTCTGGAGCTGCAATACGTTCCAGTACTTCAGGGACCCATACTCCCAACTAGCACCAGCAGTGCAAGATTCATATCAGACTCAAGGCAGAAAACTAGATATCTTCTTTTAGAGAAGAAAAATAAAAGAGTTTGTATCAAATGGGTCCTTGTTTTTCAGCAGATTCTTTTTTCTCTGGTAATTTCAGTATGTCCTATTAGAAAGAAACACTGGCAGAAAGAAATGTAATTTTGAAGGAGCCAGAGAAATACTGAATGACAGTAGTATGCTCAAAGAACTTTCTTTCAGAGGAAGTTTACAAAATACATATCTCAGCTGTTCTTTCTAATTGATTCTTTCTAATCAGGCTTTCTGATATAATGAAACTTCATCCAGAAAGACACTTGCTCATTCATGTGGTGGTTCAAAAAAAGGGGAAACAAAATTATGGGAAAAGATCAACTTAATCCCTTTCAACATAACTGTGCAGGTGAATTCAGGAGAAAATTATATTAAACTAAAATCTGTGAAAATTTGAGCTCTTTAAAAATGTTCCTTTAGACAGCAAATATTTGCTGAAGATTACCCTCTATTGTTGGTGCTGCTAATTAGCAAACAAAACACTCAGGTTGTGCCACCACATCTGGCCCTTCTGTTTGCTGAAAACATAAACAACCACACTGCTGTAACCATTCCTAATGGGATTTAGTGTCATGTGCCCCATGATAAATGCTGTAGAGCACAGCAGCACCTTCCCCTGCAAGCAGCAGGCAAAGGCAGCCTGTCACTCAGGGGCTGCTTGTCCTGGTGGCACTGTTTGCAGAGTGTGCCAGACTTAGTCATGTACATGAGCATCACCTCGCTGACAGCCATGGGGAGGTATTCAGGGCAATTAGAATGGTAATCAAGAACTGACATCACCTCCTGCTCAGCCCATGTTATTCAATATAAAAACAAGCTCAATTTGTTCTGCGTTTGGGGTTTAACTTCCCATTAAGTTGGCAATTAATTTGAGCTTCTTATTTTTGTAGGTTGAAAACCAAAAAAAAAAAAANNNNTTTTTTTTTTTTTTATGGTAAAAAAAAAAAAAAAAAAAAAAAAAAAAAAAAAAAAAAAAAAAAAGAAGCTTTTGGGTTGCTTTCACTTTTAATAAGAGTACAATTTACTCGTAAGGTCAGAAGTGTGACATATGTTCTGTCTTGTGTTACAAAAATAATGATATATCGGGTCATCTGAGATATACGGGGCTGAGGGGAAATAAGCAGAAAGCAAGACAGAGACACAGCTCCTGGCTTGCTGTTGACATGATTCTCTCTTTCTGTGCAGCCATCATTAAAATGCCAGGCTGCTAAATACCTCAGAAAATAAAGCCATGCACTGAAAAGAATTATTTATGGGTTTGTATTGCAAAACAAAACCCTCTTGTAGAACAGGCATTTAAAATAACTGTTTTGATATTCAGGCAGCACCTAGCAGTGAGACAGCTTGTCAATGCTTCCTTTATAAAACACTCATTTCTTAAAAAAAAGTGTCACGTTTCTTGTCAGCTAAAAAGAAAAATGGTTAAATCAGCTTGTCTATTTTTGAAATGAAGATCAGCAAAAATCAAATCAAAACAAAACAAGATGTTTCAACTATTTTCAAGTTCTATTTATGCTTCTTCCTAACAAAGAAAAAAATTGTCTTCTGAAGGAAAATCCAGGAAAGCCTGTATTAAGAACAATTTTATCTAAAATCCAATATTGTTACTTATGCTGTTTACTCAGCTCAAAGAATGGACTGTGAATATGTATTAGTTTTAAGAATTAGGAAGACATCAGCAGTATCATTTCGCATTGCTTTCTGTGAAGTACATTGAGGAGCATGTTCTCAGTCATCTTTTCACTTTCCATACAAAGCACTCCGTTTGCAGTGATATTTTCCCACCCAGAGGCAAAGCAGCCTGCAGAGAGGTGTCTGATTGCCCCATATGCCCCAAAGTGGGCAGATTGAGCAGACTAATTTAATTGTCTCCAAATTAAGTGCTGCAGACCAGACTCCGAGAGAAAGAGAAATTATCAGCACCTACTCATGAAATCAATGAGACTATTTACAGAGCAGGAGTATAGGCAGACAGGAGAGTTTCTGTTAGGCGAATTGCTCCATCAGCTGAAATGCTTGGAGAAGGAATCAGCACAATCTTGCTGATGTACTCCAACCCCATGCCCTCTGAGTGAATTGGTGCAGTGCCCATCCTCCATCAGAACATTTTTAGTGGTGATGCACACATTTCTTTGGAAATCTGCTCTTTAATTCATTGACATTAGTGTTCAAAGCATCACTAAGTCAGTAAGGCTGCATGAGCATGAGAAGGGAACAAGGTAGGCAGTATTTCTGAAGGAAAGTGATCACTGAGACTAAATGAGCACAGCCTCCCACAGAAAATTCCTGCTCCAGAAAATATTTTTAGGAGCCACCATCAAGTGTCTTTCCCTGGACACCACCTGTTTCAGCATAGGTCAGACCTGTCTCTAAAGACCAAGCCTGACAGGCCAGATGCTGATACCAGGCCTAGAAATGGAAAACCATGGGGCTTTCTTTGTCTTCTTTTTGACTGATGACCTTTTTGAAGCCTGATGTGAGGTGCAGTGTATTGATGTTTGGGGTTTGCTTGCTGTGATTTTATGCTGCCTGTCTGTAGAAACTTCACAGAGTAATTTCTGTTAGCTAAGTGTGTTATATGGTATTTTGGTACAAGGAGTGTAAGATGATGTAAAGTACATCATTAGGAAATAGTTGCACCCATTGAAAAACAGCACAGGTGATGGAAAGCAAAAATCAAAGGAGAAAACCAGAATGTACTTCAATTTCATCACAGTCTTCCAATGAAATGTTTGATAAAGAGAAGTGAGAGATTCCTCAGGTTGCTAGTGTGTTTTCATAACAACCATCACTCCTGTAGCTTCCATCAGTCCTTGTTTGCCTATGGAAAATTAAGAATTATAGCTTTCTTCGTAGAGTATAAAACAAAAAAGAATAACAGGCCCTCAAAAAAACCCTAACAAAATAAACAAACAAAAAACCACAAAATGAACAAGCAAAACAAAGAAAAACCCCACCAAAAAACAAACAAACAAACAAAACCAAAACAAATCACACAAAACCAAAATAAAACAAAACAAAAAACCCTAAAACCACTTCCAAACCACCAAACCAAAACATGGCCACTAAAAATTCCAAAGCAAAAGAGGACTCTCATTACAGTGGGTCAGCCAAATAACTGAGCTTGAGAGCAAGAGTCACATAAATATTTTCTAAGGTCTCAGTTAAAGTAATTTGGCAAGCAGGTGGTTTTAATTCCCATCTCTTTAGGTGCCTTCTGTAGCACCAGGCAACCCCATAAATGAGAAAATGAGTGTATGCTTTTTTTCAAGCTTCCTTTCCTTTAAATCATTGTGATGACTGCCAAGTAAAGTTCCAGTATCTGTGGGTCACACCATTTTTCTCCCTGGGAAATATCTGCAATCTACTTCTCATTCCAAGTCCCGGGAAAGAAGGAGAAGTAGCAGCTCTGGGAGCTTCCCTGTGGAGTTAAAATTACCATGGGATTCCCAAGATGTTGCACTGCAACACTGAGATTCCTGCTGCCTTATCCCTTCCTAACCTCTGTCTTGATCTGAATTACATCCCCCACACTTAGATCTAAATATTTAAAGACTGAAAAAGTAAAAATTATCTAAGGGAATGACATAAAAGCATGGATCTGAAAGCAGGTTCAGGAAAATCTCTAAGCTAGCAGGTAAAGAAGAGGCACTTGAATCATTATTTATTGTTATGTATTTTTATAGCACTGTCTTGATGTTAAAACACTTCATAAATAACATTTAAATGAATATGGTGTTATTATAATTACACGTAGGCTATACTTGCGCAATATTAGAATTTCTAGTTTGAGCTACTTTGTATATTTCAGAAATTGGGAGAAAAGGAAGATATGTGACTATTTATAATTATCTGCATCCTTTTATGGTTCCACGTGAAGGACTCCTTTGTACTGGGAATTTATTTGTCAGTTTGTTGTTGAATCCAAATGTCTCCTTTGAAGCTTTGAGCTGATAAATCCACATGACAGCTTGCTGCTGTGAACACATTAGAAAATAGCGTGGCCACTCATGTGTGGGGGTACATTTATGTGAAGGTTATAAACCTTCTGATCAACTCAAAGGCAATTAAATCAAGTGTACTGCTGGGAAACATGGTCATGCTACTTCTTGAGCTTCTCTGGCTTGTACAGACACACTGGAGGTACTTGCAGAGTGATCCCACTATTTCTGGTTCTGGGCTACTTTCTGTGTCCTATCTTATGGTGTCCAAAAGCCTGTTTCTCCCTGTGTCTGTATGAATTTTGAAGAGAAAAGCAGTGTCATTTATGGTGAGCCAGAAGCACAGCAAGGGGCTGGGGAAGAGGGCACTGGAGGAAGTAAGTTGGTGGGGAAAAGAGCACGCTTTGGTGCTCTTGCCTGAAGCTTTGCTACTGTCACTAAATTCTGCCAAGCAAAATGTTTAACTGTAGAGAAGATCCCACCTAATTTTCACATTTCTGTCATTGCTGCCACAGCTGCATGACACTGCACAGGGAAAATGGGTTGCACAGAATACAACTGAGTAAAAATCTACTCTACCCGAGGAGCACCACTGCTTGCTGTGGTTCAGTCAAATACATTACTCCAAAAAAAAGATATCCAAGAGAGGATCCCTAGTGATGTGACAGCATTGGAAAAAATGACTGGCAGAGGATAAGGGGATATTTCTGTTTACACAAGGGTTTGTACCACCAGTGAATGAAAATTTAATGAAAACATAAAATTTCAAAAATTTTTTGTTTTCATTTGACCTGTAGAAAGAAATCACTTTTGACTACAAACCAAAACAGATACTTTCTTCATTATTATTTTCTACAATATGCCTTTTATTGCAATCAAGTCCCTTTCTGGGAGAAAACATGTCTGGGAGAGGACAAGTTTTGGAATATTCACCAGAAGATAAATTATCCTTTTTATTCAGCACAATTTGTTGTAAGTTTAACATACAGCAAGGAAATAGTTTTGTATCTGTAGCAAGTAGTCTCTACATTTAGATAATTCAGAAATTTTCCCTGATGAACTTACACAAAAGATATAACCTATTTAGTTTAGCTTTTAAAAGGAGCTGTTCTACTGAATTGCCATTTCCTGGTAGGAATTGGCAAATGCTACTTTCTAACATCCAGTGTACTATTATGTATTAAAAGAGCCCATCCCAAATGCACTCCAGGTATATAAAATATCAGGTATATAAAATTTGCCTACATTCATCCAGCTATCATTTTTACATATGGCATTGTGAGTCCCAGGCCTGCTTTGGAACAGAAAAGTATTACCTGCTATTTTTTTTCATTTTTTTCTTTCTTGCTTGCTCCTGACAAGTAAGAAAGTCAAGGAATAATTAAAGCACAGACTGGAACAAAAATAACCTCCTAGTAAACAAGTGTGCTCAAGCAAAATAAATGATAATTTATTTTACATGCAGAGATTAAAAGAGCTTGGCTTGTTCAGCTTCTCAAAACAATAGCTAAGAAGGGATATGACTGTTCCCTATAAATATATCTGGGTATGTAAACATGAAGGGAGAGAAAAATTACTTAAGCAACCAGTATAATATTGGCACAAGGACAAATGAGTATAAACGAGCCATGAATTAATTACGGTGAGGAATTAGGATAAGTACCCGGAAGGAGAAGAGCTGTTTTCAGGCTAATTTATGGAAAGATGAGGTGCCCAGTTGCTCTGTATTCAGCATGAAAAGGAGTATATTGGTCTTATTCCTCTCCTCAAAGCTCAGTTGTGGGAATGCATGGCTGTGTGTACGCTCTGACATGACATAACACGAGAACTATAAAGTTTTACTTCATTTGGCATATGAAAAGGAAAAATTAAGTGAACATTCTTATGCCATATCATATTTAGAGAACTACTTTTAGATTCTGTGGGGTCACACACTTACTAACTTCTCCATAGTGGAAGAGGATGAATAAGAAACCTGCCCCTGGAATCCCACACTGTGAAAACCCCACTCTATTTACACACTTCCTCAAAACTGAGAGCATTCCTTTCCCCAACAGGGAAAATATGTTCCAATCCAAAATATAAAACAATAAAAATTTATCCTGGCACAAGAGATTTTAGGGAGATTATGTTCCCGCAGGAAGTGCAAATCCTCATTTTTCCCCACCATGAAGCATGTTTGAGCTTTTATTTTTAACAGCTAAAGAAATTAGGAGTTTTTAAACAAATATTTTTAACTTGATTTTTTATTCCCTACCCACTTGTAAACTGTCTGTAAATGGATTTTTAAAAGATAGTGTTCGTTCTAGACTTCAAATTATTCACAAACATGTCCAATAAATAATTCTTGTTCTGCACTATTTGTAAAATGCATATTTATCTAGAAATGAAAATTCATGCTATGCAGCTAATTAGCCTTCACAGAGGGCTAAAGCAGGCCTGTAGGGTGCCTAGGGCTTCTCCCAGCTCTCGGCACAGGGTTGTATTCCCCCTAACTGAATTTACATTTCCAAATTTTTTGACCATTTTATCTTGAAATCATACCCCTCCTCCATCCCCAGCTTTCTACTTGTATCTCAGTACAGTATTTATTCGTTTTTTTCAATTTCTCCTAGAATAATGAAATGCACTCCTGCTCCCTCAATAAATTAAAGCACACCTAATTCTGTATCTTAAAGACAGTTTAGAAAAACAAGCCAGTAAAAAAGAGTGTAAAGAAAGTTGGTGTCTGCCACTCAGCTTTCTTGTTAGATGCTCATCTCTGAATTAAATCTTCTCCATACTTGCCTCTTTTAGCTTATTTTTCTTAATTTCTGCATACACTGGGCATGTGTAGCTGTACCAGATTTAGAACTCTTGAAATGAAAAGAGACTTAGCCATTGTTTATCAAGACTACTATTCTTTCAATATATATTCCATTTATTGATAATACCTCATAAGGTTATGACAAAAAAATAGGATAATTTATAAAAAATGAAGAAAAAATTGTTCAGTTCCATAATCCTAGGAATCACTCCTGATCTTCAGATAAAAAAATCTCAATTTTGCTTGCTAGGAAATACTAAATATCATATAAGAAGGACTTTTGACTCTTTTCTCCCTCATAATTTATATCAATATTTTGAAAATTCATTAGTCACCATCTTTTGCTTTTCAAGAAAATACAAATTCTTTAAAATGTCAAAGTTTGCTAGAGCAATTTTGGTTTGAGTATTTTTAAAGAATGTTTTGAAGAGTGACTTTGAGGAGAAAGCTCTGGGACCTGTCAGAACTTCCAAATATGTTGCACTTTCATTGTGGTAATGCTGTGAATATTTGGGTGACAAGCCCTTGAGCAGTCTCCCCTGCATTGGATTTTGGTCAGGATTTAAAATTACTGACTGATATTTAGATGTGTCATCATCATCATCAGCCATGCTCAGCTGTGGATACAAAGATGAACTCTTACTTAGAGAGAAATCAGAGATTTAGTCAAACAAGTAGCTATGTGTGCATCTAACTGTTCTAACAAAAGCTATTGAAATTTTATCTCAGATAAAAGAAACCACCTTTCAGATCAGCTGTGTCTATATCAAAATATTATTGCTGTAAAATCTGAACCCTGCCTTGGTAAGGAAAGTAGGACCAAAGAAACTGAGGAAGCTCTAGGTTTAGGAATACCATCTCAGCAGGGTGTGTTTGTTGACATTACTAGGAATACTGGGCTGCTTTTAAAGACAGAACTGCTGACCATAAAATCTCATGTAATTTTACATAGCACTGAATACCTGCTTTTAAAGGTGCTTCTTTAAGAAATTAGTCACATTAGTTTAGATCACTTGAATGTTGTAATTACTGAGAAAGAGCAAATTGAGAGCACAAAGACTACACCTGGGTTTATTTCTGGAGCTGACAAAAGCTGCAATTTGTTATTTAGTTAAACCTGGCAGATTAATGACCTATCAAATTAGGGATGCTGTATACTGCATCAAAGTCACAACCAACTTACTTATTAGATCAAATCCATAGCCAAGCAAACCACACATGGCACTAACAAAATGCATTCCCTCATCCACCACACTGAGCTGCTACCCAATATCTTCATCCCAACCATGGACTTCATTGTACTGAGCTGGGGTAAGTTCCTTCAATGTAAATATGTTCTCCCTAGAAACATGTTCCACATTTTTGTGTCATTCCTAAACTAATCTCTGGAAATAAACTGCAACTCTCATCAATGGCTACCTAGATCATGAGAATATAGATTAGGAAACCCAGGATATCCTCACTTTGAAACCAATTACAACATCACAAAATCTCTTAGGAAGCTGTTAAATATATTTTTACAGGTTAAGCTCTCTGGTCTGTATAGCACATGTATGCAGAGTTTGATGCCAAAAGATTTTAGGTGAGGTGGAGAAGAATCAATATCCCTATACACAGCACAGAACTTCATAGCAGCTGTCCTTGAAAGCTGAGCTCTGGAAGAACAATTTCCAGGATTAAAAAGTTAGGTGCAGTATTAATACTGAAGGCTTGGTGTGATCCTTAATTTTTGATTTGGAGTCACAGACAGGCAATTAATTTAAATTAGGTGGTATCAAAAGGGATGCTGCTGTTGCAGATTTCTCATATGTTAATTTAGAACTAGCAGCAATGGTAACCAGTCAAGTTTATTTTAATTTATGGGCATCTTCAGCCTTCTGCTCAGAAGGAAGATCAAATGTGGAATTGATCAGACTTTTTCAATATTGCTTTTTCTTCTCTTTTTAATTTTGCAGCTCTTGTTTCCAAATGCCTGACACACAAACACAAGTGAAATGCATGTCAGAAGCAATAAAATTACAAGTTTGCTAAAACTGATCAAGATCTGAGTATGCTGGGTAATGGTAGAATTTCTTTCTCTTAATTAATAATCTTTCTACAGTTTCTAGTTGGGGATCTTTTTAGTTTGAGCATTTCTTATTGTAAATATATTCACACAGCTAGAAGAATATGCTCCATTATTTGAAATGTACTTGACTTTATTTATTTCAAAATTACATATCAGATAAATGATGGTTAACATTAGAGACAAAAAGTGGGTAGTGATATCCTATTTATCTGCATCTGATTTAACAGATGGTAATTTGGATTCTGTATATAAGGTATATGTCATTAGCTTTGTAGAAAGCCACATCTGTGTCCAAGGGTTTGGTCTAGTGCTGAACAAAGTAACTTGTCTCAGCATCCTCCTCAAAAGATTGTATATCTTAATTTATGCCAGCACCCTCAGCAGACAGTAAAAGCCTTAGCATGAGCAGTCTGGCACATGAAGAAACTATTTTTCTGACTTGCTGTTCATCTTTCAAATGTTATCTGATTTAATCCTGCCTGTAGAGCAGGTGTAAATATCCAATGGTGGCAAGAATTCTGAGTCCCCTTTACTGAAGTCCCCTGGGCCCCTGAATTTCCTCTGCATCCATCTTCCATCTCCTCATATGAAGGAGATGGACTTTGCTAGGACAAAGCCAGGACCCTTCCAGAATTTTAGTGCATATCTTATAGAGAAAGAGAGAAACGAGGCTGAAAGAAAGAGGGTCAAACTTTCATCACCAGACCTGATTGCAATTTAGGAGAACTCCAAGGCTGCACATCTTGCTTGCCAGGAGAAAGAGTGACAAACAGATATTCAGAGTAACCTTTTGTCCAGACTGAACCTCTCTAACAGGAAGACTGACTAAGAAGAAATAGAAATAAACATTCTCTGCCACTGTTATTCTGCCCCAGAATACCAAAACCCATTCTTGGAATTCCTAATGTCTCCTGTAAAGACAGGTTTTGGTTTTAAAGGGAAAAACAAAGGTACTACAGCAAACTGATATTGGTTTGGGGCACTAATTTTCACTTGTAGCCTTTTGTGCTATTTTTGTCTTTACTGGAGAAGAATTTGCCTTGATTGTGCCACCTAAATTGACTAAGATTTATTACATTCTCCCAGCAATTTCTTTAATGTGCCTTCAGAGCATTATGTAAAAATTGAGCAGGCAGAAGAGTCTGCTCCAGAGCTGCACATAAACAGATGTCTGGCATTTTCCTTCCAACCCTCTATCCCCTGTTGGAAAAATCAGAGCTGCAATGTCCACTCAACGAGACTGTTAAAGTCACCTCTCCTCAGCAAGGACAGCAGGACACAACTTGCATGGAGCAGATCCAGCAATAATAACATCATCCCCAAATTAAGCTCTTGGGTACCAAGGCAAACAGCCAAGCAGATACAAATGTTAGGGAGACAGAGTTCCACAGTTATGGCTCACTGCTGGTTTCAGAGGGAGAGCTCACCACCCAAGATTTCTATGAGTTTTTTTTTTAATATGCAAAGTTAAGAGTGTGTTTTTTCTGAATTCTTGAGAAATTAAGGAAGTGTTTTAAAAAGCACTGAATTACCTGGATAACCTAATAAAACAACAACAACAACAAAACTTTACTACTTAATGATCCAACCTGTTTTTAAAAAGTAGATTAGATTGCGATATTACATACATACTTTCAAAATAACTCACCTATCCTCCATGTCAATGGTGAGAAAGATACCTTCTATACAAAAGCATGAATGTAAACAGAGTTATTAGATAGTTTAAGATTAGTTTTAAATTAGTTTTAGGTTTAGTTTTATTAGATTAGTTACATTAGATAAAGAGCTCAGAGGAAAGTGTTCTCTTAAATAACTGCTTATATAAGGAAATCACCTGCTTAAAAGTGATTCTGGAGAAGGACTGAAATTACAAATCAAATAAGCAGGAAAGGATCCATTACATTGTTTATTAAAGAGAAAGTTGCTAGTAGATGATGGATGTACTTCATTCACCAAATATTTGGGAATATTTCTTCTGTGACTTTTAAACTGGCCTTGGAAATAAAATATGCATGTGTGTTACTTAGAAGCTCTCTTATACATCACGCAGTTGTTCTGCAGTAGTCTTGTTTTATTATGTATATTTTTACATGTGTCTTTCGTTTTATGTATTATACAATTTCAAAATAATTCTATGACATAAAACCCCATACTTGTTGAACTCCCAACTCTTTGGGGTGAATTAGGACAGTAGAACACAGCTCAGAATAAAGAGATAGATAAATAGTTGGTATACTGAATTTCACATGAGTTTATAGAGTTCAGTTGGAAAAATTCCTGGATGACCTTTCTTTTCAAATTTAATCACTTAGGTGCTTTTTTATTGAAGAAAAGCTTCTCAGAATGCAACCTTAAATAGTGATGCCACAAACACTGTAAACTGTAATGTAGAGCTAAGGGAAATTTTTATGTGGAAGGCAAATCTCTTCATTACACTCTCTGAAATCAATTAAAACGTAATAAAGGATCCTCCTACTGCACTCTACACAAATACAGACTAAAGGAAAAAAGAAATTACAGTGTTCTGGTGGTTTAAGTTGTCAAGATTAGGTTGGCCAAAACTGAGCAATGATTAGCTAGGTATAGATATTCAAAATATATTGTTGTCTTTCCAAGTTATTAAGTGTTAAAAAAGATGTATCAGATAGTCTTAGAACCACACTAAGCTGCTTTAAGTTATCCCTAGAGAAAACTGAAAGATAAATACTCATATTTTAGCATATGTACACATGTAAATAAATAATAGAGTTACCCTTGTATATGGAAGAGCTCTATATTTGAACAAAAATAATTTAAAAGCAGACAACTTTTGGGTTCTGAATACATTTTATTTAATATTGATTTGATTTTCTAGGCAATGTACTTGTTCCACTGCTTTTTTGTATTTGATTTAGCAGATGGTGATTTTGATTCTGTATGTAAAGTGCATAATATGGTAGGTGAAATGGCTGATAAATAGGGAATTCAACTGGATAGGAAATATATTTTATTTCATAATTCAATGTCTATTTAAAATATTCTTGTTCAAGGGGAAAAATTGTGTTTTAATGTGGCCTGTTGATTTCACCAGCTGTCTTTCGAGATACAGTTATACACAGTAAATATTTAATTACAATGTTTGCTTGGTTTTTCTCTATATATTTTAATGTCTCATGCATTCAATATAATTTTAAATTGGGAGACACGTCACTCAGGCTCCATGATTGACTCAGCAGAAACCTGAGTTTCAAATTCACAATAGAATGTGGGGTTCTTGTTACAGAAGTAGGAAATCCACAAAGGCATCTGCTCTGCTGCAGCCCACCTTCAGGGGAGGTGACATATAGCAGCACCTTTGCTTTGCACCACCACACCAAAGTGCAACCACACAGCTGATGACAAAACCAAAAGGAAGAAGTTTCTCTACCATTGCTTGAGAGATTGTGCAGTCTCCATCCATGGGCCATACTCAAAAGCCAAAGGAACATGGTCCTGGGCAACTTGTTCTAGATGTGCTTGTTCAAACAGGGGAGTTGGACCAGTGGATCCACACAGATCCCTCCCAGACCAGACATTTAGTGTGATTCTGTGCTTTGGTCTGACTCCTACAATACCTGAACTCAGCCCCTGGTGCCTGCCGGCAAGAGTTCTGGATCAAGGTATGATCCCACACCTTTCCCATAGAATTCATCACAAAACATGTCCCCAGTCCAGAACACTGGATGACAGACACAGCCAAGAAGGAAAAAAGGATCACTTCACTACAAACATCAACTGCAGGGCTGGGGAGGGCTGGCCCAGGAGTCACAGGGGTTCAGCTGGTGATGGGAAATCAGCAGTGAGAAAACACAGATGAACTCACAAATGCAGGAACTGGTGTGGTTTGGCTCCCTCTCCTTGGGGAAAATTGCTGAAGAGGAGCTGTTTATGGTCCAGCAGAGAGAACTCTTGCTGGCTAGAACTTCAGAGAAACAGGGATTCCTACAGAAGAGAAAAATGGTCATAAGAGGAAAACAAAACCATCAGAGCAGAAAATAGCATTTAAGAGAGATATCTCAGAAGAGACATTAGGTCAAAGGCCACAAACATTCCAGGTCCAACAAAAGAACATGGACTGGGAGGGCATCCCTCCAAAGGAAGGTCAAGATGACACAAGCTAATTTATAAGTCCAGAAGCAGTGGAAAACATAACAAAATGCTTGTAAATAAACAACAGAGAAAGATTAAATGTTTCCTTTAACCTACTCAAATTACATTTACATGGTTTCTGAGTGAAATTACACTGCTCAAAGTGAACCAGGCCACCCCAAGATATTTAATGAGAAGAATCCAAGGTTTACCAAGTTTTTTAATAATATAGAAGTGTTTATAGTCTGATGAAACCATTTTTACCTCTGTATCATAAAAAAGAACCCATATAATGTTTGAAAGAGCAAAGGCACTGCTTGATGCATATTGCTCTGGGAAACCTGAGAGAAGCCCAGGGGAGAGTGGAAAAGCAGCAGTGGTGAGAAGTTCGCACAGTTATTGTAGTACAGCACACCAAAGCTATTTAAGAAGCCAAGTAAAAGCTGTAGCAGACAAGCCTGGAGGTTATGACAGTGCCCTTGGACCTGGAAAATACATTTTTCATGAAGCTCCAAGAGCACATATCATGATTTGGAGGCAAAACAAAACCCATGAAAGGAAAAGAAGAAAATGAGCTAAAAAAAATATTTTAAAAGGAAGAGGGAGAAAAAGAAAAAAAAAAGGAAAATAACAGGAAAAGAAAAACATGCCGATTTGGTCCTTTCAGGTGAAATACTATGTTTGTCATGCCTGAGTTCCCTTCTACAATACTATTTCAAGAAGAGATAAAATACTTCAATAAGCAATATGAGTACAAATCTGAAAAAGGCCTCAGGTCCAGGCTCTCAAAGATATCTATGGACAGAACAGCTACATTAAAAAAAAAAAAAAAATTAAAAAAAAAAAAAGTCAGACATAAAGTGCTTTCATATCTCCCTTTTAAAAAATTCAGTGCCATGTAGTTGATTTTCAAAGTCTTGCTAAAAACCTAGCTACATCTTCTGGTATTGAAGTACCTTGGAGAATATGGGCCAACATTCATGGGCTTGGAATCTTTCTAAAATAAAATGTAATTTCTTGTGTTACTGGACAAGCAATTGTAATTCTTCCTGAACCAAAATAGAGGGCCAAAAGTAGAGTTTAAAATAGTAGTATATTCCAGTTGTGGGTTTCCATGTAAATAAACAGAACCCTGAAGAAATACTAGTTGTTTTGTAATCACTACCAGGAAATTAGGTAAAGTGGACTTAAATGATAGAAGAAATTAAAAAAAAAAAAAAAAAATTTGCATTTTATCCAGTCATGCTTCATTATGTTAAATTATAAGTTGATAGTGGAATTATAAAAATGCATCCCTCCCAAAGGTTTCTTCCCTAAACATCCCCAAATAAGTCATATGGAAAGCAAAACCGCTTTTCTCCTGCATCCCATAATATGCCCCACAGCCCAGTGATGGGTGTGGGAGGAACTGTCTGGGTCCCCCCCCACCATTCTCTCTCTGAGCTCCAGTGTGGATGTACAAAAGAGTTTTCACCACATAACCTAGCAGATACCCTGAATGAATGTATTGTGAAATGCAATTATGCTCAACAATGAAGATAAAAAGGTCCAGTAAAGAACATTATAAAGTCACATTTACTTTGGCTGCAAAACTATTTAATGGTACTTCTTTATTAATATTCTAAGAATGTTTGCATGGAGAAGTATTTAAATTGTCATAAGTATAAAGAGGTGTTTTATATGTTCACATGTGCTCTTGTATTGTTCTTGTGTCCCTGTGAGTGTTTTCATTTCTCTAGCCTCACAGCAAAGGCACCCACAAGTTTTCAGAAGTTCCCAAATGGAACTACTCTCTCAGCACACTCAGAACCACAGCAGTCAGGTCATAACATTTTCAGCATAAATACTGCTCTTCCATATTTCTGATTAATGAATTTTGCTTTATTGTTCACTCTGTCAACTATCTACAATTTAAACCTGCTATCAGATCAATACAATCCTTTCCAGTGTTCATTATTCAACTCTCAAATGCTTTTCCTTCCTTATTTTTTTTCTCTGTCTTCCTTAGGTATACTAAGCATTTTGGAGATGCACTGTAAAGGCCCTTACATACAACATCATTATTTTCCAAAGCCTGTAAATACCAGAATAACTTAAAAGAACTTCTGTGTTCCAGTTAGATCACCCAGACCCCCTACAGATTGCATGATCAGAGATACACCTCCATAAGCAAGTGATAACCATGACATATTCCTGTGATGGGCCACTCCTTTGGTTTGTGTGTTAGTTATTAAGATAAAGTTAATTAAGGTTAATACGCTTCAGCCATATCCCACAACCAATTTAAAGAAAATATAACATTTTGAGCCCCATAGCAAACATTTATTCTAGAATATATTTCACTGCAGTGACACTTAAGTTTTATATATAAAAGTATATACACAACATGACATATATATATATATATATATATTTATAAAATGTAATGTGACATATGTTTATACATATGTAAACCCCTAAACCCATCAGCAAGAGGTTGCACCACATCTCTGAGATGATTAATGGCTTTGGCAAATTTGACATTGGGTTTTGTCACAAGAAAATTGTACGAATATTTTTATTCAGGAGGCACACCACGTTTAGTCTCGTTTATCATAATTACCTTAAGCTATTTCAACATTATAATGAAGGCTAGGGAATCAATTTAATTGTTTATTTATTTTAGAAAAAATATTTTCCATGTGTCATCATATCTGCTTTTCACTTGACCTTTTAATCAAAACACTCACTGACATTTCTTTTCATCCCATATTTCCTTACTGATTACTTTTGCTCAGGATTTATGTGTTGCCTGAGTGCTGAGCAACCAACAACCAGAAGGGTGACTCATTAGCACAAAATGCAATTATTATTTTAGGAGATAACTGATACAAAGCCCAGATGCAGGACTGACCTCTTTGCATCTTCCTGAAGCCTGTGGAACTGCAAGTCATAATCAGAGTGATGGGACAGTTCCCAAGGAACTGACAGACATGGCCTGAGCCCATGTCAGAGATAAATAACATTTTAATTGTGTTTAAAACCTTTCTTCTTTTTGTGATGGTTGCAGCAATTAAGATATATGAAAACTCAAATCTGACCAGAAAGATAAATCCCCTTCTTTATGAAGAAGAAAACCAATCAAATACAGAGCAAGACATCTATTCTGAAACTATCCTTGAAAATAATTAATCAGAATTAACAGTTAAAAAAAAACAAAACAAAACAAAACAAAACAAAACAAAACAAAACAAAACAAAACAAAAACCCCTAAATAACAGAATAAATTTTACAAAGCTGTATTTCAATACATAGCATAAAGTCACAAGAAAGAAAAACAAGTTTTCTAATAAGCGTTTTGCAAAAAGAATAACTTGCTCCCATGATATGATTGATCAGTGTTGCCCTGAAATTTCTCCTTACCAGGTCAAACCCAAAAATCACATTTCTCATTAAATA
>VWZN01016550.1:88504-104698 GCA_013396955.1 Regulus satrapa
AAACCTAAAAAACAAAATACTAATCACATAACCAAAACCCAGCTCAGCATATTTGGGGAGATAATTGAAAGGAAGAACAATAAATCTGCTTTAATAATCACTTGGGTCAAATCAAAATCAGACAATAGATATCAGGTAGAAAAGAATCAGTCTAATAATTCCACATTTTATAAATAATGGAACAATGCAGGATATCCATCACATAACATAAGGCTCCAAAAAAAAATGCAGAGTTTTAAGAACCCATTTCTACACTGTGAAATAAAACAGTTTGAAAATGAGCAGACTGGAAACAAAGCAATCAAATTTTTAAAAATTTAAATAGTGTGACTTTCCTCCAAGAGGAATCACAGATGTATGGTTTCCATCTTCTGAACAGTACAGTTCAGTAGTATGGCTGGAAGCTTGTTACTGGAAAATTAATCTATCATCCTCTGACAGAGATGCTGAACAGAGGAGTTCAGATACAACTAGTACTGATATTCAGTTGAGTGATATAGGAGAACAGAGATTTTTGCTTGAAATCTCTTCTAAAGGAATTTTATCTACACCTTAATTTTACTAGAGTGGAAATTTAAAGTGCATATTATGTCTTCAGCCTGAGTAAAAGAATGATCAATTATTCTTCATTCAATGAAGGAGACACATAAAAATAAAACCTATCAATAGCCTTTGTCATTATTCCTGATGATTTTTTATTCTTATTTTCACCTAGATGCTCTCATTATTTTTTTTATTAAACTGGATTATTTATAAATTAAAATCTGAATCAGAAAATGTGGTAACAAATGTTTAAGTTAATATGAAGCATTTTCCCAATATACCATCTTAAAGATGTTACTTTTTAAAACTTTTTAAAGGTATTACTGTCAAAGGGTTGAATTTCCTTACATGTTAAAATTATTGAAGTACTTGTAGTATGGTCAACAGAGCCTTAAGAGGCAAAAATGTAACTCCTAAACTTACATAAATTATGTCTTAAAATGGTGCATAAATTCTTTAGGCAGTATTTAACTTTCCTTTGCCATATTCTGAAAGAAAATTACAGATTTCAATGGCATTAATGTTAAGGGCAAAATTAGTCCTAAATGGATTTGATTATAGTGATTGGAATGTATCACTTAATTTACCACTCCTCTATGGGGCATGGGTCTGACTTTGCAAATTAAGAGATACCCCTGCTAAAAGCGATATTTGCAAAAACACACCAGAAAGCTGGCCTTTATCTAATTCCTCTTCAAAACATGTAGAACGGGTTTCTTAATAATCACCTCAGGAAAATATCATTAGCTCTCTATCTCTTTTTTATGATTCTTTGGTAGTTCCACACCTAAGCACACCTGGCCCTCTTGTCTCCTACTATGACCTTAAGAGTTCAGAAGGAAAGAATCAATTAGCTATGAACATTTTCTACTTAAAAAAAAAGTCCAGTTTTCCACTAACCATAAAGACAAACAAAAGGAGAACTTTTCTCAAATTAACCTTAATCTACAGAAGAGAGCTATCTAAATGCAAATGAATTCACAAATATCTTTACAGACGTCTGGGAAATTTGGTGCTTCTGAAACAAGACCTAAAACCCCAATTTTTGCAAAGGAAACACCTTTCTGGGGTAACTGCTTTCAGAGGGCAAGTGTTGAGGAAAGTTTGAGAAAAAAAGCATTATAAAATGTACTATAAAATTGATATTTATAGTACAGCAGTATGCCAGTCGTAGGTAGCCCTATAAAATAGTCACAGAAATACCTGTATCAGATCTCCATACCACATCAAATTCCCAAGAATTCCACTGAAGATGTGGATGTCCTTCTCCACTCTCCAACATCCCTTACATAGACAGGTGTCAGACACTTCAGCTCCTTGGTACTTCAAAGGAGGGAAAAGGGAAATGAGAGTGAGCTGCCAATGTGAATTCAAAGAATCAACAGCAGTAAAAAATAAGAGCAACCTAGATTTGACACACTTCCATTCACTCTGTGACACTGCCCACTTCCAAACTGTTACAAAAACAATATTTGTGAAAGCTTTGTCAAAGTATTGTAACAAATATATATGTGCTAAAAAAAAGGACAGGACACAAAAATTACAATTTCTTAATCTTTTTCACTTGTGAAAATAACTGTATATAATTTTTACTGTAAATAATACATAAATCCTTTCCATGAACTTGAAGATGATAAAAAGGAATGTGGAGTGCAACCGGCTGGTCCCAGCTTCCCCTTTCACCTTGCATGAAGAGTGCACATTAACCATGAGTGCACATTAATCAAATTCTGATTGCAGATGTTCAAACACTGGGTATTCTCTGCTCTCTATTCCAGATTAGGGAGAAACACTGAAATATTAGATTCATTTGAAAAATGAGACTCATCTGAAATGTTTGTGTCTTTGAAAAGGGCAGCTTTCAGAGGAACAAAACATTCAAAGAAGCTGTTTCCATAAATTTAGCATCTCACAGAGACAATGAATGTATGGAGAATTCCACTTGTCAAATTATTTTTTTATGGCTGCTCTGTTAGATTGCAGCCACTAGAGTTGATAAACAGCCAGTTCACAAATCTCCACGGTTTTACCACTCCATTTGAGCTATTTGTGCCCAAGATGCAGTCAGTCAGCACAAACATCTGGAAAAAAATGGACTCCTCAGCTCTCCTGAAGCAGCTTGCCTGCTGAGCCACGGAGGCTGCATCGTTCTTCAGAATTATCCTGGTCCTTTTCTCCTTGTTGAAGTAACAGAATGTGCCCAAGCCACTATGAAAAATAATCACTCTCTGTCATAGCTATTCTCCTACCACCCTCAAACCTTCAGATAACATTGCAGGATAAGATTGCAAAGTGAACGTGCATTTTGGCATTGGAAAGAGTTTTTGACCTTTTGACTGTCCTCCAAATCTTCCCTCCTTATTTTTCATGCCTTGGTTTTTCTTCATGGAAGGTAGGTTCTCTTACATTTAACTCTCTTTCCTCTGAACAATGCCCAATGTGTAAGACTGACCTGGGTTATTTGTTCATTTTGTATAAACATCAGCCAAAATGCCAGGACTTGATTCCAACCTCACTTCTCCTTGTTTTATAGCAAAGCAAAGAAACAGCCTTCAATAATTCTATGATGTGCCTATAAGATGCAAAAGCTCAAAACACATTATGAGTCTAATCTATTCCTCTAGATTACTGGCAAGTTTATTTTGTCACATGCTCATACCTATATACATAGTCTATATGGGATCTTTATTTTTTGCAGAGCTAGATCTCTTCCTGGCTCTACTAAATGTCTTTCCCTTCACACTTGAAGACTCGAGCCTTACCTAGTTGGAAATTATGGCAGATAAAATAACCCTATTTGGCTAAACATCCAATCTCATTGTTAGTTCAGGCAGAGATTAGAGTCACACTCTTCACATTGGGGTGGTTCACATCTCATCAGCGCTTTCAGCATAAACTCTGTCCTAAAAATTAATTCCAAGATGAAGAATGATTGGCATGTAAGTTCCATACTTTAATAAAAAAGTTCAAAACAGTTTGATTATTTTTAAATTCCAAGAAGAAGAAAACCAAAACAAAACCAAAACTCTGTTCTCACTGTTGACTATACATACAGTGCAAAGTATTTTTTTCTCTTTGAGGTTGAAAGTCACATCACTTAGACTCAGCTTATTAGATTCACTCTAAGTCTTATGTAGGTGGAATGAGAGTTGCTGGGGAATGAAAGCCTGAGAATTAGGAAAAGAACACAGAGGAAGGGGAAAGCTGAACTCATTTTCCTCCACTATAAAAGCTTGTTGTACTAAAGGTGTGAGATAAAAGTGTCAGACTGATAGCTCAGTCTTACTTTTGAGTCTTACTTTTCCTGAGTGGTGAATCTCTTCTGTGACAAGAATAAGGTGTTTGCATTTTAGACAACTGTCCTGAGTGACACAGATTATATTAATGCCATCAGCATTTTGGGTTGAGTTGATTAGCATGCAGCCCAGACAAGTGACCTGGTAGACTGCAACCATCACAGCGGGACTTCTGATTCCAGCACTGCTTCCAGAAGGCAGGCAACTTAAAACTGTTCAGCCAGAAAACCTGGCAGACTCTCAGTTTCATTCAGGCAGTCTTACTGTGGAACTTTCTAGACAGATATAATCAAAGAGAACATACATAGGAGTCTCCCTTCTAATTCCAGCCTGGAAGAATACACTTAGAGATAGTGGCATTTAGTTTAGAGCCTGGTTTGAGACATGTTTCCTGTTGTTTATAAAAGATCAAACTGCTAAAGAAAGCAGCTGATTTACACTTTGGATAGCAACCTTCACCCATGCTGCATGGCAGAATTATTTTTCTCTGGCAGGTAAAGCCCTATTGAGGAAACCAAGTGAGAGGGACTATATTCCCAGCTTAAGGTAAACTCTTGACATGGCTGGCTGGAACATGTTCTTCCTTGGCACTTGACATACCAAAAATACAATAAAATAAAAAATATATATCACTGTACTTTTTAATCACTGATCCCTAGAAAAATTTTCAAGTCAGAGGATGAGCTTCCAACTTCAACAAATGGTACATTCTCTGCAATCAAGGCATCCAAGATACTGATAGTGAACAAACTTGTTGTAAAAAGTTTTCAGAGGGTTTATTAGTTTAGAGACTGCAGATGTAATTCAGATTCAAACACTCATGAAATCACAAGGCTTTGAAATTGCCTGAAGTTGCACCTTTCTGGATGACGAATGTCCTATTGGTGGGTGACAGAGAACTCACAATCATGGGCTCATTGGCACCTATTCATTGGTTACTCCTGCCTGGCCCTTGGAGCATTTTCTGCTACAGCAAGTGTTCTTATACCTCAGATCTCAGCTTTCTCCTTCCTGCTACCAGAAACCAGTGAAGATCCTTTTTCTTTTCATTACTTGTCATGTATTCTCTCTGCATTTCTGCCAACAGCAGGGATGTGCAATGGCCCTAATGAATTTTGCATGTTCAGTTGAAAAAGAGCCAACTCTTTTAGCTACTTCATCTCAATACAAGTTGCATCGATTCCCTCACAGGCCAATGAACACACCACTAAAAAATCTGACCTAGCAACATCTTGCAGTATGGATTAGTAGTGAGATAAATTGTAATAAAAACCTTATTCTGCTAGGTTTAAAAAAAATTTTTAAGAATTTAAAAAAAAATTTTTATAAAAGATTTTCCATAAAGCAACCTTCTTTAGCTATAGGAAAAAGAAAAATTCAGTGAAACAAACAGACCTCTAGAAAGAATTGGAAATCTGTCCTAAGAACCTTAAACAGGGCAGGGGAGTGCTATTGACACTGCTCCATATGCACATGGGAGTGCCTCCACCTCCAGAAAGTGGGCTGGTATTAACTGCAGGACAGCAAGGAGTTTTAGGAGGAAATAAAAATCTAACTTGAAGTTTGTACGTACTGATTGTTAGTACATTTTGTTTTCTTATCTCAGTGCTGTTTCTGGTAAATTTTTCTTATCTCTTTATCTCTTTACCTTTTTGCATCTCCACTTCTCCTCTCCACACCATTACAGGGGGAATAGGGTTGTGAGTGAGCAGCACATGGTCTGGGATGTTTCAGTGGGAACAATAAATTGGGGAACACCATTCCCAAACCACAAGAATTTATCTTACAAGAGTTGAGACTTGGGGCAAGAGGCTGTTGATGTTCTCAAAGATCCTGGCCTACCCTGAGCCCAGCTTGACCTCTGTGGAGTGGCTCCACGTGCACAGACTTGGGAGAGGAGTTTGCAGAAGACTAGGAGAACAGGTACTTCTTTCTTTCCAATTCAAAATGACTCTTTTGAACAATAGAAGCAAAATTATCCCTAGTACTGGTTTCTTAGCTAGTACAGAGGAGAATGAGTGAGAAGCTTGACATGAGAGGCAGTCAGATGCCCAAGTTTAGGCAACAACAATTTAGAACAACAATTTAGAACAACAATTTAGAAATAGTGTTGCTATGATCCAAGACTGCTAAAACCTCTAGCAAGCATTTCTCAATCAGCATACGCAGAATAGTCATCTACAGAGAAGGATCACTATAATTCAAATTATTGAATAAAACCCAAACCAACAAAACTGAAGTAATTTTGTGGCTGTTTTTTATCAAAATGCCAACATGAGAACTGCGTAATCTTCTGAGATAGCAGAGAGCCTTGCACTGACCACCCATATTTCACACTTAGGTTTTACATGTAATCCACTGCAGTTTCATTCCACAACCTTAAAGAATTTCACACACATTTACTAATTACTCCTAAGACTCTTCTGGCAGGTGTGAATGTATAATTTGCATTTTATAGGTGAGGGATTTTAGACAGAAAAGAATATTCCCATCTCACACTTCTTCAAGCTCATTGAAAAATAAATCTCTATTAACTAAGGAAGTTCCAGATTTGACAATAAATGTCAAGGTTCAGTGCTGGATATTTTGTTCTTTCCTTGAAATTTGTGCTTATTCTAAAATATCACATTATCTTCCTATTTTCTGTATGAAAGCTTTCAGTGAGGATCTCTTCCTTTGCTGAGTAGCCTCTTGAAATCTGACACAATATAAGCCCTTGAGGAAACCAGGGTTTTGGGTTAAATATCCTTAAAAGCTGGCAAACACTTTCCAACTAGGCCTGGTTAGAAGTTTTTTGGTGGGTGTGCCTTCTCTGGGAGTGATGCTGCTGAGGGATGAGACATCTCTAGCAGAACTGCTGGCAGGGAGCAGGAGGGAAAACCCGGCAGTTGTGGTCCCTCTGGGGTGGCAACAAGCATCTGGGATGTCTCAATTCCCAGCTGGGGAGACATGGAATTCCCTGACTCTAACCCTGTCCCTGACAGCTCCTCACTTAGCAGCTGCTGGGCTCCAAAAACTGCTGAAGGAAACACATCTTTGTGTTTCCCAGGCAGTCACCACACACTTGTAGCTCCAGGAGAGGTTATATAATTGATGAAGTACCTGGGAACAAATATAGAGCCATTGCTCAAGGACCCACTCAAGGCATTTCACTTTGCCTCTCACATAAAACCCCTTCCATCCAAAATTTCTTCACAAGAGATTTTTTTAAGGTAAAATAGAAATTTTTTCATTCTAATTAAATTTAGACATATATATATATGTATATAATACTAAAGAAAAATTACTGTTTTCATCAACAATCGTTTCAGAAAAATACCATATTTCTTAATTTACAACATCTAGAGCTGTGTTTAAGACTACTAACACTTCAAAAAAAATGTTTACTAATACCCAAACTTTGGATCAAGCTTAATTCTAATGCTGAAAGATGAAGAAGTTGGAAAACTTAGAGGAGCAAAAGGGGGAAAAAAAAATCTCTTATTTCACAAGGGAAAATCTCCATTTTGCTTTTCTACTGTCAGCAGTCTGTATCCAGCTATGAGGATAAAAGCTCATGCACACCTACATCAATATAGGTGAAGTTGATGAGGCTTTTGAGGATAGAACTTCCTATTTGGTCTTATAACTCAAGATATTTCTAATCTATCACACCAAAACCATTGCAGCTTCTGTGCTTTCAAACTCATGTTAAAAAAAAAAAAAAATCCAAAAAGTACTTATATTTTAAAAATACCTGCTTGAAAAGTGGCAGTAAGCATGAGCTTGAGGAGAAGCTGGGAGGAACAGACAGAAAAGACAGATCAAATAAATGGGATTCCCCCCACTATGTAACAAGAGCTGAAAAATAGGAGTGGATTTTTAACTTAGTGCAATAAGAGAAAATAAAATAGATGTGTTTTCTTCCAACCCACAAATCTCTGCAACAGGGGTCCTTCACATTCCAGGCAGACAGTTAAAATGCCACCCTGTGATAGTACTTAAGGGCTTGTAAATAGATTATTTCTTTTAGCTTTCATGGAAGGTGGCATGTTTTAGGTAAGTAAAATCTCCCTGATAAATAATTTCTGCAAAATCAAGGCATATGTAAAGTGTTCTTGGTGTGCATTCGCTTTCCTTGCTTGTATTTTGCAAAATATGTGATGAAATGTTTATTTACTGTGATTTTTCACCCTTCTGAAGTCAAAATGCAAGTCAACTGCTGCCTGATTTCTGTTCAGAAATTCAAAGATACAAAAAGCTAGATAAATCCTTAAATATTAAAGGTTATAAACCCACCTAACACAGGCAGGGGACTTCCACAATTTAATACAATGCATCAAGAATCAATAGACAATAGAGCATGCAGCTCAGACATTCAATTTTAGCAGATGTTCTCTTTGCTACATTCAAGCCTTTTACTGTGCCCTGAGATATTTATGGAAGACTTGCTTCCACTGCAATCCTGGCTGAGAAGTGACACTAGGATATGCAGCATGGTAAAAACAGCTCTGCAAGCTGACAAAATCCTGTGGTAAAGACCCATCGGAATAAACATTGTGTACAGGGAAAAGAAATGTGATAGATGTCAGTGAAAACTGCAGGAAATGTACTGCCTGCACACATCATTCCCTGTGGCTAAACCTATCACTCCCATTGGCACATGAAATGCTTATTCTCTGGGGGGAAAGCAAAGTATTAGACAGCAAGATCAGAAGAATGAAACAGAGCTTCAAAGTTCTTAAGTAAGTTGAGAGCAAACTAAGCTTTACATGGTTGGTTGAGGATGAGTGGAGTAACAGATGTGTTGTGAGCACAGCCTTTACAGAAAAGCAGAGCATGGCTCTGGGACCCTGTCATGATTCAGTTACAGGAGATGGCTCTGCCTGAGTTGAGGTGCAAACGAGACCATCTGCCAAAGTCAATAGTAGGGATTTTATTTAACAGTACATGAATGTGAGGGAAAGAGAATGAAAGAAATAGAAAAGAGGGGTGTGGAGGAGAGAAAAAGAGAAGGATTAAGCAGAAGATAGGTGCGGATCCAGCGGAGTCCTGTTGGTCTTTCTTCAGCCTGAGCCTCTTGGTGGGGGTCCTGAAATCAAACAAAACTCTTCATTATAGGTTTATATATTTATACATTTTATAAATATATAGTTATAAAATAGATAATTATTTATATATATTTTTAGCAAACAAGGGAATTAATGCTTATTGGCTACACAGTTCTCCTATTCCACTGGTAAACAAGTGATTACCTCATTTCTACTGCTAATTATTCCCATGTGCCGTCTTTTCCTTCTTTTGAGTTGGTGGTCAGGATCTGCTCTGATGGAATTATCCTTTATCCAGTCAGAGCTGATTTCAGCACCATTGCTGAGTTGGCTTTTGTTGTAGCCCATAAATTCTGCATTCTTCATGTCCATTATCAGTGATACATTCTTCTCGCCCAGATTTATTTCCCTCCTCTTAGGCCTGAGACACCTTTATCTTGTCTCAAGTGCTTCTTTGGCTTAAGCCCTTATCCTCTCTGGTTCTCTTAATCTGATCCAGTTTAAAGCTGTCATAGACAGCACCAAGCCTCAAGCACACTTCATCTCTTCCCGTCTCTGTTTCCATGTGAAGCAAGGCCAGGGCCTGTAGGAGCTCCTGGGCACGTTCCAAAGGCTTCCTCTGTCTTAAACAGGAGGATCACATGGCAACATTCATCTTCCAGAAAACAGAAAGGACAAGATCAGCATATTTTTAAAACTGTATTAATGTTACCACTATGCATTTTTTTTCCCCTGTTATTTGGAATAGGGCAGTTAATACAAAATCTTCACTGGAAAGAGACTCAGCATTGTCTTGCCACCTTTTTACAGTCATAATGATCTTGCATCTAAAAAAAAAAAAAAAAAATAGAAAGGGAAAAATAATAGAAAATTACTTGCACAGGAATCATTTGGGTCTCACAGCTGTCGTTATTGTATGCAAATAGATGTATACATCTGAAAGCTTTGCTCTGATCTGGTCTTTTATTTCCCAAAGACACACTCAACACTAATGACTACCTGTGTGACACAATGGAACTCATAATTACTTTTCATTTAATGAAAAAACTGCAAATGTTAATAAAGAGTTTTGAGTATTTCCCATATCTCAAGATACTACTTCAGGTTTCTTAATCAGCTTGTAAGCCTGCTTAGAGCAATGAAGATAAACTCAAAGACTGGTAAGAATTAGACACTTTTGGTGACCCTTAATTTTAAAACTTCAAGCAAAACAGCAGGGAAATCAAAATTTAAGAAAAAAAAAAAACATGAAATGATATGCTAAATGATAGATGATTATAATGGAGCACACGAGTGATAAATCTAAGGATTAGTTATTCAATAGTTCAGAGACAAAAGTACATCAGTGAAGAGGCTTGAAATTTCATTGAGTAAACAGAGACAGAGAGGAAGAAATTAACTAAGATAAGGAAAATCCAAGACTGATAAAAAGAGATGAAGGAGTAAATTAATTTCACTTTAAGATAAAGAATGGTTCCATGAGAAAGGCAAAAGAAATGACAGCTGGGAAAGAGCATACAGGAAAATGTATGCACAAATTGCAAATTATAACTTTCAATAAGTCTTCCTAATTTCCTGGCTTCAAGGAGGAAAGGGGGTGAAAAATGTAGGTGGGTTAGAAACTAGAATGAGAATAAAGACACAGGGGTTTAGATGAGCTCAGAACCACTAAAGATTTCTGAGTATTCCATTAAAAACTACTGTAAATTATTACCATGTGAAATCTCTTATCTTTGGAAAATTAGTGGTGGTTTTATATGTGCTCTTAGCAATAGTCATAATATCTTCGTCTTGGCAGCTTCATAAGAAATGGCAAAAAACAAAGAGCTGTGAAACAGTCTTAACTGACTTCTTAAGGATTTGTTCTCAAGGTCAGTCAAGAAAATAAATTGTGGTGACTTACCTATCAAGCCTTACTAATTTTTTTTTTTAAATCCTTTTACAATTTTTACTAACAAGTTTTTTACTAAATGTATTTAACAGTATTTGTTTACTAATTCTCCTAATGCCAGAGCTGTAGTGTATTATACTATAAATCTTCATCATTCAACGTTTGAAAAGTGAGCATCATTGGCCAATTCAATTTGTACACTTAAGGTTTTTTTCTGCTGTATAGTCCATAATCTTAGAAAATATTTGGAACAACTGCTGTATTCAATTAAAATGGCTTTTCACATCTTTATGCCTCAGTTTCCAATGAGCAAACTAGAAATATCTTCTTTCCTGTTTGTAAGAATACTTTTTTTTTTTGTTTCCCAGTGACACATTCCACAGTGACATTCAGTAGGTTAATTTAATTAATTTCTTCCAGCAAACATGTTAAACAATTATTTTTTTGGTTTAAAATTAAAATAATTTATTATCAAATTGCTTATAGAGGCCATAAGACAAAGAAAGGAGAACCTGTTTCTATGGAAAAGAAAGTGCAAAACAACCAATCCTAACTGTGAAGTTGTGCTGTCCTGGTCCTGTTCTGTGTTAAACCAATATTTAATGAGAGATTTTATAGGGAATATAGAGCCCTGTGTTAAATGTATTTAGTCTTCATAAAACCACTTAGCACAGCATGGCAAATTGATATTTCTTGCAAGAAAGAACTGGAAAATGGCTAAAGAACCTAAAGAAACCCTTTAACATTTGTATTCATAAGAACTGTAGCAGATTACCAGCAGGGCCACTCAAAGAGGCTCTCAAGATCAGTTCAATCTACTATTTTCATTAACAATTTTCCCACAAAACATTGGTGTGGACTTAAGACGTGCTAAGTGCATGAAGCTGAACGGTACCATCAAAAGACAAGATACCATTCAAGAACCTAAATTACCTTGAAAGCTGAAATAATAAAATCGGTTGAGGCTAACAAACTGCAGGGGTCAGTGCTGGCAAAGAACAACTTAGTTTGAGGTGGCTGCCCATTACAATTAGGCCGAAAGCAGAAGGATGCTTTAAGTTGTCAGAAGAGCAAGGTTCAGTAACAGCTTTCTGAAATGCTGCCAGAGTGACAGAGGAACAGATTTCCAAATCTGCTGGTCTTGTGGGCTCCTCTTCTTTTGTATTCAGCCTCAAAGCCTGGGAATATTTAAATACCACAGCAAAGCTGTATGCTGCTTTTCAAATTGTAGTTTACTGATGGCATCTTGGTAAAAGCAAGGAGGTAATGATTATAGAATTGCCAGAAAGAGGACCCATAGTTCATAACTCTATTCCTGGGTCTTGATGCAAATATGTTGTTCATCCAAGCAAGACATTAATCTTCTCTGGAGCATCTTCAAAACTGCAATGAACTCACACTTGAATTTAAAACCACCCCCAGCCTTAACTTATTTCTGCTTCAGTGCCCCAAACACAAAGCGGACTTTTAGAGAAAAGGTAGTATGTATTCATTCCTTCAGTATTAAAAAAGTAACCCAAAATTTATTATGTACATAAATCTCCCATGAAAGAATGAATCAAGAAAGAAAAAGAAATATCATTTTATGATATTGCAGTACTGAAAGAGGCTTAGAATAACTGTGAAAAAGTAAGTAAAGAAACCACTATAGAATAGTTGCATCTGACCTACTCTTTGCACTCAAAATAAAAATGAAAAACATCAGAGGAGGGTAGTTTCATTGCATGATCAAAAATGAGAAATTCAGGATGTAATCAAATAATGTATTGGTAAACTTCCACACAAAAACCTAGTCAGGTTCTCTGTATATCTGGTATACTCAGTGAGGGAATATTTTTTCCTTTGTTTTCCCTTTGCATGGCTTCCTTACATCAAAACAAAGAAGTAATTCAGAGATGACAATGAGCACTGTGAGTTATGTGTTGTCAAATATACTCTGTTGCAGAGCATCTTTCTCAATGAATGAAGAAATAAATCCTTAGCAAGGAGGAAAGGAATACTGATTAAATCTGGCTACCTCATTTTAACTGAATTTACTATATTTTAGTGACTGTGTATGAAGGAAGCATAGAAGGAAAAAAGAATTTTTGGATAGTGCACACAATGGAAGGAACAGGGATAATACCCTGGTCACAGTGACAGAAGACTAAAAAATCTTTTAACTGAGCTTCAGCCACATTTTCAGCAAACAATTACCAATTTTTCCATGACATAAAGACTTTCCTGCAAGACTGAGATGAGGGTCATTCAATAAGCAGAAAGCTTCACTTCATTATCTCGTGACTGAGTTTCCTCAAGCACCCTTAGAGTGAGAAGGAGTTTAATCCTTTAAACATCCTTTGAAAAGTGTGTGAACACACAAACCTCCATCCATACCTACACATAAATACACCTCTACACACATTCCCTTACCTGGACAATGGGAAGATTGCCCAGTTTTCATTTTGATACAGTAGAATTTTGCTACAAAAACTGTGGACTTCATGTGCTTCAGCTAGGTGTTAGTTATGTTCTCCAAAAGGATACATCCAAACAAAAATGGTTCTAGTCCAAACTAAGCTTTAAAAGAAAATATGCAAAATGTTTTCTATTGCTACCTTAAGATTATTTGAAGAGGATTTCAATTAACTTAAAAAAATACATATAACAATAGAGATATTTATAAACCTAATAAAGCTGGAAGAGAATGGAAAAAGCTTGAGGGAAATAACAGACTACATTAAACCTTGAAGGAAGACTGACTCTGAATTTCACATAAAATGCAGTGTACCAATATGTCTACTTGGGGCTTTTTCTGGTCTTGCAGTTTACTCTAGATGAGATGTGCTGCAAGCTCTAACTTCTGTGGACATTATATTAAATCAGAGGGCTGTGATACACACTTCAAATGGGATAAGCTTCATATCTTGCAGACAGAAAGGCTACCCAAGCTTAGTCATCAGCCAACCGTGGAGAACTCTCGGTTCTATAAATTTTAACAGACATGTAATTGTGTCTTCTCTATAGTCATTTGAAGCCATGCTTTCATTTCAAACTATGTAAATCCACAAGACATTGTTATAACCTTATTATCTACCCTGCCTGTTTGTTTTCCATCAGTTCCGTCACTACAAGCTACCTCTTATTTCAAACACAGAAGTGAGAGCTTTTGGATGGTGACAGATATTTTATGATACTCTTCATGGAAATGGTAAAGTCAGTTGTATTTTGTCTGCACATAATGAACTCCTTGATGATAATCATCTGCTACTAATACAAAACTCTCCTCTTGAGTGAAACTTTATGAATATTAAGTGGAAAAAATTCCCTACTTGGAAGAGTTGACTATTTAAAACAAGAAAGACAGTATCTGTTTCTTACAACCCAAAGAAGAAAAGAATAATTACCTGAAACAATATCAGTTCAGCCATTTAAGAACTATTATTGTTACTTCCAGTATCTGTTGTTCTGGACACCAAGAGGGGAAAATATTGTCAAATCCTGCAGTAAAACTTCTAATTAAACAGTAGTCAGGATTTAATAGAATTTTATTTTTATCCTGTTCCAGTAATTTTTGTTGTTTGCTGCAGGAATAGTTCCATTAATTTCAAAGAAAATTCCCATTGGAGCAACCTGGGGCAATTGTACTACTCACAGTACAGATATCAGAATCTCCTTTGCAATTATTTCATCTGACAAGCCTTTGCACATAAAACTTCAGCTGAATATAGCAAGGATTTTAAGCATTCTCTTAATAGATTACAGGGTTGATTTTTTTTTCACTTGCAGGTGTCAGAACTATTTGAGCTCTTGACTACTTGCTGCTCCAGATTTGTAAGTGACCAGTCAACACCCTGTAAGCAGGATATCATACAATCACACAAGGCAGGAGAAGAGAGAAAGCAGAGGAGGTGAGAGTGATTATCTTTGTCAAGGGCAGCAGTCAAATCAAGAAGAATAAGCTAGAGGCACACACCTTAAATTGATCAAGGAACGGCTCATTAGGAGCCTTGCTTCTTGCTGCTTCTGAGGTAAGGAAAGGGCAGAAGGCATACAGTAAAGGCTTGAGAAAACAGATGCAGGAGAACCCACTGCAGCAGAGGGGTTTGGGAGATAAACAAAAGGAAAGGAAGGAGGAAAAAAGTGACCTGAGACTGAGGTGGGAGAGAGAAAAGATTCTTTAGTATAAGAATACCACAAGAACATGATTTTAGGTAGTGGTGAGGGTAAAAGCAAGAGTCCCAAAAATGCTTGAGGTAGGAGGAAACTGAATGAACAGGTAACACCCCCTCACAATATGAAGGGGAGCATCTGATTCTGACATGGTGGTGAACAGTGGCAGATGGGAAGATATAGGAAGAAAAAAAAAAGAAGAAATATTGAAGGATTACTCTGAGAGTAATCAGAAACAGAGACATCAGAAGTGTTCATATAAATTTCCAATGGAGACACCAGTTTTATGATGTAGGCGGGAGGAAAGGAGTACTCTTTCTTATTATCTGTTTGTTTATGTGGGGTTTTTAATTTTTATTTTTATTAACTTAGTGTGTTATTGTGCTGCTTTGGAATGGTGATGATGAACCAAAAAAGGATTTGGAAAGGTTTCACTGAATGCATTACCTGTTTAATGACTAGAAGTTCCCAATACCATTTAAAAAATAATCAAACAAAAAAGCTACTCAGCACATAGTAACAGATTTTTTGGCCTTGAGATCCTGCAGCAGCGCAAACACAAACTGCAATTACAGTGAAATACAGATGCGTGTTAGCATTTAAAAAAATTAAATTCCAAGTATAATATTAACAAGTAACTGGCTTTATTTGCAACAGTGATGCTTTCCAAAGCTTTTTTGGGGACAAAGACAATCTTCATCTATAGCTTTATATTATAAAAAATATTAGATTTTGGTCTTTTAATCAATATTTTAATTGATTTTAATTAAACTGGAATGAAGAGATGTGGGAACTTACTAAAATAACATCTCAGTTAAGGATTCACATGCAGTTTATACAATAACACTTGCATTACAAACAAAGTTTTGTGAAACGGTTGAAATAATGGAGTCTGGGGCTTTCAGCTGCTGCTGAGCAAAGCAAAGGCACCGTGGGACATGGAACCACCCCAGGACAGCAAATGGTCACTTCTGGCAAAGCTGTACTGGACCTAGGAAAGCTCAGGCTGCTGCTGGGAAGAAGGCAAAGGTCTTCTGTCAAGGTAAATCTGTACTCAAGGCCACCAAGGGTACCACAGCTAGCAGAGCCTATGATCCCAGGAGCTCTCTGCAGTTTGGGGAGCATCCATTCCCCTTTCTAAGCCTCACACGAAGTACCTGTGGGCATCCATGTAATGCATCCAGAGTTCCATCCACACCACTGCCCCAAACTCCATTTATCAGGCATCAGCACTCAGGAATCCTTTAGTAAAACGGAAAACAACCTATTACAAAAAAAAAAA
>VWZN01016550.1:104703-115144 GCA_013396955.1 Regulus satrapa
AGATTAGCACTTATTTATATACTGTCATTATCACTTGATGCCAGATGGGAAACACAAGGAGCGTGCAAGTGAGATGCTGCCACCTGTCAAAACCAGGTCATATGAAAACCTTCCTTTTGTCATTGCTCATTTTAAGCATTGACAAAGCCCAAGACATTCGACTTTAATTTTGTATTTTTTTTTAATTTCTCTTTATTACACACCCAAAGAGGCCAGCTGAAAATAGGTGATAGGAGATACTGAAATGTTTCAAGGGTCAGAGAAACAACACCCTTTACAAAACTTTAACATTTGACCACAGGCAGACATATTCATTCCATTGTATTTGACAGAAGTGATGACAACAGAGAAATGCAGAAGTTAAAACAACTTCCAGGAAATTTGAAAATACAATACATATAAAATGTAATTTCACAAAAGTCCAGGCTACATGGTATCACAAACTGAGCGCTTCCTCCCAGTTTAGCTGGAATGCAGACAAAATGCAAAAGATGAAAAACAACAGTGACATGAAGGTTAACACCATGTCACACCTCAGGGCAGTATGTCAAAATGAGAAAATAGAGTGGTCTAATTTTCTAGAAATATATTTATATAATTTGAGATGTCTTTACATATATTTATTTATACACACAGGCATGCCCACAAATTGACTTCAAATGCATTCCTGGTGCTGAATAAACATACCACATCTGTGAGCATACCATATGACCCCAATCAAGCTCTTCAAACAGCCCCAAGGGATGTGGACATTGTTGGGAAACCCTGGAGGTCGCATGCTTTTCTTTTAGAGTCCCTTAGAAAACACAGACATTGAGAAATTAAAATCGAAATGGATCTAGAAAATCTGATTTTTGGCCGACATTGCAGCTTTTCAGCAGAAGTCATCAGGGAGGCCCTTGGTGGTGCATGTGGCTCTTTCCAGGAGCTGGCAGAGGCATGCTCCCCTCTCCAGGGCTCAGTCAGCCTCGCTGCCAGTGGGCTCCTCACTTCCCACACCAGGGCACTGTCACAGTTATTTTGTTTCTGTGTCCCCTCCAGCTCTGAACACTCTTTTCTCTGAGTTTCTGACTCCACAAGTGCCAAGATTAGATTTAAAGGGCAGTTAACAGGCTTTTTGCTTAAAGTCTTCCTATCACTTGTATTTATAGCTTAATCCATCAAAAGATTCTTGTTTCGGCCCTCTCATTTCAAAGCAAGCTTCTTTCTGGGGAAAAGAGATCACAGCTAAAGCGAGCTTTGTAAGGATGTTCCAAGACAGCATTAGAGAGGAAAGAAATCAAACCATCTCTGTGTTTGCTTATGCAAGTTTCATTAGCACTAGCTCACCGAGGCTCACAAAGCTTTCAGACACAGAAATAAAAGACATTCTGGCCAAAATCACTGTCACAGGTTCTTTTTAAGGCTAGGAAAGAGGAACACACATGATGATGAAGCAAATCAATGCCCTGAAGAGCTTTAATTATGTGTTATGGGGCTACACACAATTGGGGTGTTTCTCTGAGCTGCAGCCTGGAAGCCAAATTTGCTAGGAATATTTAAGCTTTTAAGATGATTACAGGTGACTGGGCAGATTTATGAAAGGGTCTAATGGAGTTAAGCACCTTATTTTCCCTGATGTTCAATGGTTTTTAGGCAGTTCTCTCCTTATTAGATGCCACAATTTAATTTACTCTCTAGTTACATTTTTTTTTTAGAATACCAAAGTAAAACATTCTCTTACAGTAATTATTCTAATTAAATATTTTTTACTTCAATCTGCTAAAAAAAAATCTAAAATCATGAACGTTTTTATTTGTCAAATGTTTACCTGTTCATATAAGATATTGCAACTGCCTTTGCCATTTTCAGGCTCCACATCTTAAAGTAGGAATAAACAAAAAACACTTCTATATTCCTAGGGTAAAAATCCTAACCAGCTTGTTCCTCTCTAAAATGGCAATCGCTGTGAGAACCAGAAGCAACACATACACTTGTATATTTTTGCGAAGTAATAAAAGTCTCTGAGCTCTGCTCCTCTGTGGGCTGTTACAAACTGTCACTTATATATAAATCCATCATCATCTTATGCATCCATGCTATAGACTTTTCCCCACAACTTCTGGGAAATGTGCCTTATTCCCTAACCCCTTAACCAATAAAACAGATTTCTACCAGGCAGCTGTGAAATGTTTATGCTTGCTTAAAATCTTGTTGTCCTCAAGAGCACAGAAGACACAGGGGTTGCCATATCTGATCAGCTCAATGATCCGTCTCAGCCACTCTGTCACCCCCCAGCACTTGCCAGCATCTGAAGGGAGCATAATGAAGCTGTTTTTTAAAAGGGTGCTTATTGTCACTGTGCAGAGTGCCCAAGATGCCATTTCCAAGGACCGAACAGGCTCTTCATCTTGTTGGAATTAAAGACAGAAGATACAGCCATCATTTAGAACCTGCAGGATTCCATGAGTTAGGAAACGTGATGAATGAAAGAATGATGTTTGCTTCACTGAGATCAATTTACTTGCAGTGAGCTGTGGATCTGTTTCAAATCACCCAACCTGGAAGTTTAAAAAAATAATTTTTCTTTTTCTTTGTTAGTTTTTTAACACGGGAAGCCATCTAATAAACTAATAATATTTTAGGGTAAGTTCTTAAGTGTCTTGTCAACTATGGATTATTATTATTCTCAGGAAGATCATGAAAATATTTTGAAAACAGAAAAAAACTTGCAGGGAAGTGTTTACATCAGAAGCAGCAATAGATTAAGACCTCTGGTTTTTAACAGAAAAATATCCTCAGTATATTTCCACGCTTTTTAGCAAAAATCCATTTTGCAATACAAATAAGTCATTGATTAGGAAAACATTCAGATTTTAGGCATGGCTTGACTATGAAAATTCTTTACTGCATGACAATATTAAAAAAACCCAAACCAACAAAACCCACCAAAAACATGCACGTGTTCAAAACTTTTCTTAATATTCTGACATGTGGAATGAATTTAAGCTTTTAGAATGGCAGAATTTACCCAGAGGGTGCATGTCTTGATCCATAGAAAAAAAATATTAAATAATATAAAAATTGTTTAAATAATTTCAAGAGACCGAAAATCTTTCTGACTCTCTCCTAAGTCTCCCTGAAGGCTGGAACTTGCATTGTATAAATATGGATAAAGCTAAAACAGCACTGGACATAGAAAATCTGTCCCTTCCTTTCCCTTTCTCCTGTCTCAATCCTGCCTTGAGATGCTGAACTATCTGAGTAAGATATTTAAGCTCTTTTTTGCTTGTTATCTGTTGGCTGTCATAGAAGAAAACCACAATGCTGGCTGGTCTAAATCACATAGCCATGAATGAATGCATGAAGAAATAAATTATGGTCTCAGCAAAATTAACATGAAACTGAGATCAGAGCTGAGCCAAACAAATTTGAGTTAGGACTGTAGCTAGAGCTAGCAAATAAACCAGGTAGCATATTTTAGGCAGAAATATTTAATAATGTCATTTCTTAGCTGCACTAGCCTATGGCTCCAAGATTAACTATTTCATTAAGTGAGTTGGGCTTGTAGCTTTTCTTTTTTCCTTCAAACTATATTCAGTACTGCCATTAACCTGTGAGAGCAGTTTGAAGCTTAGTGCACTAAGCCTAGTGATTTAAGGCAATTTTCTGCAAAGTCAGGAAGGGCTGTTGTGATGCCTTGGGAGTTATGTCTTTGTGGAATGAGCACTGTATGCACATTTTTGTGTTTGTGTATAAAAGTATGTAAATATAAATATATGCAAATCCTCATTCCTGAATGGAGGAAGCAAATTCAGGAATAACCTCTCATTTTCTTAATTGTTACTTGACTAGAGTTATAGAGGAAAAAACTGCATTTCTGTGTCAGATGGAGGGGTAGAAGTATTAAAAATAAATTATTATTTTCAATCTAGACCTTTAAAATTCATGCCATTTTAGACAATTACACTGGCAGAACATTTTCTTCTCATTGTACATTAGATAGTCTTTAAATGACTGAGACCAAGCATCCCCAAAATGAAAGGATTGAAGACCTGTAGCTACTTTCTAGAATGGTCAAAATAAATTACATGAACATTTTATTTTGCCTGGGTACTACATCTCTTCCCAGAAGATGCAGTTTTGATGCCAGTTTATTATTTTAAGAGAGTGTTAAAGGTAACCTAGCCAGCAGAACAAATGCTGCCCACTCTGCAAATGCACTTCTTGAAGACAGAAATGGAACCACAGGGGGTCAGTTCTGACAACAAAACTTAAATTTTCTTCCTCAAAAATAGTTTCATTGTCCATAGCACTCCATTCCATGCAGTGTAGACACTTGTTTTCTCACAATGGACACCTCCATCTGGGAGAAATGGCAGGAGGAGAATCCTATCTTTAGGAGACACTCTGCAGGAGTTGTGTGTCCCCAAACCAACTCAGACCAACAATTCTGAGATGAAAAATGCTCAGCATCTTGATCAGAGGCAAGCAGCAGATGGGAAACCATTATGAATCAGAAGAGTAGCAAACCATTGCAACTGCCAGAAGGAGGTAAGCAACCACAACAACAGCCCAAGTTGTTTTCTGTATATAAAGTCTTAAAACCGAGTCAAGAAAACCAAAGAAATCCAAACAACCTGAAGTCTTGCAGGACTATACTTCAAAGAGAGCCCACCTCTTGTAGGAAATACCTCAGATTTTGAAGGGTGACATCAATTTTCTCTTCATTTCTTAGCCTGCTCTTTTCAAATCGGTTGTCACAACCCACAGGAAAAGCAAAATCAATAACACAAATAATATAAACCCTGAAAATATATAAAGATGGTATAAACAAATGAATTGACAACCGAAAATTGGGTTGTGACAAATAGGGTGTGAAACTCAATTCAACAGGCAGCTGGTCAAAGTGAACTTTCCTGTTACGGAACTAACACCCAAATTAAGAAATGGAAACTTGTTTCTTGTATATGGCCTAACGTCATTACAAACAAACAAGCAAACAAAAAAACACCAATAATAAAATAAATAAACTATCAAAAAACCAAAAAAATCAACCACCACAAACAAAAATACTCTGTATTTACCATCTGGTAAATGTTTTACTTGCAAGATCTTGAAGGTTTCTTTGCCTAGTTTGCTTACCACATATTTTACAGGACCACTATTTTTTTCCAGTTTATTTCATAGCTTTGAGGCTAGGAAGATTCCTTTAAATTAATTACTAGTGTCCTGGTCATGATTAGTCATGACCAATGTCTCATAGCCATCTCCTCTTCAAACTTTCAGAAAGGGCTTGAACTATTTTGAGATTGCTGAATAAATATAATTTATTTAATTAAAATCTATTAAAAGAAATTTTGCTCTGACTTACCTTCCATTATAGAATATTGAGTCAATGGAAATGCAGTGCCTGAACTGGGAACGAGTTTTATACTTAAATTTTATTACATGTCTCATTCTAAATTTAGTATAAAGGAGAAGAAATACAGCATCACGCATTTGTTCTCAGAGACAACTGAAATCTTTGCACTGGCTTCTTCCACACACAGAGACAGTATGGTACAAGAGACACACTTATCTCCTGGGAATTTAACCCAGCTTCCAGCCCACAAGCCTGGATTATTTGTTGTGATCTAATAAGATGCATTCTGCAGCTAATAAAGCATTTAATTCAAATAATTATTGCGTTGTTCAACTAAAATTGGAATAATAAAAATATGTGGATTCCTCCACTGAACTCCCTCTGTGAACAGTGTCACAGGGCAATGACATTTGAAGTAATCACTTTAGTTTAATAGCTCAGTAACCATAACTTATTTAAAACTACATTAAATGGATTAAAGTGACATAAAATAATCTGCCCTGAAAGGGGAAGATGTTATTTTCAAGCTGGAAATGGCAAGAAACCTGTCTCATCCAGCAAGATAGTGGGATGGGATGTAGAGCACCTCTCTTTGCAAAACCTAAAATGCTACACAATATACCAGGAACATTTCCAAGATTTAGGAATTTGCCTTAGAAGACAAATCAATGTGCCTGTAATTTGAGCAACTAAGAATGAAACATGACCTAAGACTATAAATTTCCCTTCCCATACTTTTATTTTTACAATGCCTAAAAAGGTCATTAGGGTAGAAATCACACAATCCAAAACAAACTACCAAACACAGAAAACACGAGCATGCTTTTGTTTCATTGTCCGTGGCGTGGCCCTGAAAAATGCTTCATTCTCTAAAATTTTAAAACCAAAAGCTTCAACAATTTTTATTTCTTAAGCACTATTCAGGTAGACTTTCATCAAGAGAAAATGTTGAATGCTAAATGAGTTCTATCCAAGTAGATGGCACCTGTCAATGTTTTCTTCAATTTTTCCCTCTATTTTAAATGAGTTTCATTATGGTTTGTGCTGCTTCCTCAACACTCTAGCTTTGTCTTCTGTTGGCCTCTTGGATTCCTCTTAGAATTTAATTCCCTTTGGATGTCAAAATACAGTCGTAAACTGAATGAGGAGGCAGCTGTAGCAAGGGCAGTGTAGAACCCTTCATCGTGGTGTTGGTGACAACCACGACCCAGAATTCTGCGCAATCCCAGTACTCTAAAGCATCAGCAGCACTGCAGAACTAAAGAGTGAGTCTAACTGAAAATAATTGCTTTAAAGTCACACATCTGCACTTACCCAAAAGCCAAACCCAACACAGCATTTCCTCATTTAAGCAGACTAAAACAAACAGAAGAGTGGGAGATTTGAGCTTCTTTCTGTGTGGCAACCAGGCAAGAGAATATATTTTGAAGCAGATTACTGACTGATCTTCCAGAAACTATGTTTTTGTGGAATAAATCCAACAGTGTGACCCACATCCAACTTCCCCTGAAAAGCAAACATATCTAGAGACAGAACATCTTCAAGCAAACAGGTCTGGACTAGGAGAGATCTCTGGACTCAAATCAGGCCAGATTTAAACCAGAAGACGCTGGTCAGTCTGTTCTGACATCCCACAAGACTGAGGTATAGCATTTTTCTGACTGCTGAAAAGTTTGCCTTTGCTTAGTAATGTAACACAAAAAATAATCTTTTCATGGATGCTTGGCTAGTAAAGACAAAAATTTGCTCTCCCTAGTACATAGCACCTCCTGCTATTTATAGCTGTTACAAGAACAGAGGTTTGTGCATTTTGTTGACACTGTTCCATCATTAGTGCATTTATTTGACACACCAAAATCTGAAACATTATTACAGGCCTTAGTAAGAGAATGAATATTTTTGAGATATCCTTCATAGGTTGGACCCCATAAAAAAAGCACCATACAAAATCCAACCAAGGAACCAAAATATACCCTTTAAACCCTCCCCTCAATGAATCCATCCATCATAACACCAGGCTTATTCTTTGATTTGGCATTAGAAATATTTATTAAATCTCAAGCTCCAAGTAAAAATGTCACACTGAAAGAGGAGACAAAAAATCACTCTTAACAAAATACAAATTAACAGCATGATGTTAAAAGAGAATGGAAATATCCTCATTTTTAATGGTGACCAATCCTATTATATCAGAGACTAATTTGTTTTATTACAGCCTTGGGAAAGCATCTTGCTACAGTTTATGTTTATAGAAAGACAAAATATAAAAGAGCATGCAGCAAAAGCTTTTATACTTTCTCCCTCTCTGTTATACACCCACTCCATACTCCATTTAATTTTTTCAGTGCCTGCTAGCAATGGCTTTTAAAAAGTTCAGTTTGATTCCAATAACCAGAAAAGGAGATTTCAGGGATTCTAGATTGTTATAACCCACTGATATTTCATTGTTCCTGACTCTTACAGCTTTTGAATGGTATGGCATGTGGATCACCTAATTTATAAGTAGGTACTTGTAGCCTTCTTGGATCAAAGCACCTTTAAACTGATTAATACCAATAAAAATATCTGGTAATATGTAAACTGAGTATGAATGCTGTGTTGGAATGCCAGACTAGTTCTAGAAAGTGACTGAATGCTTTTATGGGTAATGACTGGGTCAAAATGCTTTACATAAAAAGTAGACAGCAACAGTTTCCAAAAAGAGGTCCTTTCCTAAGAATTTGCACAAAGAAAACAGCATATGGCAGTTCAGACTGCTTCAAATCCCATCAAACAAAAGAAATACCTTGGCCCAGAGGAAGCAGTTAGGTGATAGGAAAGCAGCAGACCAAGGCATGTGTTTTGGTTAGACATAGCAATCTCATGCTGACTTGCTGTCACTTTCTGTCAAACAGTTTAGTATGTATGCTTTAACTCCCTCACAAAACGGTCATCATTTTGTTTGTCTTTGAAAAAATAGTAGATATCAAAATTACCTTTCTAAAAGATTGGAAGGATGTTTTGCCAGCTCAATTAGGTAATCACCTGTAAGTTAGATGATGCAATGTCATTGCTGTGCTGCTTATTTCCTGGTTAATTCTGAGAAACTCACTCCTGTTGGTTTAATGCCTCATTTCACCAGAAAAAAAGTAATAGTAAAAATACTGGAAAAATAGAGGCACACAGTTTTTCCTGTCAGAAAAACTATCTCTGTCCACTCCTGTCTGTAATCTGATGGTGCTGGAGGTGCTGTTCTTTGCTTGTGGGATGATGACATAAGAATGATATATTGAGAAGTCATAATTAATTGAGCCTTTTTCTCTGATGATATGTTGAGGAGGGAGGAAGGTCCATCTGGATTAATATAACAGTTTCTTTATTCTTGCAGCCAGAGAAATATTCTGCAGTCACCTGACTACCTGGTATGAAGTTCAGCATGAATACACATGAAGCACAGCCATTAATATGAAGGTGATAATTCATGACCACTTGGGATGGGCAGGCTGCCTTGTTTCTCTTCAGCATTTGAATTAACAACCCTGTCTGCAGTGTGTATCTTTTCAGGTAAAGATTTTCCATGTCCCTGCCTATGGTATTCATTTAATTTATGGAAAGTTTTCTGTTATGTCCCAGTACAAATTCATACAGTATCAATATTCATATAAATTTATAACAGCAGGTTCAAAATAACAGTACACAGAATACATTAGCATTCATCTTCTGTCTTGCAGGCAATAGAAATTCATTATGAAGCAGACCCAAAATAGTCACATAAATAGTCACATCATTTTTGCCCACAAAATATTAGATATTTTGTTATTCTTAAACAGATGCAAATTAAAAATTGCATTTGCTGTAATTAGAAGCTGGCACTTTGAGAACTCTTTCTCCATAATGGGAAGGCATCCTTGCAGCTCAAACCTGCTGTTTACAAAGACAGAGGCTGACCTAAGAAGAGCTGATGCCTGCTGGGAAAACTACATATACCCATGGATGAGACCTGTCAACAGAGTTTACATTGATAAGGTCAGACATATTGCAGAGCTGGTTTTGTCTGTGTTTTTTGAATTCTTTTGTGGTTTTAGGTTGGGGTTTTTTTTTAACTATCCTTGCATTTGGGAATCTATTCTCATCAGAACAAGAGCAATTTTAGGCAACAATAATTTCTAAAGAAGCATTTTGTTTCCAAGACAAATCAACTTAGCACATTCCCAGAAATGTGGAGAACAGTACCTGTACAATCTTTGTAACAAATTTAGTATAACCCTAAGGCATAGATCGGGAATGATACCAATAGGGTCAGAGCAACACCAGGTATTTCTAAAAGCTTCTATACCTACCCAACTCACAAAATTTTTTTGAATTCACCTTGGGATCTCTGGAGTATTCTGGAAAAAACATTGCTCAAGCTGCTACCAGCACTGATCTATTTTACTAGTCTTAACCCAAAAATATCTGGAAGGACTTACCCTGGTGGACATCATGCAGATGATCTTTTCTCTCTTCTCTTTTTTCCTTACAAAAATCTATCTTCATTCTGATGAGAATGGATATGCTTCCTGAAAATACTTAATGACCAGCTCCTGTTAATCAGTAAGAATCCCTCAAAATGACAGATGTTTAACTGGTATGTTTTCCAGTTGAAAACACAGTCCTAAAACCTCACAAAGTGACTGGGGATCCTGGTTGTATTAGATCACTATCCTTGTAAAAAAAGGTGAATTAAATGCAGCCTGGCATAGAACTGGTTAGGAAAGTGAGCATGGCCTTGTGTCAGTAACACAACCCTTTCTGTCATCACTCAGAAGTGAGAACTATTATACTGTTATCATAGAATAACTTCAGGACCCTTTTTAAAATTATTTATTTATACTGTAGAATTCAGTAAAGCTAAGTACTCCTCCACATAAAAATGTATAAAACTCCTGCTAGGTGAAGTACCAGTCCTACTGGCAAAATGCACACAGCTCTAGAACCATCCCCAAGTACTGTGAAAAAGAGCACTGGCATCACTAAGGAACTACCAGGAAAAGGGTGAGCTAAAAATGTAGAAATGAAGAGTATGTGCTCTGGAAAGCATTTGAAAATAATGAGCACAGTCACCAGCAGGGAGCCAAA
>VWZN01016552.1:33034-56565 GCA_013396955.1 Regulus satrapa
GGAAGGAAGGAAGGAAGGAAGGAAGGAAGGAAGGAAGGAACATTAGTAACATAATCTCAAATAAGTAACTTATTTTTGAGGAATTAAGATATTGTATGAAGACAGGATTTTTTCAAGAAAACATTTATCACCTGTGAGAAAGCGAGTAAAGACTTCTGGTTTCTCAACAGATAAAGAAAACCAAGAAAAATCTGCCAAAGTTCTGCATGCTCTGTTGTAATGTTTCATTATTGAGTAGACCATCTCCCAGAGACCAGTTAAGCCAATTTATAGACAGAAAAATGAAAATCTGATCCTGTTCTCTTTAAAGGCTTCCCTCTCTGCTGTACTGAGAAGAGTACATAGAATGTATATAACAAAACAGAGGGAGTTTCACAATGTAACAAGATCACTCTTGTTTTCATTTGAACAGCAGTTGTTATATGACCTCTTAGACATAAGTGAGAGAAAGTTAAAAACTCCTGTGGTGGGTTAGCCCTGGTTGATGCCAGGCACCCACCAAACCTGCTCTATCACTCCCTTCCTCAGTGGGGGAAGAAAGAGGAAATACAACAAAAGGCCTGTGGATCAAGAAGAGGGCAGGAAAATATCACTCAGCAGTAATCATCCCAAGTAAAACCAACCCACCCTGAAGAAAAATAATTGTATTACCAATCAGATCAGATAAATCATGGATAATGAGAATGAAAAACAAATCTTAAAACACCTTCCCCTTCCCTTCTTCCCAGGATCTACTTTATCACAATTTTCTCTCCCTCCTACCCTTCAGCAGTGAAGGGAAAATAAAAAGAGGGATTTGCATTCAGGCCATCACACATTGTCTCTGCTGCACTTTCCTTCTCAGAGGGGGAACTCCTTGCTCTCTTTCTCTGATTCCCTATGGGATCCCTCCCATGAATCATATTTCTTCATTAACTGCTCCAGCATTAGTCCCTTGCACAGGGTGCAGTTCTTTGGGAACAAACTGCTTCAGTATTGGTTTGCCCCATGGTCATAAATCCTGCCAGCCAACCTGCTTTTAGTGCAGGGTCCTCTCTCCCTCTCTTCTTTATTTCTCTCTGTTGGCACTCTGAGGTTCAGACTTCACTCATTGTACTCAGCAAATCTTTTAATCCTTCTAAAAGTCATGCTGTCAATGAACTTACCAAAGTTAACATAGGAATGAATAAAAATGGAGTTTGCTTTCTGGGCCTTTTTTAAGAAAGAGACCAACATTTCAAACCAAACAATTCATCCTCCCTCCATGTCTCACCTCCTGTATAGAAATATATTCTATTTTAACTAAAGGCCCCTAAAGTTACAAAAGTCCTGTTTAAAGCAGACTTCATTCATCACTTTTTCATGGTACAAAAATTTTGCAGTTCATCCAGCTCTATGGAAAAGGGCTGTTTGTTACTCTGTTCAGCTAAAGGCAAGTTGAACTCAGGTAGGGTAAAGAAAATATGACACCTTCTCACTCTCCTCACTTCTTTAGCAATATCCAACACAGTGGCAGATGCTTCAGGCACAAGAAATACAGTGCTCCAAGCAAGATCATGTCAATTCTGACTCAACTGACAGAGTAATTTATCTAGAAGTATGTTAATTATTGTGGGTTTGCCTTTAACACCCATCAGCCCCAAGCTTTACAGGGTTTCTGTCGAAACTAATTTTGGACAGTATAGTTTTAATCAACTAGCCATTAATGTCACACAATATGATACCAAAATAGTCAATACTTTTTTCAGCTGATAATTTCATATATTTGTATATTTTCAGAAAAAAAAAAAAAAAAGTCATTTATATATGCTTCTTGCCATACTTTGACAAATTAAGTTAGAATTGCAAACTCTGAGGGAAATAGAAAACACATTGCAGGAGGTAACTTGCTTATGTCCAAACACTATCAAGTGTTTAAAAGTGGCAGAGGGATTTATTCTTCTTAAGAAAGTCTTCTTCAGAGGTAAATCTAGTTTCCTATCTTTCTGCTTCACTTCATGCATCCAGTTCTGAGAAGGAGCAGATCATCTCTATAATCAAGAAGACTAGAATTACCAACAAAGACTTCTGTAAAAGCCAGGGGATGAGGAAGAACACTCTGTAAAGGTCTGAAAAATTAAAATTGAGTTCAGACATAGAATAGATTTGGCCCCAGTTCTTACATATGGAATTTGATTTAAAAAACCCCAAACAAACACAAAAATAAAAACCACCAACAAAAAACAAACAAACAAACAAACAAAAAAAAACCAAACGAGCAAACCCCAAAAACAAAACCAAAACCCAAACAAGGCTATAAATCTATACTAGAACTGATAATTTTAGCACCTATGAGAGCCAAACTTTGCCATTCCAGAGGTTATACATACCAAGATGGGAAACAGTCGAATCACCTTACTGAGTTTTCAGTTGAGCAAGCAGTCTTATTGAAGTTGTTCAGTTTATTGAAGCTACTAAGTACTCAACACAATTGCAAAATATATCTTTCTTATTTCTGTCTCATTGGTGTCTGCAACCCCTTGGTCTGTTGACATGACTTTGGACACTTTTACTGAAAACTGGCATTTAAGTATGCACATACGTTGCTTTTTCCTTCTTTTTTTAAAATTTTGTCTTTATGAAGCATTGAACTCAGAGGCTGCAACTTGAGATCTGCAGAGGACTGTGGGAAATACGTGAGATCAGAGAAAGGTACTGATACAGCAAGTGTTACTAAGACTGCAGTAAAAGACACTCCTTTAAAAACCCTTCTCTGAACAGTTACTTCAAAGCAGGAATACTGTACAATTGATCTGCTGCTAGTAAAAAATAATAATAAAAAAAAAGGTAAACTAAACCAAATTTAAGCAGTTATGAAATGCTTGAGGTGGCAACTGCATAACACATCCTTAGGGATATCTTATGCAGTTATGACAACTATACAGTACAGCAGACAGCTTAGAAGGAACTTTCTTAAAGCTTCAACTTGAAGACCTACGAATTACTACAAACTGGTGTGTAAACTTAGAAATCTTCACCAATCTACCTTACAATTCTGTACAATATACCCCATAGTTCAGTGCCTGCATGCATGATTTGAAACATGTTTAGGAAATGAAATAAAATTGATTACATTTTCAAGAATTTTCAGGTATCAAAAAATCCTTTTGAATTATTGACNACCAGAAAAACCACCAAAACAAACCCCCCAGACCTGGTATTTGAGTGCTAAAATATTAATTTAGAATGTCATTGGAAGTGCCTACATTTTGGAAAAATCCCCCAAGCAATCAAAACGCCCCCAACTCCCAGCCAAACAACAAAACATTCAACAAAAACAACCCCACCCACACCATAAAACAAAAAAACTGGGGAAAGCTATTTGCTATTAATCAGGGAAACTATAAAGAAATAGTACAGAGAGGTCTTCTTCATCTTCCCCTTGAAGAATTGTTAATTTCCCTACTTTTTATATGATTATCAGTGTCACTTTATGTAAGGTGCACCTCATAAACAAAACTATATATTAATGTAGTCATATAAAGGAATGGAAATAGATTTTTATTCTTGACTATAAATTTTAAAATACTTTTGGTAGAGATAATACTTGGTAATCAGCAACTAATTCTTAACATGAGTCAACTTACACTGGAGAAGTCAAATTGTCTTTTAGTCTTCCTCTGTTTATTCTGGAATATGACATACTTTACCCCATACATGTGTACAGTGTAAAATTCATCCCCTTAGAAGAGCACTTGAAATACACATGAGAATATACTATAAAAATTGTTGTTTATCTCACTAATACTACACAATGAGTATGACCTTACTGGAAATATGACCTGTCTCTGCATTCCTCCCACTTCTGCTACATAAACCACAGAGATAAAATGTAGATGCTTCTCAATGCCACTGTGTCACCAGAATAGTAAACACAGATTTTCCATGGATATCTCTGGTTGCAACTTAATTTCTTTATATCAGTATCTTATATTTCAAATAGCGCTTTTTTTTTTTTTTTTTTTTTTTTTTTTTTTTTTTTTTTTGGTGTTGTTTTTTTTTATATATGTTTNNNNAGCTGTGAGATGTTTTTAGAAATAGTACTAGCTGAACAGCTGATTAAATTTCAGCAAATTTAGTGCAAGTGTTGCCTTGGAAGGCTGACTTGGAACAGAGATTAGACAGAGCAAAAGGATAAAATAGGTATTTATTAAAAGGCCTCAGTGGATACACCTTGGACAGTGCAAAAGCCCAGGCAAGGCTACACCCAAGATGAACCGAAAAGGACACAAAATTAATAACTGGTCATGAGGTCTCACATTATTATAAGTTTTGGTCTATTAGCATATTGAATCTATTGTGCACTTAAAGTTTCACGTTATCAAGCTCCATCATCCTTGTTTTTTCCTCTTCACTTCACTGTTGTTTATACCTCTTGGGCTTAAAATCTGCATCAGTTGTCCTTTGTCCCAAGCTAGGGAAAGAAATGTTTTGTCTACCAACTCTGTGAAGAGAGCTTACCACTACCCAATATGAAACCCAGAATTACACTAAAAATAACAGAGTGAAAAATGTAGAAGCTAAAACTTAAGGCATCACAAGTGCCAAGTTTAATACTACTGTACAATAGAAATTAAATATTACACAGAAATAAACCCTGAATGCCATTTAAAAATTTAATTTCAGAATTGGGCTAAAATAATATTTGTTCTCATTCAAAATTCACTGATTTTACTCCAAAATAAACCATTTATTTCAAGGCAAGTGCAAAATAATTTTCTTTCTCTTGTTTTATTCTGAGTGCTGTTGCCCAGCATAGGAGCAGTGAAAAACAACAGTAAAGAACAAACAGGGTACACCAGAAGAGAAAGCAGAGGGGCCAGCCTCTTCATCCTACTTTATGGTCAACTTGTTCCATTGATGAGTTCTCAGACCTGATCAGCTCCACCTTGAGGAGGAGCTACCAAGGACTTTCAGCCATCAGCACAAATGGTTGAACATGAGCTTCATGATATTGTGTACTCACAGGTAACCTAAGAAAAGATTGTTGAATAGTGGTACGTATAGTGTCATCATAATTACCACAGTGTATAAACTGATAAACACTTCCATCTCCAAAAACTTTGATTCACCAACAAAATATATTTGGTCCCAACCCTTTGGATAATATCTTATGCTCATGAGGTCCTATACCCTGAACTTAAAAAAAATTTAAAAAAAACCAAAACAACAAAATCTTACTGGACTGACAAAACACTCTTGTCTTATGATTCCAAATGTATCCCATAAAACCTGATGAAAACCAAGAGGCAAGTTATATACAGTATATTATGGCTTTTGAGGAGGCTTGCCACAATCAATCTAAACACAAGCCATGCTAGGCAATTTACTTTGAGGCTAGTAGGTGGAGCAGATCAATTTCTCTGTGCACAGAAACCAGTTTTGAAAAACACTAAATATATAGAAGACCAAAACAAGTACTAACTCAGGAAGATTTTTCTAGAGTAGGTGCTACATTTTGGAAAGAATACATCATTGCATTCAAACATGTTTAAGTGTTGTTTCTATTGTGGCTATTATTCCTGGAAATAATGAAAACTTGTACACTGAATAAGAAGTCTTTCTATTGCAGCACACACTTGGTGGGGGTGGAAGGAAGATGATTTCAACATTTACTCAAATACTTAAGCCTAGGAAGAATTTATGTGAAATTGATTTTGTTTGCTTACACTAAAACTGTAAAAACATTATTGTTGTTGATATCACAATTAACTTTATTGCACAGTCAAATACTTAATGAATTGTTTTCATCTCCTAGCAAAAGTACCCCAGAAAGTCCCCAAATATTTGATAGGTACTTCACATCACATATTAAATCAACATCACAAAAAAAAAAAAAAAAGCTAAGATTTAAAATGTATTACAGTATCTAGACAGATGATTATGGCAAGATGATTAAAAAACGGTTATATTGGTACTATTAATCAAAGAGTAAATCCAATTGCAATAGTACAGCACAAGACTTGTACATAGAAAGCTTAAGTATTGGATAAATCAGCAGTAAAAACATAAGAACAATCATATTAGGGCAAAACTTTGATCTAGAATCTTACAATATAAATGTAAGAAAAAGGAGACAAGTAAGATTCTGTTCAAAATACCATCTGTGTCACAAATCATTAAAATCTTGCTGACTATAGTGTTTACATGGACTGTAGCTTAAAGGAATCCATTTTTAAATTTGCACACTTTATTTCTGAATGCTTCTAGAGTTACTTGCCAGTGTAATTCTTACAATAACCTTATTTTATATACATATGTGTAAAAAGGTTGGTTTAAACTCTTTAATTTATTATTTAGTATGAATGTTTCTATAAAGGTTTTGTTTGGTTTTTTTGTTTGTTTATTTAAGATAATGAGAAACAGCAAATAAATATTCCCTATTTGCTTTTCTGTCCATCTGTTACTTTAGACCACTAGCAATTCTTCTGCTGGCTACTGTTTTTCAAGCTGATGGATTATGGTTTATTTACTTTTTTTTCTTAAGAAAGTCATTTGCTACCTCTGACTGGTTTTCTTTGTAACAATTTTATATTTGTTTTGAAGTGGTAAGAATTTCAAGCAATTTTCAAGGACTTTATGCCTCGTAGCTCTGTTATGTATTCCATTCTCTTCATTTTCTAAAACATCCTCACATTATTTTTGTGAAGAAGATTAATAATAACCATTTAATAGATGCTTTTGGATAGTTACCTGCAAAAACTCACGGATGTGTTCATATTATTCTAAAATAAACTATATAGGCAATAGCAACTAGTGTTTTTCTCTTCTCTATGCCCTTCTTATCAGATTAATTAAGCATGGAATGATGAATATGGTTTTAGTGGTCAAGAACATTTTTTAGCTATTGGACTCTAAATGAATATAAAATTGCTGTTACATTCCTGAACTGAGAACACTTTGTGATTTTTCTCTGAAGATATTTAGCAAAGCTATATTGTAAACAGAGATTGCAGGGAAATCTTGCCCCTAAATAAGAAAGGAAGTATTAGGTGATTTGAAAGTACTTTTGATAATTTTCTTACCTAATTTGGTAACTGAGCAATATTTTTATTCAATGAAAGAAATGTTTCAGAATTTTTCAGTTGTTCTCCCATCAGAGAACAGAAAAAATAGTTAGGAAGTGCAAATTCAAAACTAATGAAAAAAAAAATCCCAGTTTATTATTTCAAAGTATTACATAGAAACTAACCCACAGCTCTTCAGAAGCTTTAAAAAGGAGTACTTATAGTAGCTTTGAAGAACAATATACCACTGTTTTTCCATTTGTACAGGTAAAGAGAAGTCCAACAAAGATTAGGTTTGAAAAATAAGAGAGTTAAGGATAAGGAATAACTCAGTCATCTTTATTGCCTCACATGAACAATAGCCATAAACATATTACAAAGGAAACAGTATTTACCTTTGGTTCTAAATAAATAAAAATTAAGAAAAAAACAGACCGAAGAATCAAGGTTTCTTGGTTATATAAAATGAATAACAGAAGGTTTTTTTGTGTGTTTGTTTATTTATTTATTTGTTTGTTTGGGGGTTTTGTTTGTTTTTTTGGGGGGTGGGTTTGTTTTTTGTTTTTGTTTTTGTTTTTGTTTTAATCAAATGTACAATCAAATGAACAAAATGTAAAGCAAAAAGCTAGATTAAGAATGGTGCCCAGGTATAAAAAACTGAATAGTGCTGAGCTTTGATCTATAAGAAATAAAGATTTTATGAACTATATTGTGCAGTTTTACAGACTATCTGCTCTTCTAATCAACATTTCTTTGATGTAATCTTACAATACCAGTTCACCAGTTCACAGCACTTCTACTTCTCCAAGAAGTAGAACTTCAGATTCAAATTTTAAGCACCAGTTTCTCTGAAAATAAGTTTAGATACAGCATTCATATATATATATTCTGTAAAATATGATTCTATAAAATGCCAACATCACTCTTCATGACATGCATGATTATAAGAAGTGCAAACAGGTTTTATACAACTGCACAGTAATTTGGATAATCTATTCATGCTTAAGAATTATTCACATACTGGAAAACCTATTATCCATGATATGTGCTACAAGATTTTCAGTTTGTTAGTGTGTATTCATTCTTTTTCCTCTTATTCATTTATCTTCAACAGTAAAACTACTCTCAAATGTCATAAAAATTTTAATATCCGGGTTTTATTTTTGGAGGGGCTGTAATTTAAAAATTTACTTGTCAATAATTTCTAAACTGCAGAATAAGATAACTTTTAAAATAATGAAATAATTATTGATGCATAAAAGTGAAAGAAATTTTCAGATGTTTCAGACCAGGCTGTGAAATATAACTGTTAGCCCATTGCCTAAATCATAAGCAGACAAATTTCATTAATCTAAGTGTAAGAATCCTTAAAAATTTCTCCAATTCCAAAGAAACCACAGGAAATTTTATTTTTGAAAACACAGGAAATATGTACCAAGTTTACTTTTTTTTTTTTTTTTAATACAACTTTATTAGTAGCTGTATAAATATATTTTTAAAGCTCAGAAATGTGCTCCAGACTTTTAATAGAGGCTTGATCATTCTAATTCTGCTGGAGATGAGACAGAAGTGAGCATGTTCATTTTGCACATGGAAAAGAAAGCCAAACATGTGGTCTGGAAAGTAGGTTCTGGCCCTTGAGTTTCATGCAGCTAAGAATGAAACAAATAGATTTAATACCCCAGCACGAAGACTAAACTATCTACTATCCTGATTATTTACTGGAACAACTGCTGGTGTGTTTTCGTCCCAAAATGGCACGCATTTTCCCTGGACATATGTCAGGAAGCACCAGTCAGTAGCCATTTCCAATACACAATTTTTAGTAGTTGTGGTATTTGGAAGAGCAAGAGAATCAATGGTATTGTGTGACAGGTTAGTGTCAGTAGAAGATAATAGTTTAAGATTTATTTAGTTTACTAATACTTAGAAAGCCAGAAAAAACCCTCATTGTATCCCACAGATCTTCCCTTAATTTAGAAGTAGCTATTGCTTTTAATAATGCTAGTATTTACCTTTTGAATCACAGTTTACTTTTTTTATACTATAATTTTCTTTTAATACTAACAAAAACTCCTTATTTATTCACATCACTGTGGATGTGTGGTCCACATACATTTTACTTATGAAAGGTTTTCTGTATCTGGCCACTTTTATTCGTGCTACTATCTCTGCTTATAACCATTAAGATGGGCAACAATTTCTATTTTAACTGTATTTAAGAAAAATATATAAGCTAAAATTCACTTAATCACCTCAAATGTGTCAGGATGTGTAAAGACAAATTATTTCAATTTATTAACTGTCTGTGATTGTGGGAAAAAGACATTGCTAAGATGAGTATGTGAAGTGGAATAGACTGAGTGAGGAAAAGCGTTTCACTTGAACAGACACTCTTACAGAACCCACATGTGTGGGTAGCTGATGCAGGTACCAGACACCTGCCCCTGTGACCACACCAATGAGTCAGACCAGGCCAGCCGGGGAACATGTGACACTCACTTCTTTCAGTCTCTGGATTGGGCTCTGGGCAGGGCTCAGCATCAATGCCTGGAGTCTGAGGGCATTCTGTGTCCCCAGCTTCAGGATAGTGTGACAGTATGTGATTGTGTGGGTTTATAACCAGATTTCAGGAAGGTGGTCAGCCAAGTCACTCATGATGGTATCACTGGTTACGTCCTCTTTTGCATTGCCCTTTAATCCACCATTCACTATATTCAGTTATTCAACCTTTCACTTAGCAAGGTCATAACACAAAAATTATCAAGTGATCAGAAAATAATTTAATAGAAGTTTTACCATTTGGCCCACCTTATTCTTTTTCCAATTATTATCCTTTTTAACATTTCTTATAATAACAGCAGCCAGACTGAAAATAGGATGATTAGCATGAAAATCAGTATAGAAGATCTGATTAAATATTAGGTTTTATTTGGAAACACTATTTCTAAAGCTTTTAAATATGTCTTTCAAAAAACAGACTAGCGCTTGATTTCTTTTCTTTCCATACCTTAAGCATGAAAGCTTGCTTGACACTTCTTTTAAAAACTATGAATCGGAATGTTGCTCAAAAGAGAAAAGCATCTCTTTCCAGAACAACTTTAATTCATAGAGTTTGGGTAGATTAGATCTCCCTGCATCATTTGCATTTCTTGTAATTAATAGTTAGAAAGTTAAATTAACCTAAATAGGAATTATATCTGGAAAAACTTTCTGCAAGGCAAGAAAAAAACCCCAAACTATTTCTAGCATATATTTAGATGCAAGATAAATATAATGAACTTTAGTAACAGAGAGAGAAAGGAAGGAAGACACAAACCACTTACACTATTGTCCCTTGTATGCTAACACTTTTACACTCAAAATCTTGTAGACAAGAAGTGGAAAAGATCTGATATATAAAGTCAATATTTTTTTCTTAATTTGAACAAAGTGTGAGTGATATATAATAAATTTAGTAATAGTAGCCCAATTACTGTGGTACTTTGAAGGGCATGTGGGAGGAGAGAGCAAATATTCTTCTAAGGATATGTGATCAAGGGCAGTTAAAATGTAAAAAGAGAATAATGAGAAAAGGAGGAAGGCGTACACGAGAACATTTGTTGTCACAAACCTCACTGACCAGGATGAGAGAGACAGTAGCAGGTACTAACAAGACCCAGGCCTGCTCACTATAATAGATACAAAACATTTAACTTCCATTTACAGGCTATTTAAAATTGTTAAATGGGACTTGAAGACTGCCTGTACATCAATCTGATGATTTTTGCCAGAGCACAGGGCCTGATCAACAGGCTGATTCATATGGATGTACTTCTCTATCCAGGAAAGTTATTTAATGGAGCTCAGCATAGATCCAGAGACATTCATTATGGATGCATCAGCCTAAGGGAATCAGGGACCTATTCTGAAAAAGTGAAATTCTCAAAGACTTCATCAATCCTGAAGTTCTGGATGAATTTCTAATGAAGACAATATTGTCCTGAATTAATTAAAAATATACCAATAAAAATCCACCCCTCATTGATTTCAATAGCTACCATAATATATGGTTATGCAATGTGGCAAGTATTTCTAATAGTCAAATGTTTTTTGGTTTTTTTTTGTTTGTTTTTTTTTGGGTTTTTTTTTGTTTGTTTGTTTGTTTGTTTTTTTCTGTAAGAAGAATCCCCATTTTTCCCAGCTGTGTTATGTATCTTGGCCTTTGGAACAAAAACAAAAACAAAAACAACAACAACAACAACAACAACCGAAAAAAACCCAAAAAAACCCAAAACCAACCTAAACAAAAAAATCCAAAACCAAACAAACAAACAAACAAACAAACAAACAAACAAACAAACAAACAAACAAACAAACAAACAAACAAACAAACAAACAAACAAATATATATATATAAATGAAGACCTTAACATCACAGAAGAATTAAACAGTTAATTTTCCTAAGAATATGTGGGAAGTCAAAGTAGAAACATTTATTTTGATTGTACCTTTTGTTTTGGGTTTGTGTGTTTCTTTGTTCTTAATTAAGATAAAGCTTAGATTCTTTCTGTGTTTTTATTCTTCTGTAGTTATTCTTCCCTTATGTGTAGAATTTATGTGAAAGACCGCTCTTCACCCAAAGTTGGTACTAAGTGTAAAAAGCAACACTAATATATTTCCCAGACACCACTACCACTCCAAAGGTCACTAAGATGAAAGAAAGGAGTTAGGGTTATTTTCTATTCCACATAATAGTCTTTCCACATTTCTATTCCACATAATAATGTAGCCTTCTCACTCCTATCTGAAATGGTTTGTTTAGGAAATGACTCAAACTTCATGAAAAGGAAAAGCAGTCCCATTAGGAAATATAGGCTTACATATATGATATGGATTTATTGGGTAGACTTGACAATGTTAGGTTAATAGTTAGACTTGATGATCTTCAAGTTCTTTTCAAATTTAATTTTTTTTAAAATTTTATCATAGTATAGGCCATCTGACTCCAGAGGTATGAAGATACTACCCCTATCTGTATGTTTGCTATTGCACATATGCAATTAAAAAAACTTTCAGTTGTAGCTTAGAGAGAAGAGTTATTCCTCTCTTCACTGCTGACTTATTGCAGGGTCAAAGTCTAAAGACAAACTTTTCCACACTGGATACCCAGACCTAAATTAATATATCAAAGTACAAATACTTCAAAATGTTCATATACAGAAAGTGAAACCACACAAAGTAAGCATCTCAAGATGCTGGAAGGAAGGGATTCTATACAGAGGGACCTTGAAAGCCTTGAGCATAGTGCACCTACAGCCTGGAAAGGCAGCTGTGTCATGTGCTGCATTCTAAGCTCTGTGGCCAGCAAATTGAGGGAGGTGATTATTTTCCTTCACTCTGCTCTTTTTAAGACTGACTCCCCACATGGAGTCAGAGCTGAGGTATCGAGCATGGCAAAGGAGGGTTATGAAGGTGACCAGGAGGCTGAAACACCTAAACACCTCTCCTCTGAAGAGAGGTGACAGAGTTGGGGTTCTTCAACCTGCAGAAGAGAAGGCTGCTTGGAGACCTTATAGCAGTCTTCTAGTGCTTATAGGGGGACACAAGAAAGATGGAGAGAGACCTTCCACAGGGGCTTGTAGTTATAGAACAATGGGCAGTGGCTTCAAACTGAAAAAGAGTAGGTTTAGATTGGGTAATAAGAAGAAAGCATTTGCAGTGGGGGTGATGAGACACTGGAACAAGTTGCCCAGAGAAGCTCTGTATACCCTGTGAGCGATCAATGTAAGTTTGAATTGGACTTTGAGCAACCTGGTCTAATGAAAGCTGTCTCTGTCCTCTGGCAAGGCAGCTGGAACTAGATGATCTTTAAGGTCCCTTCTGACTCAAAACATTCTATGACTTTATGACTCTATGATGTTATTATTTTCATTATCTTCAATTTAAATATCCAATAAAATAAATTGCTTGTCTTTTCTTGTAAACCATACACGTAGTAAAACCAAACACTTATCTTTGTACAGAAAAGCTCTATTTAATTGCAAAATGTTATCTTTTCCCTCTTGATGACACTTATTAAATAACCCAGACGAATGCTCGTTTGATTTTTGAGGAAATTCATGCCAACATAGCATAAATTTTCTGCATCTGTTTATAAGATGACACTCTTAAAGATCAATATGCACTAAATTGAAGAATCAATATGCAATATTTTTTATACCAAATTAAAATACAGATGCCTCTTAAAAGAGAAAACATAAATTCAGCATGTGTATGTTGTGTTCTCCAGGACAGTTTCTGTTGGGCAACTTGTTTTTCTCTTTTCCCATATTGTCTTTCCTCTGCACAACTGTTTTGTACTAACCTGTTTTACAACTTTCTAAGGTAGCTGATTGAAGTACACAATATTTCCTGGGGTTTAATTTTGAAAAAAAGTTTTAGTCAATTTTTCTGCTAGAAATAATGAATTAGCTAATTTTATTAAAGTGATTACAAAGCACTTTTACATTTCTCAGTCCTAATTCTTTCAAAAGTAGAGAAAAATACAAAATCAAAAAATGTCAAGACAGCTATTCCTTTCTCCATTCAATTTGTCAATATTTGTCTCAGCAAAAGAGCTCTTTAGACACTGGTCAGGGCATTGTGTAGGAGGTTTGTTTAGTTGCCTGAGCATAGGCATGAGACCTAAGTAATTAACATCTAATCACTGGTTTTAGGTCTACCTCATAAGGTCAGGGTCATGTATGCCTTGTAACACCACTGCTAAGCCCAGCTGAATACTTTGGGTGTGCTCAGGTACCTCAAATACCATTAGATGCATCAGTTCCAAATCAATTAGGCAATTGATTTGAATCCTATGCTCACACAAGAGTGCAGATGTACATATATATGATCTGGAGTTGAACTCCTGAACTGTAGATGTTTAAATTTTAAATTTAGTTGTATAGCTCTAGACCTGAATTCCAGGTGAAATTTTCTTGTAAAACTAAAATGCCTCAGTTTACCTATGAAATTGGCCTCAACCATATGCAAAACCTGAATGCATGATGGCAGGTCAGGATTAATCTAGATGTAGTTCAAAGCTGTTAGGAGGAAGTGTGATAATGACATCTGGGAAAAAGTTAATGTGTTTTGTAAAACTAATGTTCTCTGGCTCTAAAGGAATCTTAAAATCCAATTTTATACTTCAGTGGGAATAAGTCAAGTCCTAATTTGATCCTAGTCCATTAGATTCTCTACTTGTCTGCTTGACATTGGAGCTAGTCATTCTAAGCTCCTTTCTTAGCCACTGGAGAGAAATAGATATTTGTTCAAAGATAAGTGTCTAAAATAGGTCAGCTGAATGAGACAATCTAAGTGCCTGTTCCGTCTATTGATTATATGAGTGTTTTACATGACTATTTCAGATAAATATTCTGTGCTATGGACAACTATTAGATGAGATTAATCCAACCTGACAATTTATATTTGTTTGATGAGATTAATCCTTCCCTAGGGATCTGATTTCATATTTTCCTTTTATAAATTCAAAGGAAATTGAAATCAAAGAGTGCTATTATTTATTTACATTTTGGAGAATTTTTCTTTCGACGTGGCAATAAGTGAAGAGGCTTTTTTATGAAACTGAAGGGAAATATTTTTACATATGAATTAAATTCTTCTCTATCAATGTCAGAACTGTGTTAAAAGGTGTTAATTCTGGTGGGACTAGCAGAAGCTTCTTTCTAGCAGTCCAGCAGTCTAGTGAAACAAATTTAATTTGTTTTGATGTGACTCTGAAGATCTATTCTGAAGCTGATAGGAGTTGATATGTGACTCAATAAGCAGATCTGGTGCCAGGATGATGCACGAAGGGGCATCCTAGCGTGTTCATGGCAAGACTTCCCAAACTGGGGAATCTTCAGAGGAGTGGAGAGACCTGCCTGAAGCCTGTAGCTTACATGACAGTGGCTGATGGAACTTGTCAGGGAGAGGAGCAACATTGTCCAACCAAACATGCCGCTGCCCTCAGCAAAAGAAGCCTTTGGATACCACTAGTGGCAGAAGAACAGAACAGACTCTTCAGGCATGGCGCATCAGCGAGGGCATGGCACAGCAATTCATACAGAATTAGCTGCCACAGAAGGGTATGCAGGAAGAAGACTAGCTCTGCCAGCTTGACCAGAGAGAAATGGCATAAAATTGCTATAGGGCCATGTCAAATCTAGGCACTGGACTTATGGTGACATACACAGCTGCCCAGACAGCTACAGTGGGAAAACACTGCCACCTGGATGTCAGGATACAGGGTGTATTCTGTTCCTACACCAGCACCAGACAGCAGCACCTTGGGAGGTGCTGCCCGGGCAAAGGGACTCCTCTGCTTAGTGATATTTTTTTGGGAGGAGGTTGAGAAGTACCAGGGAGTCTGAGGGAGAGATTGAAGCTGCACTGAAATACTTCCAAAATTGCGCCCTACCTTTCCTGAGACAGGACTCACAAGCAGACAGAAAACATGATAAGGAGGATTCCCTATCATTTCTCCACCTGGATAATGTGGAGACTTAAAAGTGTAGAGGGTAATGGGAAGTTTCTGCCTGGGGAAGCAGATGGATCTTCTCTGTCCTGCTCCACCTTCCCAGGTGCCCTGACAAGTGGAACCAATAATAAGGACAATGGTTCATCAAGGTTGCAGATGTCTCCAAAGTTATGTTAGCCCAAGACCTGTGTCAAAACTGCTTCCATAAAGCAAAAAGATGGTTCATTGTCATAGGGGCTTGTCTCCTGAGGGCACAGAAGGCCTAATATGCAGCCCAGACCCACATCTTAAGGATGTTGAATATACTGCAAGAAAGCTTCCTACACTGGTATAGCCATTAAATCATTAACTTTTCAGGAAGACAGTGATGACTTTGCAGCTAGAAGTCCAAAGGAAATGAGTTTATAAAAGACAGGTCATGCTTCACCAACCTGATCTCTTTCTACAGGAAATGACCCATGCAATGGGTGATTGAAAGGGGTTTAAGGGTTACCTGGCCTTTAGTAAAATCTTTCACACTGTCCTGGAGAAACTGGCTGCTTATGGCTTGGGTGGATTAGGGCAGTGGTGAGGCCACACCTTGAATCCAGTTCTCCATTTTTGGCCCTTCACTACAAGAAAGATATTGAAATGCTCAAGTGAGTCCAGTTAAAGACTACTACCAACACTGGTAGACTACCAACACTCTAGAGGGGTCCAGAGCACAGGTCTTATGAAGAGTGGTTGATGGAAGTGGCAGTATTTGGCCAGGAGACAAAGAGGCTCAGGGCAAAGAGGCCTTGCAGCTGTCTACTACTACCTGAAAGGAGCTGATAACAAGGTGAGTACCGGTTTCTTTTCCCAGGTAGCAAGTCATAGGAAAAGCAAAAATGGTCTCAAGTTGTGACAGAGGAGACTTAGATTGTATATCAGGAAAAGTTTCCTCATAAGAAGAGACTTTCTGGAGAAGTGGTTGAGTCAGCCTCCCAGGGAATATTTAAAAGTCGTGCAGATGTGGGGAATGAGACACTGGAGAACAGCACTGCAGTAAAGGACCCTGGGGGTCCTGGTCATTGGCAAATTGAATATGAGTCAGCCAGGAGGGCCAACCATGTCCTGTGGTGCATCAGGCACAGCATTGTCAGCCAGGCTAGGGAGGGGATTGTCCTGCTCTACTCTGGTATGGCCTCACCTTGGGTGCTGTGTGCAGGTTTGGCCACCAAAATATATAAAAAAAANAAAAAACAAAAAAAAAAAAAAAAAAAAAAAAAAAAAAAAAAAAAAAAAAAAAAAGATTAAAAGCTATTAAAGAATGTCCAAAGAAGCATTTTGAAGACAGTGAACAGTCTGGAGGGGAAGAATTATGAGGAGTGACAGAGGTCATTAGGATTTTTCAACCTGGAGAGGACTGAGGGGCGATGCCATTACAGTCCACACTTCTTCACAAGGGGTAGTAGTCAGGCACTGATTGCTCACTCTCTGTTGACCAGTGGCAGGACCCAAGGGAATGGCCTGAATTTGTGTTACAGGAGGTGTAGGTTGCATACTAAAAGGAAGTTCTTCACTCAGTGGGTAATTGGGCACTGGAACAGGTTCCTCAAGATAATGGATACAGCATCAGCCAAGTCTAAGAAGCATTTGTACATGGCTCTCAAGCAGATTGCGTGATCCTTTGTTCTCTGGGCTGTTCTCTACAGAACCAAGAGCTAAATTTCAGTGATCCTTGTGGATTCCTTCCAAATCAGGATATTCTATGACTCTACAAAAGTAATTTGACTCTTTGTGACATTTTTATATAACATTTTTGCTTGCGCATGTATGTAATTCAAACCAGAGTAGTTGACAAGTAGATGACATGACAAGGAAGTCTAGGAGACAAACACTGGGGAGGTATTTGTTCTAGGACCTTGATAATGGAGTGGGGCTATGAGTCATAGGACATTGTACATTTCAATAGAAACAGCTTGAGAGACCTGGGAATCTGTAAGCTACTACTGAGTTGTCTGATTTTCTGCAGTTTATAATGTATACAAATATCTGTATTTGTATAAGTACAGGTATTCTGTCAGCAGATTTCTTCCTTATTCAGGAAAGAGGAGACAGCTATCAGCCCATCCGTGCTTGTTATAGTGCTATGTTTTTTGTCTCTGCTGATCCATGTGATTAGTCATGTGTGCGTATATTGTGTTTGCGTGTATTCATGCATGCTTGCCTATCAGGAATTTATGCTCACCCTTGCCACTGGCTGGACCTGAGGACAAAGAACGACAGGACTCTCATACTCATCAGGCGATGGGATTCAGCAACCTCTCACACTTGTACTGTTGATGCTGTCAAAAACCTTTTTTTATACAACCTCCTCCCCCTCACTACCTCATTTTTGACTGCAGTGAAAAATGGAGAATATTATAAACCATATGTCTGATTCCAGTGTGGTTTTTTGTTTGTTTGTTTAGTTTTTAAATTGTGTGCATCATCAAGGTTTCTAAATTAAATCTAAAAAACCAGGCCATGAGTTAAACGCTATCTAATTATTTAGTCCCTTGAGCACATTATCTGGGTAGAGAAAATAATTTTCTGTATAAAAGTGGCCCATTTTCTCTCTATCCCAAAATAAAATTATGTGAAAAACTCACTTTTTTTTTTTTTTTTGGTTTTGTTTTGTTTTGTTCTCAGAATGCTGTTTCTCTCAAGAAATTTCATAAACAGTGAGGTTGTTCTGAAGAGAGTTTACTGCCTCTGGCATGCCCATGTTCTTCTTTGGGATCCAGGGAAGTGAACTGGAAGAGGTTGAATGAATTGGGCACAGTGATGTTGTACTCCTGGTGGGTCCATTCATAGACAGAGCACAGCAGTCAAAAACATTCTTTTTCAGGCATAACAAGAAAGATTAAATCTGTTAGGATTTGGAGGAACATTTTCTCTACATTTTCCCTTAGGATAAACACAGTGACATTTTCATAACAGATAGAAATGGGGAAAGGCATGGCTCATAACAATGCTTTGCTACAAGATCTTATCAGATTATCTTTGCTAGAAAAAGAAGACGCTGATTATTCACATCTCCTCAAAAAAGGAGGCAAATGTCTCCAGTGAAGGGCTATCTATCACTCTTTCTTTTCTCCTAGATGAATGTTTTAAATATTTTCAGAAAGTATGAATAAGTTATTATAATTAATCTGCTAGGCTTCACTTAAATGGTAACACTCTTGACATTCTAATATTGTTCCTCTGTGGAGGAGAGAAAGGCTATGTACATCTATTTGCTAAGGCAACATTTATTTATACTTGATAACATGAAAAGGGTCTTTGATATAATGTAAAGTGTTGCTTTGAAGTAAATTACTCTTTAATAATACTAATTAAATCTTCAATGACACTGAGAATGACACCTGAAAGCAAGACATAGCTTGTAAAGCACTCAGGAAATAATTATAATATAAAATCTGTGGCTTTTTCAGATTGGAAGATTCAAAAACATTCACAGGAAGATGTTACCAGCAATACCTGCTTTTTAACTTTGTCAGTTTCAAGGAAGTTTACATGTAATTTAATAGAAGACTATGTAGATCAAGTGCAACAGTAATAGGATTAGTTTGAATATTCCAGGTAATGCACAATGTTTCATAGCATAAAAAGTAAAAACTCATCTGGACTAATCAGGAGGATTTCTTTTATATACTCCTAATTCCAGCTGACTTTCTGAAAGAGTCAGACAAACTTTTCTCCAGACTATTGGGAGAGACTTTCAAAAAGGTGGAGCTGCTTTGATGTCTGAATCATGCACAGAAAGTTGAATTAACCAGCTCAGTGGTGCAGAATCGTTGTGCTTTCTCTCCTCTGGTAGACATATCTCCTCGGGGTTGAAGCAAGGGTGTCTAATTGAATCATTTCCTCATTCAGCTCAAGTACAGCAAATAGGTAGTTCAAATCCAGAATATTTGTTGTGATTATTCTTCATAATATAAATATTAAGGATTATAATTAAAGTCAGGAATTAATTATCACTGAAAATAAAACATTAATATTATCAAATTAATCTTTCAAGTTCCTTTGGAACTTTACTTAAAGAAATGTATAGAAGTTAAGTTTATTCTTACAGGTCTTTTGGAAATGTTTCCACAGTTTCAAAACATTTTCACCTTTCTTCTTCCCTCTCTATATCACCTTTCTTCTGCTTCCTCTGAACTCTTTGTTGATGAAACTGAAAGGTCCTGAAATGTTTATCCATCTTGCAGTTTCAATAGTTTTGTTCCTTCAAGGCACATTAGAAGATTAATGGCAAAAAGAAGACGCAATATTGAGTCTTCATTTCAGGAAACTACTTATCCTTCCCCCAAAACTTATCCTCCCAAATTAATTTGACAGCAGACAGTTACATACCACCTCCCTGTGCTTCAGCTGATTTTACTCCAACACTTAGCAGTGCTACTGCATAACCTTGACTTGAATTTCTGGAAAGAATTGTTGCATTGTGAAAAAGATCTGTTACATAGCATGTGGACTACAGCCTTGAAAGACAAGAAAAGTAAAATTTCAGAGAAGGGTAAGATTTTTGAAATTTGTATGACTGGTGGGTCAAGAAAAAAATCATTAAAAGGGAAAAAAACCTAAAATATTCAGACAATGGTTACTAGGGAGAATCCAGAATCAAACTGTTTCAGGGATCTTCTTTTCCTTCAAGGCAGTTGCCTAGCTAACGATGATCTCACTGGATTGGTGAGAACAGTAGTGTTGAACATTCTAGCTCATTCAACCCAACTTCATATGTAGCAAATAAGCAACTTGTTTTTTCTTTTTAATTTGTCGATATCTTTATACAGTCTCTCAGTAAAATTGTCTCAAAAAGCCCCAGGGTGGGATGATTACCAGGTAAGGAGAGGTCAAAGAACTTTTCAGTTTATCAAGAGGAAAACGCTAAAGAGGTAACAGAAGTATAAGAAACGAGGAGGGATATAAAATCAACGTGTTTTTGAAATGGCTGATCTAATGAAATGTTTTTATTAAATCAGGATTTAACAAGATAAATTTGAAAGGTACACATAATTCCAAAGCAATAAAGATGTTGTGAATATAAGGTTTGATAAGAAGCTGAGTACAGAAGTCTTAAAGGTAACACACTCCACTTGACCTGGATTACTTGTGTTCCTTTATCTCAAAGGTTATTGGACCACTACCAGAATTTATGAAAATCACAGACAAGTGAAGATAAACCTCTTGTTTTCTGGAAGAGAATCACATGTTGGAGTTTATGTTCAGTAATTTTATGTTTATATCACTGATATTTCTCAATGGGTCATAACCACGGGAAGCAATGCAATATGTGTCAGTGGTACATGTCTTTTAGCTACAATTGCCCCTGAGATCTAATGTGTAGCAGCCATGAGTGCACCTATGGGCAGACCACTTGGATATACTTGCTCAAAGGGTAGAGAGTAGTAATGGCCAGAATATGCAAAAGAAAATGGGATTTCAAGAAATAACTTGAATATTTCAAAATTTGTAATGACCTTTTATTATCTGAACCTTTGTTTCTTAAAACTGTATTATAAGAACCTTGTATTGGTTCTTGCTGTGTAGAAAATATGTGAAACCCACACTTTCTCTAATAAAAGAAAATAACACCCTAGAATTCAGATGTCTTAGGACGAGAGACTTAAAATCTAGTTTTTGGGGGGAGTTAAGAAGTGGGCTCCAATTGAAGAAAAGCCCATCTTTCTGATAATTACAGATACAGATATAGATAGATAGATATAGATATAGATGATATAGATATAGATCTATAGATAAATATTGAGAAAGACAGTAGTATGAGTATTCTTAACAACTATTATACATATTTGACTGTTCTGGTTATTCTAGTATGTCTAATTTTCTGCTGCTCCAGTCTTCATCAGTCCTTGTGCATACACCATAGAATTTGAAACTATGAATCCTACAATAAATTATAACCTAATTGCATGGGAAACACTTTAGGAATGAATTATTAATGATGCAGTATATGTGATATAATATGCATAATATAAAATATAATTATATTAATTATACAGTGAGTGAGGCTGTTTTCAACACCACCTCCACCTCAATTATCATTGATTCTAAGGAAGGAACTGCAAAAAGCTTAAGACAAGAAAGTGTGGAAAGAGAGGAGAAAAGGAGATGACAGTAAAGCAAAGGAGTAGAAGAAGGAATAAAGAAAAGAAATTTAGACATTGGAAAATAAGCGTCTGTCTCAGAGTCTGGTATGGAAATGGCTGGGTTTAGAGCTTCTCATAAATGCTCCTTCACCTTTTTTTTCAGGACTCAGCAATTAAAAAAATTAAAGAAATTAAATTCTATAGAAGTTCTTATTACTGAGCAGTCATATATCCTTAAAAAATGAGAAAGAACAGAACTTGTAATAAAATAAAATTTTAAACATTCTTAAAATAAATTTGCATAGATGAAAATTATAATTTAAGTTGTAATCATCAGTTTCTTCCATGGAAGACTATCTAGGCTTAAGTATATCTTAAAATAATATCTAAATCTGTTGAAGTAGAAGTAGATTAACTAAATGAAATAAGATCAGAACATAGTGATCTTTCAGGGCTATCACATATGCTAAATGCTGACTATCTACACAGTTCTTGTAAAGCCAATACTTGAATATCTGCCTTTGGGTTTATTCCAATATATATTAAACATTAATTTATGACAGAGTAATAGTCACCTAACAGAATTAAAGTTATTTATTCAATTATTTAATAGAGGAAATCTTACTGACATATGAACTGTTTCATCCTCTGTTTAAACTCTGCCATCAGTTTTGCATCAATATTATCCAGAAAGAAATTATTTAAATCCACATTCCTAGTAGAGAACTATTATAAACTTCCCTGCAGACAATACTTTTAAAAGTCTTGAAGTATCTTTCATAGGCAAAATTTTAATAAATTCCTGGTATAAGCATTATTTTGGAAAAAAAGTTCAACTAAAGAGGTTATGTTTGAAACATGAGTTCCAAGTAATCTGAAAGAGCAAACAGTATTTTTTCTAAAATGTAACACCAGACTGCACATAGTGATAAATGAGATCTAATCAAACTTTCCTGTAATTATGTTTCTCTAATTTCTTAGCACAGATTTTACCCTGGCTTAGGGTTCAATGTGATGACAAACCATGGATTTACTTTCTCCCCTAAGGTAACAATTAATAATTGGATGCCTCAAAATATTCAACAAAATTATAAATATCAATTTTGTATACATTGCTAGTATTACACCTGACATCAAAGGTTATATTACTGACATTGATTTAAGTGAATTTTATGCTTGAAAGAAGGATGTTGTGGTGAATTTTATATTATAGACTGTGTGAAGGACATGTAATCCCAGTATTTAATTTAGAAGTTGTTATTAAAGTATTTATTTTTTATAAAAGTAGAATAAATACAGTGCAGAAGCTCTCTTAACTTAAAGAAAATATTCATGATTAAAAAAAACAAAAAAAAAACTAAGCTGAGTGAAATCAGATTATTTCATTAACTCAGATGTAAAAGTAAAGTAACAGACAGGCATGGTTTATATATTTAAGTAAATAACTAAATCAAAAGTTTTAAAAAAGTTTAAAGTAAGAAGAATATTCTCCATCAATCCTTAAAACTTTGTAGCTTCAAAGGGTTTAAAAATATTTATGACTACAGCCTGATATTATGGATGAGTGCATACACTCTTCCACTCTGCAGTTTAAGAAATTATTTAAACACTGAAAATGTCATTTCAATCTCCCAGTGAGGTCTGTTTAGCAACTGTTTAATTCAATTAAGCTGTTCCTAATATGTACTATCAATGCAGTTGTTGTGAGGTGATGGATCTCTTTGAAGTGGGAATGGGATTATGTGAAGACCTGGTGAAACCACAATCCCTGCTTTGAATAAAAGAAGTTGACCTCCCCAGTGTAATTCCAATTACAAGAAAAAAACAAAAAACAAACAAAAAACAAAACAAAACAAAAAAAACCCAAAAAAACCAAAAACAAACACACAA
>VWZN01016553.1:8882-24402 GCA_013396955.1 Regulus satrapa
TTGTTTTTGTTTTGTTTTGTTTTTCTTTTTTTGGGTTTTTTTTTTTGAGGTTAAGATAAAGACAGTTTAATATGCAAATGAAGAGCAAAAGCCATGGAGACAAGCAAAAAAACACAAGGAATTAATTCACTACTTCCCACTCTCAGGCAGGTGTTCAGCCATGCCCAAGAATCCAGGGGTCCATGACATTTAATAATGACTAGGAAAGGCAAATACCATTGCTCTAAACATGCTCCTCTTCCTTCTTCTTCCCCCAGCTTTATATGCAGAGTGTGATGTCATAGGGTATGGAGTACCCCTTAGGTCAGAAGGAGTCAGCTGTCCTGGCTATGTCCCCTCTCAGACTCATGCACTCCCAGCCACTGGGTGGTGGAGTGATATGAAAGGCAGAAAAATCCTTGGTTCTGTGTAATCACTGCTCAGCAGCAACTAGAACATCCCTGTGTGATCAACACTGTTTTCAACACAAATCCGAAATATAACCCCAGAGCAGCTACTATGAAGAAAATTGACTCTATCCCAGCCCAAATCTAGCACNAGAATCCAGGGGTCCATGACATTTAATAATGACTAGGAAAGGCAAATACCATTTCTCTAAACATGCTCCTCTTCCTTCTTCTTCCCCCAGCTTTATATGCAGAGTGTGATGTCATAGGGTATGGAGTACCCCTTAGGTCAGAAGGAGTCAGCTGTCCTGGCTATGTCCCCTCTCAGACTCATGCACTCCCAGCCACTGGGTGGTGGAGTGATATGATAGGCAGAAAAATCCTTGGTTCTGTGTAATCACTGCTCAGCAGCAACTAGAACATCCCTGTGTGATCAACACTGTTTTCAACACAAATCTGAAACATAACCCCAGAGCAGCTACTATGAAGAAAATTGACTCTATCCCAGCCCAAATCTAGCACAACTGTTCCTGGAAAACTATGATACAGCCTTAAATAGAAGCCAGAAAATAACCTGTTTCCTTTGGATATTTAGATACTGTACATGAGAACAGGAAATAAATCTTGTAATAATGTAATTGGTATCACCTTCTTAGCAGCTTCTGCATGCTCTAAATAATCATCATCAAATCTAACACTAAGGTAATATTTAACTGGGGCTCTTATCATCAGTGATATATCAATACACAGAAAATAGAAATGTAGTCAGAAACAGTTTTCACACTGAGCCTCAATTCTGAAAACATTCACAGGTAATTATACAAACTCATTCACTGCTCTTTATCAACAAATTTTAGGCTTCTTTCTATTGAACGTGAATTTTTACATAAAAGAACATAATGGCACTTTGAAACCTTTTTAGTTAATATATCCTTTAATAGATGAAGCATTTAAAAACCAGAATTAAAAGAAAAAATAAAATAAAAATAAAAATTTTGCTTTCCTCTGTTACTTTAGTAAAAGTCAAGAATTGATTTAGGTAAAAGTATTTCAATTATTCTGGAACTCATAGGCATAAGAAATCACATAATAATAGAGAGGAAGGCAAAGTTCTTAGCTCATTTTGGATATAATTTAATTTTACTGAGACATATTTTCTGTATATATCACAAAGATAGTTTTTCTTCCTGCCTAATGACTATTTTCTCTTTGGAGTGGATTTTTAACTGTGATGTGTCAGATTTAGCAGTCTAAGACGGAAAGAGGAGGAAATTTGTTACCATAAATTTCGTAATATATGTTAGTCATTTCAACTGAACCACAGCTTGGAAGTTTAGTTCACAGTATAATTACCTGACATTCTCATTCTCTAATTTGCTTTGACTTTCTTAGGCAAATTCTAAGATAACCTCATGACTACAAAGGTTTTTCCTTAAATGAGAATATTATTTCCGACATGAAAAGAAAGCATAAGAGTTTCAGTTCTATAGACATGAAGTGTGGGTCTTAAGATAACTAAGTTATTGCTGCCATGTAGTTTGTTTCTCTTTTTTTTTTTTTTTTTCTTTTTTTTTTTTTTTTTTTTTTTTTCCCCCCCCCCCCCCCCNTTTATTTGCCCCACCCCATCCCCCCCTAAGTACAGATAGAGTCAAATAGCTCTTGAAAAATGCACAATGGAGATCTAAATTTATATCAGGCTGGTCTTAATGAGAGATCATAAAAGAGTAATTAAAGTCTTATAAAAGACCCAAAAAAATTAAGAGATTCTCAGTTAAGCAGAGAGAGGAAGGAACAGAAAGGGAATGACCCAGCATTATGAAGTCTGTATATAACTAATAGGGTCTCTCTAATTCCTACTCTACTCATACATACCATTAGAATAAGAAACTTGCAAATGCTTACGAAAGGGGACTTATTGCAGCATTGATCTGAGAAACTTTTCAAGCAAAATCCAGTTGCAAACTATAGAAAGTGAAGGGAAAACTCCCTCAAACTGGATATGGTTTTTACCGAGTTTCCCCTGTAAATTAATCACTCACATTTCAGTTGGCTTTTGGGGAATTCCACCAACCAAATCACTACAATCTGTCTGAAAAAGACAAATAATAGGTTTTCTAGGCTCACTTTTTCCATTCTTTCCATGACCAATATGATGAAGTCGCCATCTCTCTGAATCCTGTCTAACATTTCACAGTTTAAAAAAAAAAAAAAAAAAATTAAAATCAACTGTCTTTTTGTAATTAGCCCTGGAAATCGATGGCCTGTTCCATGCAGCTTTGTTTTTCTGTGATTTATTAAATACATTAAAAGTCATATAATAGAAATATAGCATCATTAATTTGGAAAACACCTCCAAGATGAAAACCTATCTTTGACTAAATGCCACCATATCCACTAAAACTTAACCAGAAATAACTAATATAAACTAGTTTAAATATAAATATAACCAACAGTGATAAGAAAATGGTACTCCACTCTATAAATAAAACATCCAAGATGTTTTAACTAGAAATTACTTAGCTATTACTAAAAAGTTAAATACTTCTAAAAGTATTTCATATTTTCTATGTGAAGTAGAAGTGAATTTTTAGTCATGATATTTTTTCATAATTTTATCTAGCTTGACAAAAGGGAAGTTAACTGCTAATTTAAAGCCTTTATAAAATTATGCTATAGGAATTATGTCTGATTTGCAGTTATCTGTTCAAAAAATGAGGTTGCTTCAGCAATGGCTATAAAGACAAAAAAAAACCAGCAAAACTTGTATATTTTTCCTGACAAGACAACAACAAAACACAAACAAAACCTCCAAAGCTCCTTGCAGCTAAAGTTGAGAACTCAGCTTAGTTATCCTGTGAATGTTTGTCCCTGTATTTAGGCTTGATTTAAAAATGGTAGAGGATGGAGAATTAATTATGGATTACAGAGTGAATGCAGAGGGAAGACAATAAATGCACTTACTTTACATTCATAGTGCTTTTTCTGAAATCCAGTCTGATTTGATGTCTAACTAGTGCTTGAAATGAATCTGAGAGTTCAACAGCAGACACAAGGTCTCCCAACGATGCTATGAGACAAAATAAATACAAATCCCATCACTATATTACAGCAAAAACTGTAAGAATCTTCAGCAAATTTGAGATTTTCAGAAAGAATACATTCTTTTTCTTGTACATTGATTATGCATATTCTTAGAAACTTTGCTTTTATCAGTGTTGCATGTCTTTGACTCCAAGAATCAGGCATCCAACAAGTGGATCTTTGTACTTTACAAAAAGCATAATGTAATACTCTGCATAAAAATATCAATCTTATGAAATCTTCATAGGAAGATGAGCTATTGCTTGTTATTCAAAGCAGCTAAAGACAAAAAACATTTTCCTGTTCATAACATCAAGACCTTATATTGTGAAGTACTTTCAGGATATAGAAAAAAGATAATCTGAAAGGTAAATAGCCTGAGTCTTTTAGTTATGTGAGGAGTGCACTTATATCTGCTATTTTTAATAGCAATTGCTATTATCAATCTAAATGAGCAATCTAAAACCGCTAAATTAATTTGGTAGTAAATGATTATTTAATAGCTATTTTCATTGTGTTGGAGCACTACCATCCTTCAATAAGGAATTTCTGGCTGAAAAGTCTGGATAAAAGCAAAATCACTATGTGTGAGTTGACATCTTAAGTACCTGATGTTAATTGTTATTTTAAAATAATACCATTATCAGCAGCTCACAAAAGAAAAGTCATAGTTGCCTTTAATAGCACATGGGCATTTAGAACAGTGGATGTTTTACTGCCTCTGTAGTTACATAACAAATGTCATTTGTAATTCACTTTAATTTAAGCAAGGTTTGTTCTGGTCTTCTTGGAACTGGTGGAGAGCATATTTGTATATATGTGTTGGAAAAGAAAGGTATTAAGCATACTGCCTATATCAAAGTGTACTGTCTGTGTTGGGATACAAACACATACCTTTTAGCCATCTAAATTTTTATTCATGGTCTAGTTACATATTGAATCATGAAGCAAAGCAAAGACATATGCTTAATTAAAAAAAAAAAAANCTGGCAAGAGAGAGATACGCTGGGCTCTGACTTTGGACATGAGTCCTCAGAGACCCCAGGGCCCTCAATAAAGCACCGCACTAAACAACCTAGTTGTTTCGTGTTTCTTCGTCGGGCAACACTCTGGCTACCTATACTTTTATAGATATATCTACTAGAAGAAAGTTGTTCTCTGCACTTAGTAAATAGAAAAAAGTAAGTACTTTTAATATTAAAGTCTTTGAATTTCCTATTTAAAATAGATCATATCCATTGTTGCCTTGAAAGAACTATATCTCTTCATTATGCAAAACACAATCTACTTGTAATTGAAGCAATTTCTTCCCTAAAAATTATTTTAACTTGTAAAGTGACTTGTGCTTTATATCTGAAGACATTGCATCATGTTGCTTGTTATACTTTCAAGAAACTCTGTAGTGGTTTACTATTGCCTAATTTCATCAGAACCTGACTAGAGTGAACCAAACAGAAGTTAGGCTAAGATTTGTTTCAGTACAGTTGTGTGGTTTTGTTGTTTGAGTTTTTTCTCTTTTCAGTTTAGAGTAATACATTTTCTAATCCAAGTCCTTAACTTTCTGTAGGGAAGACAGCTAATTCCATTCTAAAATAGATAATACAAAAAAGAATTAAATAAACTGCATGAATGATTCTCCTCCTCTAATAGAGGAAGACTAAGAAAGTAGCTGACACTAGATACTTGTATTTTTAAGCAGCTAAACTTAGAATTCAGTCTGCTCTGGTAGGGGTTAAATCCACAGAATTCAGTCAGTGCCATTCCATGTGTGAAGACAGAAGTTTAGAAAGTACTGGATTTATCTCTCAAATTTTTCTAATATGTGGTACTTAAGCAAATAATTTTGTCATTATATATATATATGTATATGTGTGCATATATATATATATATATACACACACATATATATATGTGTGTGTGTGTAAAATGTATTTATGTGTACATTATGCATACATATACATACAGTACACATTTATATTAAAAGTATATATTTTTATATCTATATTTATATACACATATGCAATATATATGTGTAACTATTATACACAAAACACAGACACATAGAGATATATATACACAAAATTCCCAACTAATGTCTGGACTTTTTAAAAACTATTTTCTGATTTGTGTAGTTTTCTCTGAACTTATTAAGCTAGATAATTCATGAATGATGCTCTTCAAATAACTGATGTTTCAGATTCTAGAAGAGTATGTATAATATTTTCTGCCTCAGCTGTATGGAAAACTAGGACTCATTTTTTGAATTTCATCAGAATATTTTAAACATTGGACCCCAGAGAATAAGAAATATTATTATATAATAGAGGATAGGCTACTTTGAAGCACAAAGTACCCTTACTCCTTAGGATAGCTTTCCCTGGAGACATAGCCCTAGTGTGTCTAGAGCCTCTCCTTTACATTTCTCTAACTCTCACAAAAGCAGAAGAAATACAATTTGTAAAACTCTAATACAACACTGATATGTTTAATGAACTGTTTTGTTTAATGAGATGGGATAGTTCAAGATTGTTAGTTTCAATTGTTATATGAAATAAAATTGACATAGACATATGCTTTATCTCATTTGTTAGTTTCTACTTCTTTTTATTGTAAAAACTTTATTATTTGACTGGATACAAAAATTCTTCAAAGCCTCTACATTTTCATAGCAGTAATAAAAGACTTTTACCTAATCTCTTTTGATTGGTAATACTTTAGTGAATTTTCCTTATCCTTAAATAAGGAAAACCAAGAGATGTGATTTTCTAATAAAAACTAGACATATTTAAAATTAATCAGTTACATCAAGGAGATTTTAATATCATTAGGGTATTTTTTCAAGGCTTTGCTCTTGGACTGGAGCACACAAGAGGCAGAATGTTGCCTAAATCAGCCAAAGGACTGTACTAGAGCCTGGAACATCATCTTCTATATAAGTTGAGTCTCAAGACTGAATAAGCCCATGCACAACAGAGGCCTTCAGTCATTCCTTCAGCCTGAAGTGTGTATAGTATACTGCGATATTGACATTTCAGACAAGCTTGTTTAAACAAAGAAATCATAACTTCTGCTTTATCGTGCTGTGCCTGGAATTGTTCACTAGTAGACAAATTCACATATAACTACCAAGTAGCAATCAGGAAAATAATTGTGTTATTAGAAAGTGCTCTTGACAGAATCAGAATCTCAATATGGTTGCAGAGATGGATAACTATGTTTTTGATGGAAATTTTATTGCAAATTTTGGCCTTTAGCTATCCTGATGACAGTTTGATAAAGCAGGAGAGTTCTCAGAAATCTTTTTGCCATCAAATAAAGGATGTAATAGATCTTTCTCAAATTCCAGATATGTTGCTCCTGGTTTTATATATATATGTATATATACAAAGACAGACTAACCCAATACTCAAATATTTGACAAACATCTGTATCGCAATTGTATGAAAGAAGTACTTGACCTTCATTGAAGGATAAAAACCAATGTAGTCTAAAATGCCAGAATTTTCAGCATACTAAATAGCACAATAACTTCAGTACCTGATATACCCATAAGTGAACTAGTCACAGTCTAAGCAATGATCAATAGGATCTGTTAACTCTTCTTGCTCTTCCAGGCATTGAGTGAGAAATTAAAGCTTCAGAAGTGCTGTTTGCAAAAAAGAAACCCAGTGAAACATTGGTAAGAAACCAAGTAAGGAAACAAGAAAAGAAACCAAGTAAAACATCTTTTATACCTGAACAGAAAAGCATAGCAAAGAATATTTTCTATTTAGTTCAGCAACTTATTAATAGCCCTAAGTATCTTCTAAATGTCAAAACATAGCTTAAATTTTAATATTTAACAAAATAACATCAAAATATCTCCATGATCTCAATCAATCATGAAAGTATTATGAATCTTCTATTAAAGGTACTACCCCCAATACACTTCTCAGTAATTTCAAACTTTTTAATTTAAGGAAGTTGGGCATGGAAAGTAATGGTTTATTTCTATCATTGTTTGTTAAGTGAAGATTCAAATCCCAGCCAGACTGACATTTAATGGCGGAAGAATGATTGAGAACTATGTAATGAAATTCCGTAGAAATTGGACATTTACTGTTTCACTCCAAGTGCTGTTAGGTTAGTCTAATAAGTTTTTGAAGATGCATAATAGTAATCACCTCATAGCCAACAACATGAGTTACAACACACTCTCTATTCTAAGTAATATAAAATAGAAGCAATGTGATTTGTATGAGACATCACTTAACCACTTCCTGAAAGACATCTGAAAGCTTACAGTTAAGAAACTTAAGAACTTTGATAAACTAAAAAGTCTTTACACAATTCAGTTTCTTCTTCCACTGTTTGAAGAAAAGGCTGGTTTTGTAACACATAGTTACAAAAATTTACAGAAATTTAGCAATTTTAAGATCTGAATAAATAAAATCTGGGCAATAAAATCAAAATTAATTGTACATACTGAAGAAAATATAGGATGATAATGGAATCACTATGATCTCACTATGAAATCTACAGAAAAGAGCAAAATAATCAAAAAAAGAGTACTATCCTCTACCCAGGATAGTCCTCTACTCAAAATATGGCAAATTATACATGTAATATTCTCAAAGCAATAGTTTTTGTGTTTTTTTGTTTTTGTTTGTTTGTTTGTTTGTTTGTTTGTTTGTTTTTTGGGTTTTTGGTTTGCTTTTTTTGTTTGTTTTTTTGTTTTGTTTTGTTTTGATGTTTTTTGCCCTTTTTTCCCCTAATTATTATTATTTAGAATTATTTTGAATTACATTGGATTTATTAATTCTAATTTATACATTTTATGCTTCCAGCAAGACTCTACGTAAGATACATTCACCATTCACACATTTTAGCCACCTTAGGTGTATGCCAGTCACCACCACCCTGTGCTATCCCTCTATTCCACAGGAAATTTCCCCCTTGCTTTATTCATGTTAATCCTTTTGATTTATTTTTACTTCATCTAGTTAGTTACCTACTCGATTTTTTTAATGTGTATTCTTTGATGCTGCATTATTCACCATTCTTTTTATTTTTTACTTTTAAAAATATTTACTTGTTAAAAAAAATTACAAAAACTCCCCATCTGTTTATCAGTTTTGGTGGCTTCTGTCACAACCATGGGACTATTGTAGCCTAGGGAATGACTGAGTGACCTATCCTCCAGAGCACAAGATTAATCTCATCTTGATTTTTAATTGCTTACACTTTATCTATATTTTTAGCATAGATGTTGTGTGAAATTCTATTCCGTATGGGTTTTTTAATCCTCCACAGCATTGCGGATACTATTCACTCTAAAAAATCGTTAATCTTGTTTATAGTCTGTGTCCTTCTTATCTTTCTCTTCTTTCTCATCTGCTATTTTTCATTGAGTCAGTTTTAAAGTATTGTCATGTTTCCGAAGGAAGACTGTGTTGGTTTTGGTTGGGATAGAGTTAATTTTCTTCATAGTAGCTGGTATAGGGGTATGTAGGGTATGTATTGGAGTTTTTCTGTGTTGATAATATATTTTTGTTGTTGCTGAGCAGTACTCACACAGAGCTGAGGTCTCTCCTACTTCTTATCCCAACCCACCAGCAAGGAGGCGGAGAGAGCACAAGAAGCTGGGAGGGGATACAGCTGGGACAGCAGATCCCAACTGACCAGAGGGATATTTCACAGTGCATAGCATCATGGTCTGCATAGAAAGCTGGGCAAAGAAGGAAGGGAAAGACATTCAGAGTGATGACATGTGTCTTCCCAAATAACCATTGCATGTGATAGAGCCCTGCTTTCCTGGAGACAGCTGAGCACCTGCCTGCCTGTGGGAAGCAGTGAATGAATTTGTTTTTTTGCTTTGCTTGAGTGCACAGTTTTTGATTTACCTATTAATCTCAACCTAGTAATCTCAACCCATGAATTTTCTCACTTTTACTTTTTCCATTCTCTCCCTCACTCTATTGAGGGAGGAGTGAGTGATGTTTTTTTGCTGCCAGCAGATGTTAAACCAGGACAAGGACTTAACATATTTGCAAGTACAATAAAGTATTAAATAATATGGGATTTTTTTCTTTTTTCTTATTCGACATTTACCTGCAAGAAATTCTTTATCTTCACAGGCAGCAGAGTTAAAGCTGGAGTATATTACCACTCATGTCTGTGTCAGAGATATTGTTATAACAACTCTCAGAAGTTTTAATGCTTGCCTGAAATCATAAAACCTTTCTCTAACTCCCAAATGAAGAAAGAAATAGTAACATTCTTACAGTGCCTTGAAAGAAGTAAAAGGAAGCCATGCATAACTTAAAATGTAGCTTATACCTGGGAAATTAGAGAGATTTTGGATTTTCAGTGATTCTTACATATTTTAAGAACTTCTCTAAATAATTACCAGCATTTCTTAGTGAGGAAACTCCATTCTGTTGAGTAAGGAAAAAAATACATTTCTTCCTAATGAATGCATATTAATCAGCATAGATATCAGTAAAGATGCATATATAGCAATAAAGAAAGATTTAAATAATTTTTTAGAGAAAGATTTGAGATACAAAGGACTGTATGAAACTAAAGCATTAATTGTGTGTTATTCAGTAAACAGATTTTCATAAAAATAGCTCAAACACCTTCTAGCACTCTATTTTGTGAAAAGCAGAATTATCCTAATATAGGAATGCACTGTTGAATTGATCAACAGTGTTGAAAATAAAGGAGAAGTTCATTGTGTGGATCATTCTTCCAGTAAACCTTTAAGATATCTGTTACAGATTCCTCTGTAAGACTTCATAACTTCAAGGGTAAAAATAAGATTTTATTTAAAAAAAGAAAAAAAAAAAAAGAAAAGAAAAAGAAAAAAAATAGACAAAATAAGTTAACTTAAGAAGTGAGAAGCACTTTTTAAATCCTAAACCATATGTATACTTTTCAGGAAGTCACAAAAAATAAAGTTATAGGAAATGAGAACCCTTGAGTTTCTTTTCTTTCGCCAACATTTCTCATCAGACTAAATTTTTGAACATTTCTTCATAGGTATATAACTCACAAACATATTGCTTCTGAAGAATTCAATTTGTTGTCTGAAACATTAATCAGACATTGGTGGTCTGGTAGGGCTACAATGATGATTAGTGGATAGATAACTCCAATACAAGGAAAGAATGAGAGATCTGAGAGTTTTAGTTCAGAAAAGAGAAGGACCATGGGAAATCTCACCAATTTATCTAATTACCTGAAGGAAGGTGCAAAGGCGATAGAGCCAGTCTGTTTTCGGGGTGTTTCCTCTGATCATCAAGGTACTTTACTGTAAGGGTGACCAAGCACTGGGAGAGGTTGTCCAGAGGTGTTGTGAAGTGTCCCTCCTTGGAGACATCAAAAGCCATTTGGATACAGTCCAGGATGCCCTAGCATTGTTCAAGGCATCTAGCTGTAAGCAGTTCTGTTAGAGCATGGGGAGTTGGACTAGATGTACTCCAAAGTTCTCTTACAACTTCAACCACTCTCTGAGTCTGTAATTCTGTGATTCTATTACTCTCTGATTCTGCAATGCTAGAAACTGAAGTGGGCTCTGTCCACAAATAGGAAGTACTCTTGGAGTCAAATTAGTTTGAAACATAATGTGGTCTAAACTAAACATAATATATTTGTCTTTTTTATTTATCTGTCTATTTATTCTGGAAACTGAGTGAACAGATTAAGCTATGTGATGGTTGGATACCAGAATAGAATATGTGTGTACACTTTTCCCTGCAGGAATCTACTTAGCTCTGAAGGAAACTTATAAGTATGGAGAAAGAAACACTCAAATATGGATTAATATGATCCAGCAAGTTGTCTTAGATACCTGCCTAACTGGGAGAATTGCACATAGATCTCCCTATGGAGCAAAAAAAGTCTCACAATTTAGAAAAAGTCTAAAGGATTAGAAGGAGCTGCCTCTCATAACAGCAAAGGATACCAATAGCACTGCCAGGTGCTATTGAGATCAGAATCAACACCCCATATTCCTTTTTCCTTTTCCTAAGATTATTTTAATCATTGTAGCAGCAGTAAAATTTGCCAATTTTAACTTTGACTACCTGATTAAAACTTTCCTGAAACATTATTTTCATTTTCGTAAATTTCAATTATATTGCTTATATTATAGAACTAAACATAGCCTCAACCTCATCCTACCCTGCCCTCTCAGTCTCTTATGCAACAACTTTTGCTACAAGAAAGTTAATTTTAATGCCATCTCTGCTGGAACCATCTCCCTGCTGCTATGCTATAGCTTTAATTTAACATCCTCTTTAAATCAGTGGAGTGCTGGGGTATATGAGGGAAATCTGGTAGCACAAATTGCGTTCATCCTGTTCAAGAGATTGGTCCTTTCATCTGAGTTAACCAGGCTTAATTCAACATCTCTCTATAAAGTCCCCTGCTGTCTGAGTGTGTATAGTGTGCTGGGGGAGGCTTTTCAACTTTACATGGCTGGTATTTCAAAATAGACTTTTTCACCCTCTAGCATCAAAATACATCAGCAATGTCTGACCATTAAAATATAAATGATGAAAAGTGACAGTATTTTAAATATCTGTAGCTCAATCCTGATGTGACCCAAATGGTGCTAGTGACCCACAGTAATCTCAGACGTGTGCTGGTTTTTTAGATGTTCAAAATACTTTTTCCAACACCACAGCATGAAGCTTTTCAAAGACAAAGATAAATTTATCCTTTATTTAAACCAGCAACTCAAAGGCACAGAACAGTATTCTTTCTTATTTTTCTGTCTGAAATATACTAAAGCAAAAATAGACTTTTGGGAACTCAGACTTCTATTTACAAACTTAAAAAAAGAAGCCAAGACAACTAATGCTCCAGTAAATTTTTTTGAAATAATTTAGTGGCTATTGAAACACTGATTTCTGAGACAAATTTTTTAACAGAGAGAAGAATGACTAAATGTGTGTCTGGAGAAATATAGATGAATATATTGATATGGATTTAGGCTGTAAAATAAGCATAATTCTTCTAAAGTACGTTAAGGGACTAGCTTGCTTTCTGAAATGGTAAATTTGGTTATTATTTGTCATATTAGTACAGGAAAAAAAAACAACAAAATAACATTTGTAATAAATTTTGTTGAATTCCTAATGAAAAATAGGCAGTCAAGGGCAGAAAAGAGTTCAGCCTCACTATCTTTGACTTTTATTGTGCTAACTAAACAATGCATCATGCATAAAAGACTGTAAGCAGACCTAATACTTTTATTATTAGCATTTAGTCTATATCTAATTCTTGAGAAATCTCTAACCTGACCAGCTTTCCAATATCATTATTTTTCTATTCATGATGACAAAAATTAGCAAATGCAAAAGAAACCTTAGTTATTTTTCAAGCCAAGTGACATTATTTCCCCATATGGTTTTGCAGATGTTATTTGCAATACACTACATTAAAATATATTTTTTAAAAAAATATTATTTCAAATTTCCCTGTTTTTAAAGTACTATCCTTAGAAGAGGCAGTACTTCAGATAAGAGGTAAAAAAAAAGTTATTTTATTCTTGTAATACAGAGGACTACATTGCTTCTGTGGTTGTTATAAATTTAACTGATGTCAGAATAGCTATCTGTTCAAATGCAATGTGCTAATGTCATATTTGGATGGTAGATCATGGCTGGGAGATGGACCCAAAGCTAGGCTAGGATCTCTCTTTGATGCTCACAGGACTTTTGCAAATGCAAGTATATACAGAGATTTATTCAGTTTATGGCACATCTTTGTAGATTCCTTGAAGAGCCTTTTACAGTGGTAGTAAGACTGTTAAATGCATTGCTTAATAATTAAAAAAAGAGAAAATTCAGCACAAGTTTATTTAATTACCCTCAAGAATTGCAATTAAAAATCCTCAACAATTCTCATTATCTTCTCATTTTGATTCAATAAATAAAAATATTGCTTTAAAAAAAGAAAACGTCTGAGGTTTCTGAATTTGATGCATAAATATATATCTGTAGTTTTTTCTTTTGTTTTTCTTTTTTTTTTTTTAAACTTCATTCCATTTTGGAGTGTGTGTGTGGGACGAGGGTCCGGTTGGGCCTTGCTCTGGTGAGGAAGTGCCTTGCTCCACCCCCATTCCTAGAACCTGTATCCCAGCCTGGTAGTGGCTGCCAATTCCTGGCACACCAGAGGCAGTGCTCCACACCTGCCCTGGGAGCCCCTAACCCAGCTCCTGAGTGACCAAATGACCAGAAACCCCACCTGGGGCAGGGCCCAGGAAGGCTGAGGGGTATTTAAAGCTGAGCACACAGTGAGCATGTGTCTTGACTTTACTTTCTCTTGGAATTTACTATCAGCTGAACACTCCTGAAACCCAGGAGCTGGTAGCTGTATGTGTCCTTTTTAGTATCTTTTGTGTCTCTCTTTTAAATTTATTTTTCTTTGAATTTTTGAATTACCTAAAGTTGAATGGGCTTGGGGTTTGCTACATTGCTAAATGGGTCAAGGTAATGCTTTGAGAAGTGTTCTGTGTTTGACTGTTGCAGGAACCCTTTTGCCACAGTTCTCTGTTTTTTCTTAAATTGTCAGTGATGTGCTTCTTGCTGTTTTCAACTCTTGAGAATATCTTGTTGGTATTTCTCCCATGTGTCTAACTTGAACAATGATAAGACCTTTAAAAACTCTTGTTGAGCGAGTTTTTTTTGAGTCTTACACCTCATGTTGATACAAGGATGCATTTTTAATTGGTTTTGAGAAAGAATATTGAAGACAGAGAACCTGCAGACTATGAAGAAGGAGCTTATTTGTATGTCTACATTGAATGGTCAGTGCTATAGAAAAATACACTTTCTAGGGAGTGTTTCAGTGGGTAGAATGCATTATAATTTTTCATGGTCACTACACTCTCACTATAATCTGCAAGAAAATCTGACATGAATTATCAAACCAATTTATTGCAAAAATGAGCCAGCAAGAACAAACCACTGTCCCTGGCAGAATGAGTTACTGCTTCTTTGACACTTACTTTTGCAGACAGTTCCTTTTGAATTCAGCCTACTATTAGCTGTGAAGATGCTTTTCGATGTTTCATTCTCTTTCCTGCCTTTGCTTCTCCTCACCTTCTATTTCTTCTCTCTTCCTGCTTTCCTAATTCCCTTTTTCTTCTCTTTTATTTATCCTTAGCCTCAAATCTATCTGAAATTAGGTTTCACTTAAAGAAACAAAGTGCTTAAGATGCCTAAGCCAACAGACAGTGAATTTTCTCACCCCTTTCAATTTCTTTCTTCTTCCTATGCCAGAAAAGAATATATGCTTGTCACAGGACTGTGAAAATCCCTGGCTCAGGTAAGACCAAAAAAAGCTCTTAAAATGAAGAATCATCTTAAATCTCAGAATAGTTAACTTTTTCTGTTTGTTAGTGTATATTTTAAATAACCAGGGTTTTTTTAAGGCATCCAGTCCAAGATAAACAAAAAACTAACACAAAAGAACAACAAAACAGTAGGGGGAGGAGAGGAAGATGTATCTTACTGGTAATTTAATCAAATCATTTAAAAAAAAATAGAAGTCCAGTATTGTGCCAACAAAAAAATCAAATAAATTATATCCAACAGGTGACTTGTATTTAAACTTCTCCAATTATGATGTGCATAATAAAAAAACAATATTTTTTTACAGAAACTGCACTCATTTAGTTAAGCGGGTTTTTAATATGTTCTAAAATATGTTTTAACCTGTAAAAATAAAGTAGCTGCCAGCAAATACAGATGTATATATTTATATTGTAGCATTCAGATTTCAAGAAATCTGATTTCAAACAACTGCACTTGCATTTAATTCATAAAAAAAACCCCAAACAAAAAAAAAAAAAAAAAAAAACCCCAAAAAACCCACAAAAAAACCCAAACACAAAATCCGCACCACTAAAAAATCACCCAAAAAAACCCAAACAAACCCAAAAAAACTACTCTGTGTTTATGGGAGTATATAAAGTATATATGTCATCCTAAAAGTTGTAATCATGCACAGAAATTATACCTGGACCTGAAATACTAATTTCTCCTATATGTGTCCTGATT
>VWZN01016554.1:11191-21245 GCA_013396955.1 Regulus satrapa
AAAAGACTCCCCACCCCCCCCCCCCCCCCCCCCCTTTTTTTTTTTTTTTTTTTTTTTTCTTTCACATATGCGTTTGTCAGTACATCTGATAAAAAGAACCCTGGATAAGGAGAGTGAAAAAATAGGAAGGCTTTGCTACTACTAAGAATGAAGTACTAATGTTCTTTAAAAATTTTCTTTAGTGAAAGTAGCAAAATTATTAAGGGTTTTTTGTTTCTTTGTTTGTTTGGGGTTTTTTTTTGTTGTTTTTTGGTTTTTTTTTTGTTTTTTTTTTTTTTTTTTTTTTTGTTTGGGTTTTTTNTTAATATACATTACAGGGGGAAGTGCAGCTCAGGGTTCAGAAAGATTGAGAGCTGAGAGATATGTCCCTTTGGATAGCTGTAGCAGTAAGTCAAAGTCAACAGGCTTAAAGTGCAAGGATGTTTTCCAGAAGTGCTTCCAAACTACCTTGTCAACCTAATATATATGATCAAAGAGTCCCACAGAAAGCATAAAATGTCAAACTGACCACATGAATCTGAAGTAACCAGCAGAAAACAATTGAATGACATTTTGGCTTTTCACATGCAAGAAACATGCTGTCACATCTGTTCAATTTCACTGTATGAACTTCTAACAAAGAATGATGTGTATGAATTAAAAGGAAATTGATATCACTTGCTGGTTTAAGGCAATGTGTATATAGCAGCTACTCACCTTGTCACAGATTTAAGTCATAGTTCAGAAAAATAGAATAGTATTTTCTTAAAATACTTTCCATTTTCAGCAGAAAAATTTACAACCAATGTATGAGTCTTGCTCTGATTAAAGGGATAAAAGTGATAAAACTAATATTTTACTGAAACCACAGCAGGATTATGCTTCATTTTTCAGTGCTACACTAGCTACTCATGCTAAAGATAAATATGGATGAAAAGGCAAATGCAATACTTTCACTAGTTTTGGAGATGAGATCAAAAGCTTTGTTTAATAAATAATATTTGGCACAGTGATAGGAATTGCTAATGACATACCTCTAGAAATCATTGTCTCTAAGTCATTCTCCATATCTGAAATTAAAATTTTATTCTAAAAATTGAGTGAATTAATTAAATATTCAGAATATTTGTTATGATTCATCTATGACTATTAGGAAATTTATTAGTGAATTATGCTAGTTGCTAAAGGAGGCATACTGCTACCTATATGTCAATCTGAAAGATAAAATATATTGAACTATCATTTGTATTTCACTAATGTAATGTAAAAAAAAAGTAAATTCAAGAGAGAATTAAACATGTTTACAGCTAATGTGATTTTCTATTAACAAAAATACAAAACATTATATAGTTCAATGTCTATGAAACATACAACTCTTGGTTTGGGGGCTTTTTAAAATTAGGTATACAAGATTAATTTTAAATGGACAAATGTAACTATATCTGTACTATTACTGCTTGTACCTAAAACAGTTCCAAATTCCTTTTAAACTTGATGGAGTCTGTTCAACAATCAAAGATTTTTATTTGTTTATTGTGTGAACTAAGTAGAGTTTTTAATTTTCCGAGATTGTCTTGTAGCCATTGTTGTAGAATATTATGCTTTGTGTGTAACCGGTACATCTCACCTAAATAAAAAAAGAAGTTTGGTGATGCAGTTTGTAGAGAAAATGTGGGGAGAAACATCCCTGCCATATACTTTGTACAGCTCCATGGTAAAATTGCTTGAAGTTCCAGAATTTTCACACTTGTCTGCAGGAGTGACCACTCTGAAAAGGCTGTCCTCCCCTCTAGACGATGACCCATGTACAGGGATTTATGCTCTCCTCTCACCTGGCTTTTGCTCCACAAGGATGCTGATCTCAGCAGCACTTGCATGGTACTGGCAGAGACGCCCTCTCATCATGGGATCAGCCAATAACGATGATTTCACTCCCTGACCTATCCACCAAACAAAATGTAATAACTGAAATCCAGTAGTCTAAATGTCATCACCCATAATGCTGCTGAAAGGACTGTACAACTTAATTCTGACATTTGCTTATCTCTGGCATCAGTACATGATTTTTGAACGTGCACAACATGGGTTGCAGGGAATCTACTGGCAGAAATGTTTGAGAAGTAGAGCCAGAGAGTAACAGGACTGACAATTTTCTCTGAGGATGAGTTTGTTCAGAAGTTATATAAGAAAACTGGGGCTCCTAGGCTAGACAAAAAGACAACATAGGTATATAAATGTATATGTTTCTTCCATTTAGTCAGAGCTACTTAACTGCAGAAGGTAACTGGAGCAAAAACCTAAAGAAAAATTCATCTCCCACTCATATCAGAATGTGTTCTGAATTTCTAAGGCTTCCAGCAGGTGTTACATGCAAATGTTATCTGCAGAAGCACTAATATTTGAACATGAATAGAAATGCCCAAGTAAAAGCTAAATGCATTCTGTATGTGAGTGAAGGAAGTTTATGAAATTCATTTATAGGAATAAATCCAAAATGTTGCTAATGAGGGTAGGAGGAAAAGGAAAATAAAGCAAAGAGAATGAACAAAAAGAATTTTTGCAAAAGCAGTCAGAGTAATTTCTCTTCTTGCCTTTTAAATACATAGGAAATTGCTGTATGATAAAAGGCAAGTTATTTTCATGACTTTCAGTGATTGATCAAGATGAAAAATACCCCAGTGGCATTGTGGATGACATGCCAAGCATGACTGAACAGGAGAGACGCATCTTGATCAAATCATACTATGTCTGCAGCTCAAAATCCTAGCGAAACTGAGACTTGGTTAGTTCCAGGAAAATGTTAGCAAGCTTCAGGAAAAAGGAAAAATGTTGAATGTAAACTGTAGCTCAATAAGGTCAAAACTTTTTAGAAAATATTTCTTTTTTCTGATACACAGTATGTAATTTTATTACAGAAACATCAGAAAGTGGAGTATGCTATTTATAATCTCTGTTCTGCAATCTTGGGAAGATTACGAAAGGACATGGGTGGCACTGTTGTCATCCCATACACTTACAGTGCCACATAGAGACCTGACTTGGTCTCAATTACAGAGTAACCATTTGTCAGCGCCAGGGATAAAATGAGGTCTCCACTTTCCCAGTCCTCCAACTTCTCTGTATAATTACACCAGTGTTCATAAAATATATATTTATCTTGAATACTTAAATAACACCATCAATAAGCACAAATGTTTCTCAGAAAATGTATTTCTGCAACTTTGAAATGAAGTGCTTCAAGTGATGGCTAGTGTATTCCTTTGGCACTAAAATGCAAACTTCTATAATTAAATTTCACATTTTTTAGTAATAAGAGTAATAGCAACATTAAGAAAATATCACTTTGGATTCTGTTTCTCTATCCCAGGAAAACATAGTTCTCATATTTCCTGATATGCAAATGTCAAGGAGGTTTAGGTAAGCATAAATTTTCTAGATGCTAGATGGTGTTCAGGTTGCTTTGTTCTCAAAGGCTGTATTTGAGAAAAAGAACGACTGCCTTCATAGAAATTCTGCCTGTAATAATATTGCCATTCTGGGTCATTCTTGTTGGCACTCAGGGATTCCACTTTCTAAAAATTACTGACAACACCTTGCCATTGTACATGAGTGTGTTGAGAAAGAGTTCCTAAGCACTTGTCCAGATTCAAAATATGATCTTAAAATACACCCAAGAAGATATTCTGTGAAACAGAGAAAATTGTGGGTAATGCATTCATGTTTGGGGATGGAAACAGTAGGCCTTTCCACCATTTTAAACAAATTATAGAACAGGTCTCAGAAGGAGATTATCAGAATTTATGTATCTTTAATAGTTCAATTAAAGTTAATTAATAATATATACAGGCCTTCTGGCAATATACACAGGCATAATTAGATTTAGCCACTACCTTCAAAAAAATTATGATCTACTATATTGATAATCAGTGGTGCAGAATTTGTCATTTATACTTTGGCCCATCTTTAAAAATTCAATAAAACATCAAGTAAAAAGTGTAAAAGTGCAAAAAGTGTTCAATAACAGAAATTTTTAAATATAATAATCTAAAAAAACCTGATCTTAAGATCTTACTAAAATAATTGGATTTTATTTCCTCTGTACTCCATCATTTAATATTTGCTCCTAAGCAGATGAAGAGGCAAAGCAAAAAAAGGTCTGAGCTGGGTTTAAAGGTCAAGATAATCCCATTGCTTCTGTATTGAAAGAAAAAAAACAGGTGTAGAACAAATTAAATGTATAATTTTAAAATCCAGCAGTTATAAGTTCTGTATGATTTGAAGGTAACAGTAAACTACACACATCTAATTTTAACAGATATAAATAGCCCCAGTTTATGACCAGAACTGTTATATAGATATTATACACCTTCATGCATGCATCTAGTAACATAAACTCAAGGATAAGTCATGCAAATCCTAGAGAAAAGGTTGTTTAATTAATTATTATTTAATTAAGGTTGTTTAATTAAAAATAAATATTTGTGCAAAGAAATATATTACAATGGGTTTTCTTAAGTTTATTGTGCTGTATTCTGGCTGAATTTTTCTGCTTACTTTGTTGTTTATTACAATACTTTCACATGTTTTTCATTATTTTTTGTCACTATTTTCCATACTAGTGGATTTAAGTATCAAGCTTTGTACTGGGAATTGACTGTAAAAATTTTCTATCTTCTTATTTTTAAGTCATAGATGCTGGCTGTGGATATTCTCATGGAAATAATTCTACCTGTAGTAAAAGGAAAAAAAAAATACAAAAACATACACACAGGAAAACATACTTATTTCAAAAGGAAATTCTTGTAGTTGTTTAAACTATTTGTCAGGAGAGCTGTTTGTGCTTGTGTTGCATTCCACAACAGGACCTGTATTCAGAATGAGGAACATTTTGCAATAAGACTGGTCCCACTGAAACCAGTGAAATTACTTTTGTGCATTTCTCTTACCCCAAGTAAAAATGAGTGCTGAATGTGTTCTTATGATGATGCTATCTGATGAAAAAAAGTTCTTTTTTTCTCAGAGTAAACATAAAAAATATAAAATTACAGAAAATATTTTCCTATTTCCTGGAAGATTTGAAAAAATCCTTACATTTGCTCCCCAAACATAAAAGGTAATTTCATTACTAATGAGAATTCAGACTCAGGAAAAATGGATTTATATATAAAATATAATGTAGTCCCTGCATTCCTTCCTGTTATCTGCAATCCATGGATTACCCGCAATTGAGGTTGATCTTGCTCTTAATGGTTTTAAATTTTTGTTACATATGACCTCTTACCTAGCCAAGACAGCTATCTAGTTGGATTTATATATTTTCTAGAGTAAGATAGTAAGTAAAATCTCTTGTGTTCGAAATAAAATTAATCTCTTCATGTTCCTTCATGGACATAGAACAATACCGAATGCAATTGTTCTTTGCGTAGTAGTAGTAATGGCAGTAGTAGCATCAAGTCTGAAAACTCACACATTACTTGACATATGTATTTTATGATGTTTTAATTACATTTTTTTTTTCATATTTTGTGAAAACCCAAGCTTCTGGTGCTACCTGCTCTTCCAGTTATTATCTTCTTGAAAAATATACCTATGGTACCAAATCATCCCTGAGTAAGCAAGAAGACTTCCAAATAAAAAAAAAGATATGTGTTGTATTTAATGCATTTTTAATCACTTTAAAAGGCAAACAAAGAGAAGAAACTCTCAAAAAAGTAAAAAAGCTGGCACAGCTGCTCTCAGCCACCATTGGCCCAAAAATCCACTTGATTGGTTGAGAACCTTTCCCTGAAGCTTTCATTAAGAGAAAGGAGGGAGGGGGTGGGGGAGGGAGAAGTACCATTAAGCTCAAAAGGCAAAGTGAATTAAGAAGTTGACAGACTGCACCACAGATTAAAGTTTCACCAGCAAAAAAAAAAAAAAAAAAAAAAAAAAAAAAAAAAAAAAAAAAAAAAAAAAAAAAAAAAAAAATTCACCCTTCTGAAAGAAACATGAAAGGAACATGCCTAGCTGCCTAGTGTTACACACTCAGAAGCATGTTGTACATGCTAGAATGAAAGATTTAGCACTTCTAACAATTATACTCATTCTAATAATGTATTTGCCATTTGAATTTATGCTCAGGAAATCCATATTTGCATTTCAGAGCAAATTTTCCTAACACATCTCTATAACATAGATCCAAAGAATTAAAAAAAAATAGGATACAGAATAAATTATAGATGCAAAAACTAAACTTCTCAAATACACAAAGGCCCTCTATGTTGGTTTTTTTTTTTTCTGTCTCCAATGTGTTGAGATTCTAGTTCATAGCACTCCCCAACCCAAAAGCCTATAGGTTGAATAGGTTTTTAACTACTTTATGCTTGCAAAGCAGTTGTATGATTAAATAGAGAACTGCACTGGTACTTACAGACATAGGATCATGGTTCCCTTGATTACTCAAGACATATAGGTATCTCTTATATGTATGTAATATCTGCATGTATGTATATTTCTATCTACGTATATGTATATGTATATGTATATCAGATGTATGTAATGTATAGCAATATATAAATGCTGATTTGAAAGCAATATGCAGATGAAGATATGCTAACAATTGCATACAACAACAAATGGTTCCTGTGTAGTTTATGTACTTATCTGTGTGTATATCATATTAGGAGCAGAACATATTAATAGTTAGACTGTTGATTAGAACTAAAATATGTCATAAGGATTAACCAGTACAGGATTCAAGTTCCTGGTTTCATGACTTAAAATGAATCTCAACTTGTATTTAAAAAGTATTTCACTATTTTTTTGCACTGCCAGATAAATTACATAAACATAGTATAAAGTTATATTTTTCTGTAAGTGTGGGTTGTTTGAAACAGTAGCTATATGTTATGCATCTGACTGAGAACTTTCATAGGAGTTACACATGGGTCCCAAATAACAAAAAAGCAGGGCAGAAATGTATATTGAATAATTCAGGGTAATTGTTAAAGAACATGCCTAGAACTACTAGAAGAAATCTTGCCAACCTGGTTGAAAGCTTCTCTAGTCAGGAATGAAGGCAGGAAGGGGCGGAAGGGGCGGAAGNGGAAGGCGCGGAAGGCGCGGAAGGCGCGGAAGGAAGGAAGGAAGGAAGGAAGGAAGGAAGGAAGGAAGGAAGGAAGGAAGGAAGGAAGGAAGGAAGGGTTGTTCTCCAAGAAGAGTGTATTCACAAAGCAGAAACAGCAAGAACCATTTCTGGATTATTTATTTTGAGATAATTTAAAATGCAATACTGTGGGTAGCTACAATAAAAATAGGACCAAAATGAATGTTACAATTTATGTCTTTTCTTCATAAATAGCATCAGAATCAATAATTTTTACAGACTGAAAGCTGAAATCTGAAAAAAACCCAAAACTTTAGAGGAACATAAATAAGGGGACACTGTGGTAGAATGGAAAAATAAATGTGTCACGTTAATTTTCTGCTTCCTTCACCTCTAGTTAATTAGCACTAATTAAACTTCATGCTAGTCAGCCTGTGAGCTTAGTAGAAAATGTTGAAAAAACAAGAAATTTTATTGCCTGTGGTGAAGACTTACATACATTTGTGTATGTATGTATCTATATCGGAATCTTTGTTGATGTAGTTTTATCATTATATTTACACATTTTAGAGACTAAAGTAAGATTAAAAGACCTAGGGATCTAGGTATATTTATATCTCTCTATATAGCTACATATATATCTACATGTCTGTGTTAAATATAGCTTAAATGTGTAATTACCAATATAGATTTTTAATTTTTTAGGTTTTTTNTGTTATTTCCAAAATAAATTTTTAATTTTTTTGGTTTTTTTTTTTTTTTTTTTTTTTTTAATGTGCACAACATATATGTTATAAAAGTCATGCATATACTTGCATTGTAAGTTCTACAGAGCAATATGTTCTAGATACTAACAGCTAAAGCAATATTCTTATGTGCTCTTAGTTGAGGAGGTCTTTGAAGGCCATTTCCAGGTTTTATTCTATAATATCAGACCTAGAGTGGTAAATATCAGAGAAAAAAACAAAAAAAAACCAAATAAAACCAACAACAACAAAAAAAAAAAACCAAACAAACAAAAAAAACCAAAACAAAAACAACAAAAAAAACCAAAAACCAAAAAAAAACCAAAAAACCAAAACCAAAACAGAAAACAAACATTAAAGAAATCAACAAAACAGCACAAAACAACAAAACAAAACAAATTCTGTTCTGTCTATACTGTCATTCCAGAATCATAGAATAGTTTGGGTTAGAAAGAAACTTCAAAGTTCTCTCCCCCTGCCATGGGCAGAGACATCTTCCCCTAGATCAGGTTTCTCAAAGCCCTATCCAACCTGGTCTTGACCTTTTCCAATAATGGAATATCCACAAATTCTCTGGGCAAACTCTTTCAATGTCTCAACACCTTTTGTGCAAAATATTTCTTCCTCGTGTCCATCCTAAGCCTTTTTCTCTTTCAGTTAAAAGTCATTAGCTCATATTGAGTTTCTCACCTACCAGTACCCTCAAGTCCTTATTAGCAGAGGTGTTCTTAATCTCTTAATCCCACAGTCTGTAGTGATGTTGAGAATGGCACAGGTACAGCACCTTGAGCTTGTCCTTGTTGAACTTTATGAGATTTGCATAGGCACATTCCTTAAGTCTGTCATGGTCCCCCTGGATGACATTGCTTCACTTGGGCATATCAACTGCACCACAGAGTTTGGGGTCATCTGCAAACTTGTTAAGTGTGTAGTCTTTCTCACTGTGTAGTTAAAAATGGCATTAAATATTATTGGCCCCAGTAGAAACCCTTGAAGGACACTAATCTTTGTTGGTTTTCACTTGGACAAAACCATTGACTGTAAATCTTTGAATGAGGCCAACCATCCAATTCCTCATCAGCGTAACAGTCTAATCATTAAACCTGTATGTCTCCAATTTAGCAGCATGATGGTTGTGGGGGATCATATCAAAGAAATTACAGAAGTCTGGGTATGTGAAATTGATAGGTACCTTGTCCAATGATCCAGTCTGTCACTGAAGGCCATGAGATCAGCCAGGCAGAATTTGCCCTTGGGAAAGCCATGTTTGCTGTCCCTAATAAACTTCTTGTGTTCCATATGCTTTAATATTTCTTGCCGGATGATGTGTTTCATAATCATGCCAGGTAAAAAGATGAAACTAATTGGCTGGAGGTTCCTGGAGCCCTCCAGCAAGTCAGTCCAAATTTATTCTTTCAGGATTTCTAAAAAATAATTCCACCTCATTCAACAAATTTGTTTTGGGGCAAAACTCCATGAATGAGGAACTTTTGACTAAATCACATTAATAAAATTAAATGGCATGACTAATTGGTAACTTTCAGTGAATCACTATTAATATCATGGATGTTGTACCTCACTACAAGCATTGACAAAAGTCACACATTCAGAAAATTTAAAATTAATTATTTGACATGGATTTTTAAGCTTCCTTTTCTGTTTCTCACCTCAAGGAGCAAAAATTCTGAAATCTTTTTGCTGCAATGGAGTTTTTGGAATTCTTCATCCTTACTGTATGGTCATCTAAATGATCAGCCCCAAGGTAAACAATACCTCTGTTAACTTTAATTTAAATGTCCCTTTACAATGCAAATAAAAGTTGACTTCTTATTCCAACTTCATTTAATTGGTCTTGAAGTTTAGTTTTATCCTGATAAACGAAAGTCAAATGCTGCAAGCATGCTTCTTTTAAACAGAAATTTCCATCCCAGTGACCACTATCAAGTATCTGAAGAACAAGAAGAACAAGGAAAACACAGACATGTTCTCTGCTTTTCTGCAGGTAGCCTGCATTGGTTAATTCTAAGGCACACTGAAGGAAGCATGAGGTTTCCAGCATTGCCACAGAGCATCCAAGATTTCTTGTTCTAAAAAAGAGACAATTATTTTATAAAAAGGACAAATCTACTTTATTAAAAAAGACAATGGAAGATGTTAAATTTTAAATATAAGGTAGTCATAGGACAAAGTTACCACCTTCATATACAAGCAATTATTTTCCCAGGTGTGGTTGACAAACAGCAGC
>VWZN01016555.1:0-81066 GCA_013396955.1 Regulus satrapa
CCCTGATCCCTTGGAGTTAGCTGGTAAAAATAGGAGTTCATGTATTTAAATTCAGGTTTTGAATATTTTGGCAGGTGGTGTCTTACAGGTTCAGATAGCATCTAAAAATAATCTAACAGCTTGGCTATGTATATTTAAACTGCAAAATAGAATATATTATTCCAGTTATGATAAATTATACAGAACAATTATCTTTAGCCATGCAAATAGCAGTGGACTTTATTGATTTGGTTGTCACTGATTTACTTCAGAATTCTCAAATACCTGGCAAGGTAGAGCAGGATTGAAAGAGAACAACAAGCTGATCATGAAACTGTGTTTTGCTAAGCAGTAAAAAAAGCCTAGCCACCAAAGTAACAGTGAAAAAAAAAATCAGAACATGATGTCATCTCCCCTTATGCCATGTGTCTTAGGAAACAAACTTGTCTGAAATGGAAACACAAGCAGGTGAACCAGATAAAGGAGTATAACCTGAAACATTTCTGTGTCTTATAAGTATGAAAAGTAGCTGCACTGATGCCTAGAGCTTCCACATAATTTTGGTGAAGGACAGAAAAATGAAAAAAGTAAGTTTTAATTTTCAAAAGTATCATCAGAAGATAGACTTATTTTCTTCTTGGTCTGTTTCTCAAATTAAATGATGTGCATTTTTTTCTGAAACTAGGAAGCCTTTACAAAAGTGTAAGTACAGTTCAACTGCAGGGACATTCATCCTCATTAAGTAAAAAGCAAGCTGGTCACATACTCAAACTGTTTAAAAAAGCAAAAGATCTTTGAATTTGAAGTGTAAGTAAAAATTCACTTATTCTCTTTCACAATATCACTCATGTGAAAATTTGACTTTGTCTTTAAAGGAGTTGAGATTTGCAGTTATTTTTATGTTTTCCATTGTATTTAGGTGCTATTTTTAAACCCCGTCTCTCATGCTAGTTTTTTTTCATGTACTGGAGACACCTCTTGAAAGTTTTTCCTACATAGTATCCGAAAAGACCTGTAATATGATAATAGGTATTAGTTTTGAATATTGCTCCCACGTTGTCCAGGCATTAGGTATATTTTGTGAATTTTTGCCACTGTGTTTCCTCCCCACACCAGTTCTACTTGTGCCCTTGCTATACCCTCATTTGATCCTGTTTATTTTACACTACTGGGGGAAAAGTGCTCTAAATAATAATTCTGTTACTGATGGTCCCAGTTTAGCTGGATTATGAATGTTACCATAATATAAATACTAATAAGTAATGCCAGCTGTTTGTAATGCCAATGGTTGGTTCCTTGTCTGACGTGAGGAGGCTGCAGCCCTGCAGACCTGTCAAATGACTTAGGTTATGACATGGCTGGGAAGGAGGGATTGTGTGTGCTTTATTATTTAATGGGAACTAGCTCATGGAGTCAGACAAAGCATTGGGTTCTCCTAGTTTTGCTGGAAAAAAGACATCTGTATTAGTTGCATAAATGTTTTTCTTTTCTTTAACAGAAAAAGGTAATTGAAAGAACTTTCCTGTTTATAACATCTATAAATATGAGATGGGGTGTTTGGATTTGCTGTAGAAGTTTGTTAGAAAATGAGTCGAAGAGGAATGCTATTTTCTTTTCACATGTGTCCTGCAGGGTAGTTTTGGACTTTTACATGTCTTCTTGGATGACCTGTAATAATCACACGGGGTGGTGAGTGACCTCAGACTGAGGGCAGCCTGGATCTTTCAGGTGCATGCTGCTCCACAACTTGAATATTTTACAGATTTTTAATTTAATTTTTTTTTCACCAATTCCAAGGTGACTAATACATTCAGAAAGATTACATCATATTAATTACCAAGGAGGATTTGACAAGTTATGTTCTTTCCCAGGGTGGAAGTGTGAAGTGCAGGAACATAAATCAAGCCTTGTACAGAGCAGGTTGAGACAGGAAGTGACTAGAGATGGGATAGACAATAGTCTTATTTTGTTATAAACAAACTAAAGTAATCTCTGAATATAAGTTCAGGAGGAATGGAATGACACTCAGCACTATTTTTGGCAGTGACTCTTCTTAACACCTGATGAGTTGACCTGTCAACAGATACATATGATGACAACCTAGCAAGGGAATTGAACAGCTTGAGTGATGGCCTCTTCCCTCACTTATTACTGTGGCTGATAGCTCCCTCCTCTATGGTTTTTCCCATTATTTAATTCCTTTATGCATTGCACAGGAAAGGGAGCATACTGTGCCAGGAATGAACCTCTGAGAAAATTTCTGTTTTGATGTTTCTGCAATATCATGGCATCTGCAAGGAAGGTATTCTCTCTTGTTCTGTCAGGCTTAACTATCCTCTGTGTGATACAGTTGAAAAAGATATTTTTTCACTGCGTGGTGGTTTGTTTGGGGAAGGGTATGTCTGGTGAAGCAATTTAAAAAGTGATTAAATTATGTTTCAATTGAGAAGTATTCTGGTATAGCAACAGAGGGTATGAGATTCCAGTGGTCTGGACAAAGTGAGCAGTCTTGTTTGATTAGTAGCATTGCATGGCATTTTTCTTCTTTTACAACAAGAATGAAATTTGCAAAAGTCTAAAGGGTTGCAGTTTTGGTTTTTTTTGTTTTGTTTTGTTGTGTTTCTTTGAGGTTGTGCATTATGCATCTCATTTACACCTTTGGAAATTTACTGAATTGCCTCACATTCATAAATGAAATTAACCATTCCTCAAATCCAGCTGAATGGGCTTTTGTTTCAATCTTAGATTTGTTAGTGATGGACATGGTAAACTGCAGTATATTTTCTTTCCTTTATATAGATAGATAAATATATATCATTTTTAAAGGGTTACAAAAATTTCTCATAAATAAAGCCTAATTTTGAATATTTAAGGGACTTTAGGTCTAAGTAAATACATTATAATATATTCAGATAATTCCAAGTGAGTGTCTAAAAGTGATCAGTGTAACAGCTTTGTTTGCTGCTGAAGCGTTGAGAAATCATTTTTGAGCACTGAGCGCCTAAAGTGAAAGAGGTAGCAGTCCCTGGTTGTTTACCCAGGACTACATTTTTTGAATGGCTGAGCCTACTTTTGTTATTTGTAATCTGTTCTGGAGGAGTGGAAAGAATTCTCTTTTGATTGAATAAATCAAATGAGTAAGCTCAGAAGCTGAAGATCGTATTACAATAAGAAGCTTCTTTTCTGCTCTGTGAATGAAGATGCAGTACGCAATTTTGATTTTGTTGGGTTTTTATTTTTTAAAGGATACACCAGCTCTCTAGGTTCCTCTTGGGCCTTATTTTCTTCAGTCAAAGAATCCCAGTTCCCTCATCCTCTTCTCATAAGGCTTGTTCTCTTTTTCTTCATCAGCTCAGGATCCTCTGAAGTACTACAAGAATTTGTTCACAACATGAGCTTAGTCCATCCATTCTCAAGAGTTTAGATTAAACACATTTAAGCAGAAATGGAAAATAAATGAAGCATTTTAAATAACTAAACTTAACATCCTTTCTCTTTAATGAGAACACCCCAAGTCAGAAGCCACTGTGCTTTATTCTGTTGTAATTCTACATGGTCATTATTTTTCAGTTTTCCATCAGAACCTGAGGAGTCTACAGTTATTTAACCTAAAGAGAAACACTCTTCCTATATTTTATTTAACACCTCCTAAGCATTCTTCATTCTTTGTACAGAGAGAATAAATGATGCCAGATTTTTTTTTTTTTACTTTGTTTGCTTTTTGCCTTGTTAGCAAACTTTTTAGGTTCTTGTCAGTATCTGAAAATGTTTTCCTTTCATTCCAACTTCTGCAGGTGATTTCTTTTCTGGTTGGTATTATGTTTACTTCCTTCAGTAGGAGTAGTTCTGTAGATAAATGTGGAGAGAATTCCATGCTGCTTCTCAGGTCAAGTACCTTATTTCATTCTGGCTTTGTCTGGAATTTTGAGGCCCTACAAATTTTCTTTTATTGGCTAAAGCAGCAAACTTAGAGATTGCCCTTATTTCGACACTTCACTGCAATGCTCTGTGAACAATGAGAAAAGTTTGGTTCCTCTTGAAAGGAATGTTACAGTTTGGATGAAGTTACCAATATTTTTGGTGATTGCTTAAGTATATTTAACCATGTGGCTTTTCTTCAGTTTTTCTAGACTTCTTAGGTATAAATTATTACATTATTGTATTTATTGGAAAAGAAAAAAATGCCAGAGAATAATTGTATCTAGTTAACTCCTAGAGTTTTTCATTAAATTATTTGTCATTTGTTGCCTTGGTTGCTATGATACATTAACTGTAAGTAGGTTTCTCTGAAATAGGTTTTTTTCCTTTTTTAATAGTTCTGCTCTGTTGATATATTTGGTATTTTTCCTAGCACCCCCTGTTTGACTGCCCCAGAATGTTTCCATCTTATGTAAAGTATCTGTAATTTCATTTTCATTAGACCTAGGATACAGCGTCTCTTTTTAATTAACAGAGGAAGACATAATCATCTCTAATTCTGACAGAATTTTTAGGTGACCTTTTTAATCATTGAAACAAAAATAAAATAAACTTTCATTTAGACTGTAACCTGGAAGTTCCTATCTATTGCTTATTTTTTTTTTACTTTTCTCTTAGAATAACCTCAGTTCTTCCTTATGTTTTTCCTTTAATGCCTTCAAACTTATGGCTTACTAGAGAGTTGTGTTGATGTTGTTTTGGTGGGGTTTTATTCTGCAGTCAGTGTAATATGCATAAAGCAATTTTTTTTGTGGGAGCTGTTAGGTATCTGTCTAAATTAGTGCTCTTAGTGGATCCTAGTGGATCTTATGCATTATGTCCACTCTTCCTTTGCAGTCTTCTTGATTGTGTTCCCTTCAGAACCTGCATCTGGCTTGGGGGTGTCGTAACCTGTAGTCTCAATACATCTCTGCTGTTAATGCAACCAGAAAGTGTGACTGGCATGTCAAGTGCTGCATTTTGAATGACATATTTGCTGCCTAGAAGTGCTGGGATCACTGCGCTTTCCCAGCACCACTGTTCTTCACAGTAAGTGATTTCAAGTTTTAATAACATTGCTTGGTTGAATCAGATGCCCACACAAAATATTGTGTAGGACTTCTAGTTAAATTTTAGAACTGATGAAATCTTCTGCTTCAAATAGTGTAAAGGAATTGTTTATTTTTCATAACTTAACATACTTTTAATATGAACAGGCCAAGGGGATGTGGAGGATGTAGTTCTGTGGCACAGCCAGGTTACATTATTGACAAATTTGGATTTGCTGGAATTTTTATGTTTTTTTTAAAGTATTATTTAACTTTTTTTTTTTTTTTATGGATTTGTGATTTGTTTTCCTTTTTCATCTCATTACACAGTCACTGTGAAGGTGGTAACCTAATTGGTTAACAGAACATGATTAATTCTGTAACAGCCAAGATTTTAAAAGAGCAAAAGTGTTGGTTGTTTTCTGGTTGACATATTACTACAAGATAGAAATTCTGTCTTAAAATCAATGGTATCTTTTCATTAATCTGAATTTTATCTCAGAATCTCTGCTTAAATGGGGAGAAAAATTATTGGAGAAAGTAATGTACTGCTAATACAGCTATACTTGTAACACTAAGTCTACAGAATATTGGTAGGGACAGTAAGTAATTTAAAAATACCAAAGCAGTTTAGAAAGATGGGCAGATGCAAAAGCTGAATTTGAAAAATTGCTAAGTCACATCCACACTTGTGAGAGTTTTGCATGATACAGTTTTTTTAAAAATATTTAAACATAAATACTTGTTAGATAAAATGCCTGTGACACAGCAGTACTGAGGGCAGTACTGTCTGACAGTAGGAAAAATAGCATATTCATGAATTTATAATGGGATAAATATGGAGGAAAAGTGTGGATTTTCATGCATCACTCTCCCATCTTGGCAGAAAGGCAATTGAAGCAATGAGGGAATTGAACTGCAGATATGCTTAGTTTGGTTCTGAGCACCATCTCCTTGGTATAGTGGCAAACTTGAGTGAACTCAAAGGAAATAGTGTGCTTTGTATTAGGTGGCTGGAGGGGGCCATGTTGTAAGAGAAGAATTGTATAGATTAATACAGTATTTAGCTTGCTTAAGAAATAAAAGGGACATAAACACAACACATGCTTAATTTAGCATTCATGTCTCTGGAAATAGTAAAGGAACAGTGATTCTGCTGTTTTCTACGTAGATTATCAGAATCAGCATTGCCTTAGATGAGCACATTCAGGAGTGCATTTGATGTGCTTTTTTTAGCTGTGAAACATCAGACCTTCTGAAAGAAAATGCTTGGGGAGGTCTTACTGGAGCTGTTCATCTTTGGTTTGTTAGCATTCACCCTATTACTCGTAATGCATCTACCAAACCTTCATTGTACAGGAAACTACCTTAAGGAGTTCATCTGTGCTACCAATAGTTTAAAAAATAGGTCCTGCTCTGTTTTCAGGCGCATAAATTTTACCTTTCTGCAGGGTCTTGTAAGGAGTAGAGCGGTGTAATGAGTAGAAGCTAAAAGATATTTATATCCAGGTGTCATGTGTTGAGAAAGCAAATGGACCAAGGACATTGAAAACCCGAGCAACCTGAGAAATGAGTGGGTCTCCTTGCACATTTGCTGCAAATAGCTAAGTTTACTTTGTTTTCCTTGTCATTTAGTTTAGTTAATAATGATTTTTAACTCATAATCATGACTGATGGTATACCTCTTTGTCCTGAGGTTGACACTAGAAATTATTCTCATTGCAACATTGCAGAGACTCCCAGTCACTTCAGCTCACTTCCTAATAGAATATTGCTGTTTTTTCTGGGCAGTCCTCTTAAGATATTCAAGTATTCTATCAAAGATATCACAATCTCTAATCTTGTGAGTTGCATTAGAACTCATTGCTTAGAAAAATTAAGGACATAGTCAAAAGTATTCATGGGTTTTTTTTGAGGTAATCTCTGTGTCTAGCAGACTTTCTCCTTTCTGAAGAAGAACTTTTAAAACAAAATGCTTAGTTTTTAGCTAAAATATATTTCTTATCAATGGCTGTAGTTCTTAATGCAATATCAAAGCTGAGCTTGTAGTTATGTTTTAAAATTTTACATCTTTGCTTTAAAAGAGAATCTGTAGTGCATGATTGTAATTAGAATTAAATACCATAGTGGAGAATTCTAAGGTCAATCAAATGAGATCAACTAAAACTCACTTTTTCAAGCAGTCATTTCATATGCCTACTTTTTATCTTGCTGTTCTTCAGGAAAATTAGATTTTCTATTTTTAAAATTATTTGAAAATAATTTTAAGAAGTATTTTTCTTGACTCTTACTCCATTTGTTTCTCCTAAGGTCAACAAATCTTCCTTTGGTTAGGTTTTGGTGTACTGATTTTTCATGTAGGTCAATGAGGTCACATCCTGGAATCTTTTTTCTTATTCCCTATATGAGATGCTTTGAAACATTTGCTTTGTCATCATCTTTTATAGATTGTCTGAATATGACTTACTGTGTACTACAGTGGGCTTGCAGGTAGAAGAACTGTCATATACTACACAGTATGGCAGAGAAAATGTCAAGAAGCTTTGATGTCCTGTATCATCTTGGAAAACTTAATAGGGAAGCTGATGTTTTTTACAGTTTCTTACTTTGATCTACTTTTGTTCCCATAAATGTCAGTGGTAGAATTCTCCTGGTTTCAGAGAAGCCAACACCAAGGACTATGAACGTGCAGAAAGAGGCTTTCAAAAGCACCAAGTAAACGCAATTTGATTAGCTAAGTGCCCAGTAGCCCTGAGGGAAGCAACAAAAAAACCCTGTACTTTCCTACCTTCCACTCACTTCTTCAAACCAATGGCTGTTGTAACTTTGCTGAGCAGTTGGGAGAAGCATATCTCAGGCATATTAAGCACACAGGTTTTATGTGCTGCCACCCATAGCCTAACCCTAACCCCGTGACAGACTTGGCAAGAACTGCTAGTATGAAAGCTCAGCACAGTCCCATTTGCAGTGCACATTCTTTGCTCAAACCCAGTGTCTCTTCAGTTTTCAGCTTTTTCAGCTTAGATATTTAAAACCAAAGCTTTGCATGGAAATGAGCGAACCATAGATGCCTATATTCTTTTCTGCTCCTGTTTGGTAGGGCAGGTGACAGAGTGGAATAAAGAGCTGGAAATAGTGAAATCGTGTACTCCCACAGCAAGATTGCCACAAAACATCTGTTAGTGCTTTGACAAGTTGTGAAGGAGCTGGATCATTTACTGTATTTTTGGGGAAGTTACTGATAGTGTGTAACACTGCAACTGATAATTAGTGCCATGTAGTGGTAGAAATATCCATCCACGTGGTTGTTACTTGGGCTTGTCTGTTGTTTTCTTCAAGAGAGACTAGGAGATACTAAACACGATGGAAATTATGCATGCCCTACAGTGCCAGTAATTTTAATAATAACTGTTACATCAGTAAGATACCCTTTATGTTTATTAATCTCCTGTACATGTTTTCCCAATGGAAACAGAATAACTTAAGCATGCAGAAGAATTCCATGTATTTATCTAAGAATTCCCATTCTGCAAAGTGCCATTGTGATACAGGCTTGGTCCACATGAGGATGAAGAATGAACAGCATGTTAGTTCATTTTCAAATTATGTCCAACCTGTGGTTTTTTTCCTACTGTTGTTTTATCTACTGTAATTTCGACCTACTACCAACGCCAGAGACATACACTACAGTGCAAAGCTTAATTATAGCCATCTGAATAAAAGTGATGATGAATCAGCTCTTCACCAGGCTGAATATTAAAATGACTCAAAATAAGGTATTTGCAGCATTTACAGATGTAAAAGATTCTGTGGTTGCTGAGCAACCAGGGAAGAAAAAGCAAACAGAGAACACTTTTCCTCAGTAGTGATGGGAAGTACTGATGCTTCCTTGTCACTGGCAGTAGTCTGAAATGGAAGACTACCTCCTACTAATGCAGGTTTCTGCTCAGATGAACACATCCACCTCCTTCTGGAATTCTTGACCTTCACAGAAGGTCATGAGCTAGAAGAGCAATTGGCTGTGGAAGCACTTGCACAAATTGCTGGTTGTGTAGCCAGCCTTGCTAAGGAGAATGTGTAGAAGGGGAATCATCTCCGTAGCAACTTCATAGGACTTTGAGTCAATGCCTCTAAGCATTTAACTCAGCTATGCCTGTGCTTGCTATTGTGTCATTAGACACCTGTCAGGGTGATGAATAGTTCATCACAAATATCAAGCCTGGATTCATCTGGCTGTGACTGAAGCTCACTTATTGTTCTTCCTTTCACGGACTGCAGTTCATTATTCCCTTCCCCCTTGCAGCGCCTTTCCATGTTTTGTTAGGGTTTTAATATCCTTGTCTCCTCTATGTACTTTGCATCCCTGTGACTTCTGTTTGTAGGTCACTGTTGTCTAATTTCTGATAGTCTGGCTCTGTTGAGGTGTCTGCATTGTGGTTGGCAGCTCCTCCAGCTGTGGCCTTACCTGTGCTCAATGTTTGGAGCTCCTTTCCTAGGTGCTGCTCAGGCTGCAGGACTGCATGCATGTGTGGCACTTTAAGCAGCAGTGCAGTGCCTGCTGGTTGCTGTGCTCAGCTCTCACCTCATGTGGGGGTCCAGTTGCTGGAGGAGGCTGTAGGTGGGACCCTCCCTGTGCCTGGGGCACCCTCCTGGCCATAGCCTCGCCATAAGAGAAAGCTTCTCCTCTTCAGACACCCTAGACAGCAGCACCTTCAGACACCCTAGACAGGACTCAGTAACTTCTGTCCAACTTATGATCTACAACAGCCAGCATTTCTGCAGAAATACTACTTATTCCATATTAGTGTTACTGGGTTTTCCCACCCGCACTCGGGACCTGTGCTTGTTGAACAGCATCCAGCCTTCCCATCAAGGGGTTGGTGAGACAGCAGAAACTCTGGTGGTATTTGGACAGCTGTTTCTGCTTTCCCTAGTGTAGAAAATCATGTATTGGTGCCAAGTGAACCAGGAAAGAGAAGTACATAATCACATAGGGAAATTATGGCAATGCATAGAGATGGAATGAGAGTGAGCATTAGCAGATGTCTAGTGATTTGCAGGAAAAATCCCAGATTCTACTGCTCTGGATTTAATCCCAATGAGAAGTTTGAGTGAAGAGATGGTGAAAAAGTAATGGAAATTAATGAAATTATTCTCTTACAAAGGGAACGGATAGTTTCCTAATGTAGGAAAATTCAGTATTGAAAATAAGGTTTTCTGTAGTTCTGTAGTGTGTGCAGAAAAGCTTTGGTGTACTTGCTATTTGATGTTACCATCAACCCCTCCTTCTTCCCTTTTGAAAACATATTAAGACCGGTTTTACTTTTCTTCATGTCAGAGTAAGATAAAAATCATACAATTGTTTTTGTTTTTTTTTTTCCTTTGTGAGAGTTCTGCTGGTAATAAGAAGAGCTATACAGGGCAGTGTAACCTACCTAATATTCTGGCTGGTGCTTAACAACCATCTTCTCAAATTGGGTACTCACCTCTGGCTTCACAATACAGTCATTTTCATAAGTCTGTGTGTCATAACTGGCCTTTGTATTTTCCCAGTGAATTCCTTCCACACACTTTTACAGCCTGGATAAAACTATGGTTAAAATATTAGAATCTTGCAGGTTCATTATTTTCTATGTTTTTTAAATTGAAATGTGGAATGTCTCTAGATTAATTTTTCTAATTGTGAAAGCCTCAAATTGTATAGTTTTTCTAAAGTTTCAATTGTCAGAATACTTTTTCCTACTAATGTTTGGCTTTAAATGCTTGTCTCAGCCACAAAATGCAATTCCAGGGTTTCACAGGTCTCAGTATCCCGGGTACATTGTAGGCAAAGCTGGAGGTAAATGTTGTGGGTGATATTTTCAACCACTATGCTGTGTAGTATCCTGCACTTCTGCATGTCTGGGTGAGAGTTGTGAGGCTTGTGCTTCCATGTCACTTGTGCTTCTATGTCACTTAAATGCTTTTGTAAATTTTCCTTATGTGTTTGAGCATGAATTCAGAAGTAACTCAAAGGTTCTTAATTCTGTCTGTATTTCAGAAATTCACCATAACTGTGTGGAAAGTCTGAAAATCAAAATTACTTTCCTTTCTGTGCTGTTTTGTTGTAATGGAACTAAAGCTTGTGAAATTAAAAATCTTAGCTCCTGATTCTGCAGCAATTATACACATGCTTAATTTCAAGGAAAAAAAAAAAACCAGTTCATTAAAGATTTTAGCAATAATAATGTGAGTTACATTTCAGGAGTGTGCGTTTGTCCCACAGAGATTGGGGTTTTTTTGTAAATTGGAAAACCATTTTCAATTTCCCTTATTTCAGCTGGAGGAGCCTTTTCAATCTCCTTTATTGTAGAAGTTTATCTAGAACTGGAGAAGTACAATTGTTCATATAATTTAGGGCTATGAAAGAAAAATTGATAAATTATTTTTTAAACCCAAAGTAATTTTAAAAGGCAGGTACAATCACTGCTCTTTGAGGGTTATTAGTCATTTCCCTCCTCTCCTGCCTTTGTTTTCTTTGCTGTTCAGCTACCTCCAGGCCATCTTTTTCCTTGTCCACCCATTCCCTTGTTGTTGTATTTTTTCTTATCTTTGTTTTACTGTTCTATTGCTGTCTGATGCAACATTTACAGCTCCTTTGATTTGCTTAAACAAACTACACTGCAAAAACAGTTACCTGTGTGCTGCAGGTTTGATTTGAAGTCTGAGACCTCTCTGAGACTCCATTGTCCTTCAGCATTGAGAACAGCAAATATTTTAAGGACATGCTGCTCAGCACTGTAGTATTTTCTCTCATGACTGGTCAGCAGAATTTTCCCTCTAGACTTGAATCTTATAGGCTCATAAACTTTTTTATAGTGCCTGGCATCTGCTTGCAGGAAGATGATTCAGGGATAAGCAAAACTGGTGTTGGTAAATGAGATTATTCAGAGGTGGGTTTAATGACTGATTTTGTATGTTAAATAGAAGATGTAATTAATTGTGCTTCTCCTAGCAGTGGAAATATTTCAGCAGCAGAAATAATCTGTTCACAACCAAACGAGTGCAGACATACTTGGGGCGCTGCTGCTAATTTTCAACCAGAGCAGTTTCCCTGGTAATTTTAACAACATTGCCAGAAAGCTCATGGGGAGTTCAAGATGAACAAGCAGATCTGCACGTGGCAGAAGCTGCAGCCTGTCCCTGCACAGCCCCTTTGCCTTGGCTCTGAAAGCAAGCAGGTGATGTAGGCCAGAGTGATCCATTACCTGTCACAGACCAGATGTTGCCCAGGACCTTCCACTGCCAGCCAGACCAGAGTGGGTTTGTGCATGTGTGAGGAAGAGGGAGAGGAAGGCTGAGCAAAGCAGTGGAGGTCCAAGAGCCCCAGGGTCTGTGTGAGGCACTCTTCTGTGGTGTGAGACGAGGTGTGGTGTCTACTGTCCTTCTGCCAGAAGGTTGAAGGGCTCTCCCCAGGAGATGAGCCATCAGGAAGGACTGTGAGATCAAGTGAAAACATTTTCCTAGCATCCTGTAGATACTTATTCAGATTACCTCCCTTTTGCTGTGCCTTTGCTTTCAGATTTAGTATTAACAATGGCAGTAATATTAAACTTGTCTGGCAATGGGGGATACACACAGTCCCAGTGTCTTAAAACATTTTGATTCAAAAAAATTAGGCAGGCAGTGCCATTGGCAAGCTAACTCGAGTGGGATTGACATGCAGTTTGTCTGCAGCCAGTGTTTCTCGATGATTCCTGTGGACCTGACCTTTGCTTTTTGAAATGCTGAACAACGGCCATTTGTCCTGAGGGGATCAGGGTGCTTTGCAGAGGTAGCCACCTTGCAAAACCTAATCCAAGGAAGTTTTAACAATTCTTTGGATAACACAGAGAAGTAATACTGATTTTTATATTTGTATATGAAGATAATTTTGGACTAATCTGTGTATAAAAGCAGCAGCCATATCAAATGCAGAATGCAACTTGAATTAGACTTAAAAGCCACCAAATCCATCAAGCAAGAAGGAAAAAAATGGTGGGGGTTTTATGGTCAAAAAGCCAACTAAAGCATTACAGAACTTATAGATGAGATTTAAGCTTAAAGCCTCCATGCAAGCTTGCAGAACATATGCCAAAGCAGAAAATTAGCAACAGTTTGCAACAGCTAATTCTTTTATCCAAAGTGAACTCTGTCATCTTAAATTGTTGGTGTTTACAATCTGAATTGACTATACTTGATTGAAAGGAAAAGCCGAGGTGGGGTATATAATGGAGAAATACAAAAATAACTGCATGTGACCAAACAGCAAAAAATAAATAATCCAGATCTTCACTTAGTGGTGTCATGCCAAGTTAAGGATGGTAATGAATAATTTTGCTTAAGACCAAATTTATTTACTATAATTCACCTATAGTGCTTACAAAGGTCTATAAATCTGTCTTGTTAAAGAATTTGTTTAGAAATACTTTCCAGTACCTTTGGGGGGGTTGTAGGCTGAAGATTCATAATCCCAACACCTTTAAGGTTTCTTCTTTTTTATTTCTCCTCTTCTCCAAGGAGAAAACATTGAGAACCACAAAATACTTTTTTGTTTTTAAAAGAACAACTTTTTTGTACGTAGGCTGTACCTCTAGAGGGTGGGTGGATTGTGCAGCTCCAGAATATATAGAACTGGAAAAGGGATGCAACCAAATGCTTCAGTAGGATTAATTCTCAATAGGTAATACTAAGTATTGGGAACTGTTGCTAAGGCAAACAACCAAAAGTGTTTTCATCAGGAATGGGTATTGGAGGTATCAACTGTGGGCAAAGACACTGCTTCTATTCACTGGGTACAAAGTGCTTAAAATGAATTCTTCCTCTTTATGCACAGTGAGAGTATGATTAATACTAATAGCAATAGCAATATCTGGCAAATAGAAGTATTTAGTAACCAAGTCTATTGGAAAAGAAAGTGTCTCAGGAACTTTGCCCTGTATCTGTGGTACACTGTAAATTTTTCTAAGGTTTGGATTCTAAGTATTTTTAGTTATGCAGCTGGAACAACACAAGGACAACTGTTCATGTGGATTCTGAAAAATACCAGGTTGATATGTATCTGGGTCAAATTGATCTCTTGCTGGACTTGTAAGGATGGATCAGTAATACAGACTGTGTTGAAACTGATATTGATCTACATGAGTTTGGGGAAAGGTTTTCCAAAATGTTTTCCATTTCCTCTTAATACTTTTTCTTATCAATAATCATTACAAAACCTCAGATGATAAGGCCAGAATTATTATCTCAGTCTTATTCCATTTATCTGATTCTGCCATTCACCTTTATCTTTTTATTACTAAAATTCTTGACTATTCTCAGGAGCTAAATGTTTAAAAGCAGATGTACTTTTAAATGTTTGTTTCTGTTTGCCAGCTGAATTTGTATTTTAAATAATCCATCATGAATAAAGAAATCCTTGGTTTCGTACTAGTTGTATTGATTTTTGGTGGGAGATAGACTTACAAACTTCCTTTCTAATTATTTCAGTTATTGTTTTTAGAAGGAAAGGGAAAGACCAGGATTCAGAAAATGAGTTAGCAGAACTGTGACTGAGATAGCACAGCGAAGAATGAATCTGGTCTCTAGAAAGTGTTAGGAAGGCCCAGACACTGGAAGGTCAGACATCAAGGCTCTTCTTGTGAAAAACAAACAAACAAAGAAACACACAGATGAACAAAAATAGAAACTAAAGAGTAAAAAGTCTGGTTCTGCTAAAATATTGTCCCTTTTAGAACTGGAAATGTGGTTCAGGATTTATGAATCTCAGTATTTCTTAAAATTAACAAATAACTATAAAAACCTGTGCTTTGTGCTTACTAGCCTGTACTAATCACATATCTGATGTCAATTCTTCTAGTTCAAGTAACAGGAAGATAGTGCATCCAGAAATATTTCACCTGCTTTGAGTAAAGTTTCAGTAGGATGCTGTGAGATTTTTTTTTTCCTTTGGTTTCACTTTAGAAGTAGCCAAATACCAAGAAATTCTCATTTTAAATACAATTACAAAGACGGGAAAGTAATTTGCAAATGCGGGGATTTAATTGCCTGTAGAACCTGGGTGTGACCCATTTTGTGTAGGTGGAGCCATCACAGTTTCTGAATCCAGGCCACTGCAGCCTCTGTAGCTGGTCAGTAGCTTGTTAAGTCAGTGTTCTCCATGGACTTTTACTCACTAATGGCCATAAAAAACCTTTTGATCCTATATTGACCCTCTGAAAAAATTAGACTGATTGTAAAGGACACTGCTCATATTTAAGGTTCTGCAGTTGCTAAAAATTTGTTAGCTACATTTTCCCCGAACCAAAGGAACCAAAGGAGGGACAAAACCATGTTGTTATTCCAGATACATGGTGTGACCTGTCAGAAGACACATCACTCAGCCATGTGAGAGATTCAAGGGTTGCTAGGAATGCACATGCTCCACCCAGATATACAGAAGGTCTGGTCTAAATCCCTTCTCAAAGGAAATAGGAGAGAACCCTGTTAGACTTTCCAGGAGGAAAACGATCAGCTAAACTAGGAGAGACTTGAAGCAGGGCTCTGCCAGCACCCAGCTTTTTGTTACATCTGCCTGTTGCTCCAGGACAGGAATAAACTGCAGCCATCACTGCAAATGCTCTGGGAAGGGGGTTTCACAGTGTCATTGTACCTACTGAAGAGGTGTCTGACTTTCTCACCACCCACTTGGCCACCTGCAGGATGGAAAGCTGAGCAGCATTGCAGGGCCTGCAGGCCTGCATTCAGAAGAAGGTGACTTATGGCATTTTTACAGCAATGGATATAAATTGGTATTTCTGTCCCAAGGTGCTGCTACAACTGTGAGCTCTGGGAGGAGCTGACACTGCAGAAGGCTTCCAGCAGCATCCCTGTACCTTCTGCTTTATTTGTCTGTTGTTTATCTGGTACAGATAGAGCTGTTGCTGCTGGGTCACTGTAACAAAATGGAGTTTCTCTTATGTGGCACTACTTGAAGCTTGTTTACAGCCCTGTACTGACTGCTGCATTGTTTTATTCTTTTTATCTGCGATTTCATGCTTTTTAAACAAACAGACAGAAGAACATTCTTTATTATTTTCTTTGTGTGTAAAGCCAATTTGCAGCCTTACAATTATATTTTAGTCCAATATTTCAGTTGACAGTAATATTGTTACCTTGCATTTGAACCAAATGTTGATCATTCAGATGTTAAGTTCCCCTTTTGCAGGCAAATTTAGAACTTTCCATGTCACTTTATTGTCTTTTCTAAAGTCAAGCTTGAGGTTTTCTAAGTCTAAGTAGGTTTGATACAAGTTATAGGAAGTGATTTTGTGGTTAGAGATGATTTTAAATGCAACTTTATGTTTAAGGCCACAATTGTAATTCAAAAATTCTTCTGATACTCCATATGACCCTGTTAGGAAAAGGAATGTATTGTGTAAATTCAAGCAATGTATGTGAACAGTCATAAATACAGACTTGAAGGTGCAATTCTTCAGAAGATTTTTTAAACTAAGATTTCTTCCTGCCTTCTTACTGTGAAAGTAATAATTATTCTGTAAGTGTAATGGTTGAGTAATATTTGGAACAATTTTCCATTTCTGAAGTCTGAGGCTGTCACTGAAGAAGTAACTGAATACATCATGGTGTGGTTTTGTATTTAAAGAAAAGAATCGATGAATTTCTTACCATTTGCTGAATAATTATTTTTCTACGTGTATATAAGGATATAAAGGAGAATAAAAAAACCTCTGAAAAACATATCCCTCTCTCACAACTTACTAATTTCACTTTGCTGACAAATTTCTTAGGTTTTCTTGTCACAGAGGAAATGTCAAACAAAGATAATACAGAAATCGAAGGCTTTTTAAAGAGGTAACACTTATTGCTGAATAAGAGGAGGGTGAGTACTGTGTCTGTGAAACTTATAGATGATGTAAAGTTATGAGTTATTATGAGGAGAGAGAAGTGGATAGGAGTGAAAAAACAAAATGCTCTTTGAAAAATGCAGGGTAATACAATGAGGAATTTCAAGATGAATGAGGTAAAAGCTGTAATTTATCAGACGAGATGAAGATGTTTACTCATGAGCATATCTGTGAAAATGTTGCATTAGTCAGAACATGCCTGAAGCTTTTATGACCTTTTAAGACAAGGAAAGTATTAAGAATATTTTTCTAGATTACAGGTATTTTGATGTTTTATGAGGAAATTATTACCACCCTGTTTTCTTAAATGTGTGTGAATGATAGGTGCAGATGCACTGGTTTATACATACAGTTTTTATGCTCCAGATTCTCTCAGGTTTTCTTGCCTGGGATTCAGTCTGGAATAAATCACAACTGGAGAGAGTTAGGGGCTCTCACATTAGCATTCCCTAAACCACTGCATGTGTTGCAAAAGCAACACATATATTTCTATTTTTAATATATACAATATATTTATGCTGTGTTTGCAGCCATCATCTGGAAAGCTCCAAGAGCAGAACCAGACTTTAGATCGACTGTTTGGCCATTCCAGACAGTGTTGTGAAGAAGCTGGGGGTAATGGTTCCAGTATTAAACCTTTGTTTATGCAGCACCCCACCCAGACTGGGTCTGACTCTTCTCTTGTGCTAGTGTTCATAAACATCCCTGCTTACAAGATTCTCCAACAAAATATTTTAAAGAGCAGCAGACATATATTGTGCATCTCATCTCAATCTCCAGTGAAACTTCCATTTAGTGTAAACATCAGGCAAGTATGACAGCCTTCTTCCTGTGAAGACGATGATGAATTCTGACTTCAGGGGCAAATACAGCTCAGTTATAGTCAATGGCAAAACTCCAACTGACTTGAGCGGAACTACTATTTGGCCCTTGGTGTTCATCACATCTCTAGCTAGCTAAGGATAGAGTAAAGCCTGGAAATCCATGTGTTTATACTTTGCAGTTGTTCTTCAGATAGTTTTCTGTCAGCTCCTTAAAGTTCACTGTGGTTTTTTTTCACCTCAGGAACTTGAATTGCCGCCACATACATTCTTGGAAAATCTCAAGACTTTCAGTGTAGTCCTACCTACATTGAAAAATGAGTATGTGGCTCAGATTGGCACAGCCATGGGTGCTTATTTTAGAAGTTAAAGCATGTTCTTAATTTTTCTTGATCCTACTTGCCTTGCAGAGTGTATTCACAATAGAGCAGGTTTGCATCCTTCCCACTGTTGCTGTCATCAACACCTTTCCTTTTCCTCTTCTGTAAAACCTCCTGCAGAACTTCAGCTGATGGATCACAAAGACCTTTAAACTGCATGAGGTAATGACAAGGACATTGTACTATGTCAGTGTGGCTCAGACTTCATCAGCAGAGCTTTGGAAGGGAGACGGAGACATGGGATGCTCCCTGCCAGCACTCTCTTCACTTCAGGACTGTGAAAGGATGTCTGTCTCAGCTAGGACTTGAAGAGGTCACGTATGTACTTTGGAACTCTTGTTTCTCACACTCTGCATCTGCACATGGCTCAGAGCCAACCATGCCATGCATGTAATCAGATGGCTAGAAACTGACTTTTACAGGAGAATTGGAGACTTCAGTTTTATCACAAGAGTTCAGAAACTAAACTCCTTAGTTTACTAGGAGCTTAGGAACTTAGGGCACTAAACATACCATATGAAATTAGAGACAATTTCTTTGGTGCAGGTTGAGTTTTAGATGCTGGCAGCTGGAAACTCTTTCATTAGCAAGCTAGTTAGCTTTCATTCAATTTGTACAGAATGCAGCTCATTGCCATTCACTTTTAAAAATTACCTTAAACATTCCTGATAAATGATTTTCATAAAAAAGGTTTGAATAGCAGCATTCCCATACAGGAATGTGACTGACAAGATTTTAATATTTAAATGGCATTAGAGATGCTTGCAAAGAACCCATTTTATCTGACTACTGTCATACTGACTATTGATATAGATAGGAAGAAATTAAGATTTTTTTTTTTCCTTCAGAGAGTGTATTTTGTTGAAGCTCATAAATAAATTAAGAAATTCCCATTAAATCCTGATTGGCTTCAGTGATGTAGGTCTTTTGACTGCAACCTGAGAAAACCATGGATTACGTTTTGTTTTCTCAAATTCTCGATGTTTTTCTCAAATTACCATCCCAAGTTTGGAAGCACAACTTGATAAAAACCAGGCTAACAAAACCCTCCGTGTAACAAGCAAATCCGAACATAAATAAAACCCACACAAAACAAGCAAAGAAAATCCCAAGTCTTTGTCCCATGTTGGTGTGGTCCATTTGCCCAGACTTGCATTTACAACTTGATTTTTCCAACAATTGGAATGTATAAGGAAAGGACCATTTAAATACTGGATATCATTGTGACCTCTGCTAGAAAGTCTGAAGAGACCAAATGTCAGTTAAGGGAGGAAGAATATGGCAGCAAATGATTCCTTACAATGTTGAAATATTGCAAATAGAAGAAAGAATCCTGTTTTTCTAAATTGACTCTGGGGAAAAAAGGTGCTTTTAGAGAAGCTTGAGGGAAAGAGGCCTAAAGATACCTTTTGCCATAACTTTGCCCTTGCTTGAAACATTTTCTGCCTTGGGTACATTATTTCCAAATCTTCCCATCTTCTCTTTCAAATCAGTCCCCTAAACTACCAGCCATGCTGAGTCTTACTGTCAAATTTCTGAAAAGTGTACACAGCGTATTTCCGTATGTGTTTGCTGTGCTTTGTTACAGGATGAACTTGTGGGATAGCAAAAAGAATTGAATGAAAGCCTAAGCAGGGCATTTTAGCGAGTTTCAATAGGTGAAAGTATGTGTGAATGGAGATTTGTGGTTGGAAGTGAACATTAAAGGGGAAGTGAGAGGATAAGAACAAGATAGATGCATAGCAGTACAACAGGAAAACTATTGAGGTGAAAATGCAGTAAAGGGGTCTTGATTACTTAACTCTTGTTGGATAGCAGTGAGGCTGAGAATGAAAAAAAAATTCTTCCGATTTGTGGAAGAAAATATTCTAGTTTCTACTCCCATGTTGCCTCTTCTTGGTCTCAGTCTCTATTATACCATCAGTGTCTGTATGACACTGAAAAAGTAGTGGGAGCTGACCCCAGAAAATATATTGGAAATGCAGCTCCCACCCTGACCATCTAGGTATAGTTTCTAGAGAGCTTTGAGATTAAGGAAACTAAAAGTGTTCAGTTCAGTGGAAGCTGAATCAGTGGAGTAATTAATTGGAAATTAAAAGAGAAGTAGACAGGAAAAGTTATTTGCAGGCAAATCATGCATTAATCTAGCCATACTTCAGTTTTGGATAATAGCTTTAAATCTGTGAGAAAACAGCAAGAAGAGGATCTCCAAAGTAAGATTTTGACTTAGCACCAGAAATGAAGAAGCTTTGTAAATTGTTAGCCCAAAGATGGGACACTTACAGATTAAAGGCTGAATTACAGATCTTGGGGAAGTTCACAGGGAAGGTAGACACATCAAAGTTTAGTCATTATTAGATCAGTGATTTTAAACATTACAGTTCAATCAGCTGTCATTGACAGACATCAGGTTGGTTTATTACTCTTCCTTTTGATGGGCACTCCAGTGGTGAGCACCACTAGGACACGTGTACTGTCTCTCTTTATCCACATGCTCCCATACAGAGGAGTTATCCTGGCTGCATAAGCATCATTTTTTTGTATGATAGTTAATTTAAAAATTATTCTAAAATCTTAAGGTGCTGTAATGAAAAATACTCTTAGCTTGAATAACTGAAGATTTCTTACATAGCATTATGGGTCACTTCAGTCTTTTTTCATAGTAGAGTTGATATTTGTTCATTTTCTGGATAAGTCTTACTAAATGAGTTTCTTTCAAGACCTGTAAGTGATAGATATATTGTGTATATGATAGCCTTTGAGTGCCTTTTCTTAATTTTTTTTTTTTTTTTTTAAGACCAGTGTCTTTGAGTGCTTTGGCAATCTTTGTTCATCTGTTTGCCATAACTCTAAAATTATGTTGCTGTAGCAATATATAGAGAGATGTTGTAGTTTGTGCAAACCTGTCAACTTTTTTCTGACTCAGTGTAAGACCATCGTAGAAAATCACAGGTTGATCTAACTTTAATGTGTGTTATTTCTTGGCGTGGCTATTATCAGATATTTTGAGAACAAGGTAAGAACAGGACACACATAAAATAGGAGTTTCCTGGTAGGGAATTACTTCCCCATTCTTGGAATTAATTTTCTTAGGGTCTTAGGATTTCACAGTGAGGAAGAGTACATCAGTACCTCATTTCACCTGAACAGGGGGAGAGGAAGCAGCCTGACAGTCTGAAAAGGGAGAGATGGCTGTGGCCAGTCATGAGAACAGAACCCCTTTGTGTGAACCAGCCCCAGGACTGTGGAGGGCTGTGGCTCTTCCCTGCTCAGAGAGCTCCCGTGCCTGAGGTGGTTCATGGATGGGCCTCAGCAGCTGTGCTAGCACAGGGCACAGGCAGCTTGAGCACAAGCTGACATTGCTGCCCATGCAAGACACTGCAAGGGTCCTAGTATGTTTTGGTCACAGTTTTCATTTTCTCTATGAAGCTATGCATGCATAAAGTACATCCTTCTCTGTAACACATGCAGGTGCCCCATCTACATGATAAAGACTGTAATTTTTATTCTCTAATTCCATAAGATTTTTTAAAAATTTTTTCAGGCTTTTTTTCTCTCTACTTGAAATGACTCCTTAGAAACTTCCAAGTGGCATTCTTCTCCCTGTCACATTTCTCTTGCCATTGATTTTTTCTCTTGCTTCCAGTAAAGGCCAAATTTCAACCAATTTTGTTGTTCCTTCCTTCCAAATAATAACTGATGCAGCAAACCATGTCCACACAGTTCTGAGAATATGGTTTAGGTTGCTGCTTGACTGCAAAGATTTTCAGAAATGGAAGTTCACATTGTAGCTATAGCTTAAAGGCTGTTTTCTTCAGAAAGAAGAATTTCTACTATTTTCTACTGTTTCCTGGAAACAAACTGTTTTTTTGCCTTTATCTCTCTTTAGTAGGTACTAAGTTTTGGGAAAAAATTCCAATCATTAAATAGGTGAAAGTTAGTGCAAAAAAATGCCTATGCATTCTTTTTAGAACATTATATTCTTAAATTAATTTGTTCTCTTTCCTGTGTAACTTCTCATCTGGAGTACTTCTTATGTGCTTTAGCTTCTATATCTTTAGCCAAAGGCAGAAGCCTAACTGATGTCTTGAAAACAAATAATTGCTGCTCTCTGAAATAACTATATCTCATCAGGAAATAGTCTCTCAAATACTGATAGATATTAAATGTAAATGCTCCTGAATGGTAAATCTATATAAAGAAATAAACCAAAGTAATGAAAAATTTAGCTTCAGGGAAAAACGTTCCCTATTTTATTGTATATGATTTGTCTGAATATATAGTGTTTGATGTCTTGCTTCTTTAAATGTTGATTTGTGGGTTTTGGGGGGGTTTTTTTGGGTTGGTTGGTTGGTTGGTTTGTTTGTTTGTTTGTTTGTTTGTTTGAAATGTTCAGTAGTTCTGTGTTAGCCCAGACAGTGTAATGCTCCTTGAGAAAATGTGTTGTACGAGAAGAGCTATACAAGGTCATATCGAAGGCTCACTTCTTCAATATCTTTTCTGTCAATGACTGTGACAGGAGGAGGAGTAAGGAGGAGTAAGGTCAGGACAAGCCCATACTGACACCTGTTTCTGCATCCAGTATCTGTATCTCAGTGACCTTCTGGGCAAGATGTTGTTGCTCCACTCAGACAGTGTAATGAAGGCTTAAAATAAACATAGATGTAATTTAAAGCCCATTTTTTTACCATTACTGTTTAAAATTCTTTTGGTATAAGAGATAATCAGCTTCCTTATTTTGAACATAAATATTTTTATATTATCTGTGGCTGAAAAACAAAAAGTGTAAACTATAATTATGTTATTAAGCAGTCTCAGGCCATTTCAAAGTGAAGTTTGCATTACCATAAAAGAAATACTTCTATTTCTTTGTCTAGAGCATACTCTTTTGTTGGATGTGTTATTAGAAGTTGGGCAAACTGAGCACAAAAATCTTCTTCCCCTTAGAATATATTTCAGCACACACTGTTTCACATTCCCATTCTTTGTTTTGCTGTATCTATACAAGTGTCCATTACTGTGAAGTACCTGACCACATCTGCAAGTAGTTTTCAAGCTTTTGAACTTTCCCAGATCTTTTAATATATTAGTTGCATTCAGATTTGCCATACTGATTTTATTTTTGTATACTGGTGCATGACATCTTTAAAAAAACCCAAACAAACTCTTGATTTTCTTTGATGAAGTGCTGGATTGTCTTTTATTATGAACTTTGCCTTGAAAAGAAAGGATGAAAAGACACGTATTAACCCTTCCTAATGAAAAGCAACAGAGAGCATAGAGTATTCCCCTCTTAATGCCCAAGTATCTAGGCACATAAATATGTCCTTGCTTTCATGGGACTAAACATCAAAATAAAGTTACTTGCCTCTGCTTACAGGACTGCTTGTTTTTCAGTATTAAACACTCCAGTGTTGGTTGGAACATTTTGTATGTTTGGGAAGAAGAAGAAAAAAGTGAATTCCAATAATCTCTGGAATCCTGGTATCTGTTCTCCTGTATGAGTGCACTGATTTCTCTAGCCATCTTTGTTCTGTGATTGAAGGATACACAGCTCTGTTTCCCACAACATGTTACCTTTTTACAAGCAGGTATGGCAAATCCACAGAACTGCTCCAGATCTGTCTGTAAATCAAGGTGAGGGCGCTCTGCTGGGCTGTGTCCTGGGAAGCCATCTCACCCTAGCAGTGCTAAGTGCAGTAACAGGAGCCACAGGGAGCCAGTGTCAGTTCCTGATGTGTCCTCTATTCCATTGCAGTTGCTGAGCTGCCTAATTTCAGGGTCTGTGCTGATCTGTGTGCCCCATTCTGTCACTCCTCTCCCTCTCTATGGACGAGGGCTGGATTCTGCTCTGAAAGCCCAGCAGCACCCTATCTAGAATCTTTTAGAGAAGCAAATCCTAACTATGTTTTCAACTCTTAAAGCAGGGACGTGCAAGTTAAAGACATTTTAAAGCCTCTTTGCAATGTCAAACGTGTTGTTGTGATTAAGCAAAGTATTTGTGCCAATGTATGGTATCTCATGAATCATTCAAATAGCTAATAATGGACAATTTGTATTCTGTAGTTTGATCACAGATTTATTTTTTTGCAATTCTTAGGGATGAAATGTGAACTCTGCTAGTACAGACTGTGTCTCATCCTTGTCAGTAATGAAGAAGCTAAAAGAACTTGAGACATCTCATTAATTTAAATTTCCTGGAATCAAAAATAAGGTGAAGCCTTTTGATTATGCATGAAGACAACTTAGTAAGCATCCATTTCTCATCTGGACTTGTCTTTTCTGCTGAACTGATTTTGTGATGGATTGGCATTGTCTGCACACCAGGAACCCACCAAAGCTCTTCTATTACTACCCCTCCTGAGCTGGACAAGGGAGATTGTTACTACATTGTAGTAACAAGCTAGAGCTTGCTGGAGTCTACATCTCAGTGACATCCATCTTGAGTTATCATATTTTCTTAGTAGGAATCACAAAGGTGTCTCCATGTTTCTGCTGCTGTTCCAGCTGCCAGTGATAGTAAAATCCACTGACCTTCCTCTTATTTCTCAGCCCTTTGGATCAGAGTGAAACCTGACTGGAAATTTTTTATAAAGCCTTGATATTTCTTTCCAATCTATGTTTCTGTTGTATAAGATATTGTCTAAGATAATTCCCTTTCTTGCTCTGACCTTTCTTTGTGTTGATAGTGTTTCTGAGGACTTACTAATATTAATACTCACCTGTTTCTTAGCAGAGCAAGAAGGCCCAAGTTTGCAATTCTTTGCTGATCTAGGTGCCAGTTCTTAGTTTTATTTTATATCCTTTTATTATTGTAAATGCATTAGGGTAAATTTTTTGGTCTTTGTCCTGTACTGTCATTTTAAATGTTGATGTAAAGGTACTGAGAAGGGAAGCATCTGGCACTTGGTGAAATGACTTCATAGCAAGATTTTTGATTTTAAAGAATCTGCATGCTCCTTTCTTACCCTTGGAAGAAATCAGTAGGTTTTATTTGTGCAGGGGAAGTGGCCAAGTGTCCTCAGCACATGAGTTATGCACCCTTTAGTCTTCTACTCAGGAGTGCATTTGTGAGGCCAAGAGAAGTTGCTTCAGCTGTTGCTGACTAAATTTCATCTTTGAGCTCACAGAAAAGGGAGATCTTTACTGGAGTCGTTGGGATCATTATCCTGTATCCATTGTGTACCTGAAAAATGTCATGGGAAATTTCTTACCAATGTTAATTTGATCCAAGAATCTAATTTGCTGCCAGATGGCCAAAGTTATTCCACCCGTTAGTGGAATGATTACCATGAGCTAACATTTTTCTACCCATTCTGCATGGTGGCTCTTTTATCACCAATCTCCTGAAACTTGTATCACTCATTCTTTAAATTTGTGATTGCATGTATAAGCTTACTTAATATATTGATGTTCTACCTGTGAGGAGACCATCTCCTACCAGTGTTAGGAGACTCCTTATGAGCTGCACTGGGATACCCCAAGGTTAACAGCTGAAGATCACAGTGCAGAAATTAAGCTCAGAGGGGAAGTGTGGAAAAATAATGACCCTGTCCCCCCTTCACACTTCTCCTTGATACATCTGTGACAATTAAGGGTCTATTTCATTAACTTCTGTGTCAAACAGCCTCCAAAACCCTTATTTCATTACACACTGAGATAGCAAAGACCTGTCTCTTGATTTATATTTTTATTCAACACATATTCACTTCCAGATTACATTAAAATGAATTTATTAGAGAAATTAGTGTTCTGAAAGGTGAATTTGGGAGGTACAACCTTCAATTGAGTTGGCTTAATATTAAGCAGAGTAATTTCTTTAAGCTGTATAAATAGTTAAGCTGTCAACATCCAAACCAATGTATGCAGTTATCTACTTCAAGCCTGTGGGAATGGTGTGAGTGCATAAATCATCTCTCTTAGAAAAAGCAGTTATGTAACAGGATTTAAAATTTTTACTGGAAAATGAAAATGCCAGTAGGAAATGTCCTTTATTTACATAATTTGTATTTTTCTTGGGCCATCAGAAAAAGTTATTCTGTGTCACAATGTAGTATCAGAGCCTTCAGCTGCTCAAAGCTATAAGAAAATATTCAATTCTTCACAGCATTTAAAACCTTTTCTTAAAATATTTTCTTTTTACATGCACACTTCATTCCTTCAATACAAAGTATTTGAAAAGTAGCTTAAAAATAATGAATTGTTTTGCTGGAGATCATTGAATTGTTGATAATAGTTGCTAGTATGTTGATTGATAATTTTACTTGGAGGGTAATGTACAAATTATTCTAATTTGCTTTACAAGACAACTTTGCAGTGGTGAAAGTTAATTTTTGATCCTGGTTTATTTTAGACTCTACTGCCTGGTATTTAGAAAAAAACCCATTGAAATGTTTGAAGGTTTTCTACTTAGCTCCATAATATAAGTTTATTTATTTCAAGTGCATTACTGAAAAAAGTAATTAAATTTAATTTTTAAGGATATCTGTGTACTTTTAAAGCTCTCCTATAAATTTGGCTTGTTCTAGATGAATTCGAAAACCTGAAATAAATAAAAAACTTTTCTTGATAATTTTACTTTCATCTGGCTCTACTTTGGAGAAATTATATTAGTTTGAAAACTGTATTTCTTTGCAAAATATTTTCCTAAAAGTAGTGATTTCCTAAAGATTTTTAATCTTAGAAGTAGATGATATGCAACTTTGCAGTCTGTCATTTTTTTCTTAGTTAGGTAATGTTACAAGTTCAACTGACAATGAAGGTCACTTGTAATCAAAGGTAATGAAGGAGAAAATGAGCTTTTCTTTTGTTCAGAATATGCCTCTTTTGCATATATGGTGTATAAGAAGATTACTATGTGCATTCAGTCATTTCTCATTCTGATTAATGGTATATTTTTACAAAAGAAATGTGGAAGAGGGAGGAAAATAGTACAACTGCAGATACTACCTGGAGGAATTAGGCTTATATTGTAGCTAGAAGGGTTTTCTGTGTTTCTTTCTCTTTCTAGAAATAGCAGGAAAATTTCAGATTCCACTTTCCTTTAAAACTAGTCTATATTTCAACATTTTTATCTGTTCTTCCAAATGAAGTTTCATCTTGCATATTTTTTAATTCAAAAGCTTGCCAGAATGTGTTCATGTATTTTGCAGTGGTTGTATATTCTGCAATAAGAGGCTGTTGAGAATCTGATGAACTTAGATATATGTTTCTATGCATGTCCCAGCCTTAATCAAAATAATTCTGAGGAAGATGTCTTTCTAATGTATAGCACAATTACGTGTTGCTTAACCCTGCAAGTTTGGGTAGTTTTTCAGCCAGAGTTCTGTTGAGGAGGGGCTGGCTACATACTAACCTGGAAGGTACCGAGGCCATACATAAAGCAGTAGGATCAGTGCTGTACCTTTTGAATGAAAAACTGAAGTAATATATTTCTCAGGCTGATGATTTAGTAGGTTTCTACTCTCTGTGAGTTCATAAATATCATTTCTCTGGGTGCCACGTGGCACAGGAGCGTCTGGCCTTTGCAGTGTTTGTGGTGTACGAGTCCGTGGTTGTTGTTTAAACTTCAGCTCTCTACTTTGCCTTGCAGGTGGGGTTGTGTGTATGTGTGCATGTGCTGTTTTGAAGTTAGGACAGGGAAGGGGAGAGCTCAGTTAATCTTTTTGAACTCTCTTGCTATGGATGGTCTGTTATTGACACCTTGGTGGTTCAGCTACCTAGGCAGTAGCCCCATAAACTCCTAAGGATCTTTCTGAAAAGTTTGGGGTTTAGGACAATACTTCCAAATCCCATTTCTGCTTTTTTTCTACCTTTTTTTGGTTTTTAACTGGCCATCCACGGCATCAAACTGGTTCAATGATCAGCAGATGGAAATAAATTTTTAAGATGTGCTACCTTTTCCAACATTTGCAATGCTAGAGCCAAACAGAGCTGAAGAAGAATATTTCCCTGATTTAAAATGTCTTTTTAAAAATGACTGCTTTGAAGTTTGAAGAGTTAGAACGAGTCCTTGTCACAATGGATTAGTGAGCATGGAATATATCAAGCTGTCACCAGGGCGTTAGGACTCGAGGACGGCTGTGACAGTCCACCCCAGAGATCTGTCCAGCATGATATCTTATCTCAAACAGTGCCAGCAGCAGGCTTTGAGGACAGAGTCGCAGACAGGGCGGGAATGCAGCTGCAGCTCCTCAGAGTACTCTCCCTGGCACCCATGGTTTGTGGCTCAGGGACGTTTTAAATATCGCTGTCATTTGTTGCCTTTGGTAGGCACTGTAAATGTGTCCCAAAGTGCTGCCTGGGCCCTACAAGGAAGCCTGCATCTGTATCAGGACATAGCTGAAGTTACTCAGCCTGGTGTGCCCTGCAAGGAAACATGCATATGTACATGGGCTAGAAGGCAGCAGGTCACTGAGCCTAGTCAATCACCATGGGGTCTGCACGCCCTGGCACTGCTGTGTTGGTTGACAGTGGTGTGAAGATTCATGCTTATTGTTGAATTTTTAAGACTTTTAAGAAAATCTAAAAATTTAAAAAAAAAAAATCAAAGAAAAAAAAGTCATATGCTTTGTTTCCAGGGTTTGAATCCTTACATGCTTGATTAGATTCTGGTTGCTTGAACTTTGAGAGCCTCCTTTGAATGGCTCACTGTCTTCAGTTCGCAGTATTTGATCCAGCAGTGGGACAGAGCACTGTGGGACACTTGGGCCCATAACTTGCTGCAAACTTAGTGAAAAGGAAGGCCCTGTGGAAGCTGATCCATAGCAGGGTGAGAGCCAGCTGGCTGACTGGAAATGCCTGTAGTGTTTTGGTGAATTCCTATTAGCTGCTGCATGTGCACTGCTTGCAAAGACAACCCACGTGGGTAGACAAGTTCACAGCTGGCTTTCTCCTTCCCTAGCAGGGAGGCTGTGCAAGGGGGAGGATTTGCTTCAGGCTTTTCAATGTCAACAACTACAACAACAAAAATATTTTATTAGTATTTATTATTTTAATCTCTGAAATACTTGGGAACTACTGATCTTTCCTTTTTGTCAACTGCATGTCTGAAGTCCATTTTGTGCTCCCTGAATTGGTGGGAAACATATTTTGAGTCTAGTAGGCAACGTGAATAGGAAGATTCTGCCCTGGTTTTCTTCTCGTTGTACCTTCTCTCTTAAACATAAAAGATTTTACCATCTTTATATGCTGCGTGCAGACAGAAAGAAACTTGACCTTAGATACTTTTCATATCTGTGCAAAAAGAGTGCTTAGAATATGACATAAATGTTACATTCACATTTTAGGATGGTTATAAGCTTTCAGTGGTATAAGCAGAAAAATATCAATAATCAGAACTTAGCTAATTGTTTCTGCTTTTGTTTTCATATTTTTAAGTCCGCATGTAGGTACAGGTGATTCCATGTTGAAAGTTTCCCTCTCAGAAGTAATGGTGGAGCCAGAAATATCTTTAAAGACCAGAAAGTCTTCTCTAAATGTAGCCATGCTGCATTCACTTAACTGTATGTGACCTTTTTTTTCAAGCCTTACTTGAATCCTAACCCTAACAATGTGCATTCATTTCTTGCTAATCAGGGTCTGGCAAGTCACTGGTTTTTTTTTCCATTTCACGTTCTTTTGATTGAAAATTTTTTCATGCTGTGACTTATCGCTCAACCAAATCATTCTCACCATATCTCACCTATACAGTATTTTATTGATTTCCACCCTCTGCCCCAGCATTTCTTGGTGCTTATCTCTGCAGTATCTGAAGCATAACAGCTTAATAGATTGACAGGAAACCTTCAGGGCAGTGTTTCATACACTGGGTCATTCCAGCAGTAATTTTAAAAGGAAATAAAATGGCTTTTCTGTCATAATAAAGAGCATTCAGGAGGAGGAACAGAAAGAGAGGGAAAGAAACAGGAAAGCAGTTGTTGCTTACATGAGGAAACAAAAAGATCAGTTGATAGGAAAGCTAGCACAAGTAGTAATTATGGATTTTTCAGATTACAGATACAGATTTTATGGGATTTTTCATACAGGCTGGAATGATTAAAGTCTAAGATGTGAAATGGGAGTGGTGAGTGAATTTTAAAGAACGGTGTTCAAAAATACTAGGTTTGGGTGGATGTTTGGCTTGATCTGCTTTTTAAAGAAAAGACATAATGATAGCGTGTTTCCTTTCTGACATTACCCTGATTTGTAGGTTTAGATTATCTCTTTTTATAACTATATGTAATTTATCTATTTCTTTTCAACTGTCTGTAGATGACTGTCTAAAATAATGAGCATAAATGTTGCATAATGTACAATATGTTTTATCACAAGCACACACGCACCTACATATGTAAAATTGTGGATGTGAGCAAGAGGTAAGCTCTTTGGCATTACAAAGCCCTGGGCTCTGAGCAGTTGCATGGCTAAAGCAGAATTGTAGTTTGCATATGAGCAGGAGATCAGACAACAAGAGATGTGACCACAAACCCAAGGACATGGTCAGTGTCACCTCCAAAAAGTGTTTTGCATGAGCTCTGCTGGGTTTTTTGAACATGTAGCTTGCTAAAACTGTTTGCTAGATAGAGGGATCCTGACTGTTTCTGTCACATAATGACAAAACAGTTTTTCAGCTAAGCATATATATTTTCAACTGTATATTGTATATTTTCAACCTTTTGTGAAAGTTTGGCTGTATTTGAAAAGGTGCTGAAACACATTTAGGGCCACAGAAGCACCATTGGGATTTGAAAACAGTTAAGCAGAGAAAGCACCACCTCTGTTTGAAACCAGCTCCTTTTGTAAATTCCCTGCATTTATCTGTGCTTTTTTTCATGTACCAGTTTCTTCTGCAGATTTCATCTTACACTTCCTTCAAAATGAATCAGTAAATCACAGTCCTTTACAAGGTCTCCTCTGCTTTCTGAGAGTTTCAGTCTACTGTGGGAGTAGTAAAAACAGCAGGTTGCCTCACTTGCAGGCCCCTATTTGCAACATGGCATTATTATAGAGTGGGCACAACTATCAATCTTAATCTGGAGCTTTCAATCTGAGTGATTTATAAAACAGAAAAATTTGTTTTGTTATTTGAGCCTCAGAGTGCTCAAGAAGTGAAAAATTATTATGTAAAATTTGGCAATATACTACTAATGTGATATGCATTTAATGAATGTCCTGATGTATGTAGTTCATGCATACTTAGCTGAAGAACTTGGGTGTGCTTTTGCACTTGGGCACATATACCTTTTGCATATTCCATCACATGTATCAAATTCACCAGAATAAAGGGACTAAAAAGTACAGAAAGGGTGTGGTCAATTAAAGCTAAAAAATTTCACACACTTCAGACTCATGAAACCACTGTATGTGAGACAGAATCATAGAACAGCTCAGACTGGAAAGGACCTCAGAAGATCATCTGGAATCCCTACTGCCCTGCTCCATTGCATCTTGAACAGCTTCAGTGATGGGGAGTCCTCTCACCATGTCCCTGGCGAGGTTTTTTGAATACCTGAATGACATCTTAGTACCAGGATATGAATAGCCTAGAAGCATTAAAGAAGAAATGCTCAAAATTGCATTTTGAGTGATTTTTCCTGTTCGTTTTATGTGTTAGAAGCACCTAAGCAAACCAGATATGAGTTGTCTGGTTACCTTTTGAGTACAGAAAGAATATTTATAAATCATATGCTAGACTTCACATCAGCCAGTCAATGGGGTAACAAAAGCTGATAGGGGGCCATCACAGCAGACCAACAGAACAGGAGTCAAATGGCTGCAGGTGACTTCAAGGAGGTTATGAACTTCAAGGCTGCACTGTACACGTTAATTTTTTAATGCAATAACTTAAAGTGTAAAGATGAAACTAAGTGTACATGGTCTTGATTTTAGCAGCATTCCACCGAGAAAACGTTCTGCTTTAGACATAAAATTAGGCTGGTTTGACTTGCTAGAATCTGTCTTTTCAGATTACATGGAGCTGCTTTTGAGACACAAGAAGTGTTGCTAAGGCAAAATGCATTAAGAATTATATTCAGTGCTTCAGGGCACTGAATAGGCATTTTTTATCCTTAGAATTTACTTGCTTTTCTGTACTTTTCACAAATTGCACTCAACTTCCAGGTGGAGCTGGTGGTGGAGAAAATACCCAGGTTTATGTAAATTCTTGCTCTCTAGGTAAAGAGATGATCTTTCTGAAACATGCAGATTAGTTTTTCATCATTAGAAAGGAACATCTGTGCTGAATCTGATATGAAAATTCTATTGTGAAAAGAAATTTGTAACTTCTATTCATAGTCTTAGTTTGATCATAATAGTTACAAGTTTATCAGACAGATTTCAGAACACCTCTTGGGAGATGAAGCCATGGACAATTTTTTCTAGAAATCACATTTCAGATTATGTCAGTTAATGAAGAAAAGCCTGCAGCAGGATTTAGGAGCTTCCTTGATGACTCTGTGATGTTGAAGCTCACCCAAGAGGAGAAGGCTTAAGATTTATTATCTCTCAAGCTTGGCAGATTTCAAGGGTCTCAGGGAGGTAAAGGGCCTCTCTAGACAGAGAGCTTCTCTGCCTGGAATATATCTCTTCTTATGCCTGAAGGGCTCAATTGTGACATTTGAGATCTAATTTTGCACTGAAACTCAGCTGCTTCTTGTGTTGGATTGGGCTTCTTTTAAGAAAATGAATTGCCTTAGGCTGTCTTCCTTAAAATACGACTCTTCCAGATGCCAGTTTTTCTTAAAGGAAGAAACGCCTGGTACTGGCTATGTTTAGCAAATGCCTCTCCCAAGAATTTCTGCAAAACCACTTACTGCAGATCTGACCAGTTTCAGCCTCAGGCCTGTGGGAGATTTGCTTAGCACTTGTCTGGAGATCGGAGCTGTTTATTAGCTCAGCATTGCTTTTTATTGTGAAAATATAAACCCCACAGTGTTAATTAATGCAAGTAAAAATACAGATGTATTTAGCATAATATCCAGAGTCCAAACATGGATAGCATGGCTGTCTTGATGGGGCAAGTCTGTAAGGTTTTTTATCAGGTAAGAACAGTAACAGTGGTGAAACAATCCCAAGTGCTTCTTTGGTATTGAGTAGCTATTTCTGAGTAGCTGACCCGAAGTCAGCTGCAGATGCCAGCCATCCACCCACTGCTTACATTGGTCAGACAAACACCTTTTTCTTCCCATGCTCTAGAGATGTAGATTGTGCCAAAAAAATGGAGATTTTGGTCAACATTTTGATTCTGTGAATTCTTTTTGGGCTGACTTCAGGGAGATTTCCAGTAATGTTGTTCGTGGCTGTTCTCATGAGGAGCAGAGGGTACATTCACTTTCCTAGTATGATTCATCAATTTTCTCTGTTCATTTAGACAGTTGTAACAAAAATTGTCTCTCTGCTTATGTTGCAGAGGGATTATGTATGAATAAGCCTTGCAGCCACCATCAGCCTTGAGACAAATGGGTTGTGTCCAATGCAAGGATCAGCAAGCTTGGAGAAAAAAAAAAATCCTAACATGAAACATCCTGCAATTCTTCTTCTCTTGAGCACTTCAGCTACTCTGGCTTTTCTCAAGAATATCTTGAGTCTCCATGCTTTCAGAAAATCTATAAATTGTTCCATTGAGAGCAGTATTTAGGTGGTTTGAATATTTCCTGGTCTTCAGGCCCTATCTGTAGACTAAGTGGTGTAGAGCTGTGTTATGTAGCAGTGACAGCTCACAAGCAGAACCGTCAGCTTCTACAAGAAAAGCAGTAACACCATTAGAAAAGATGTAAATTTTTGCAAGTGACATCTACCTCCTGTGATGGTGATACATACTGAGTACACTATTATCATGAAGATATTCTTCACTGTTTAGAAATCAGACAAGATCTTTCTATCTGTGCTTTACTGAAAAACCAGTGGAAGTTCCCCAGGCTTTTTCAGGTGATTTCTTAGGGACTTTTACATTCATAACATGAAGAGGTAAAAATACATTTCTCTGTCTTTAGAAATCTCACATACATTCAGTGGATAAAAATGTCTCTGCTTGGACCTTTTAACATCTAGTCAGAAATAACAGGAGGAAAATGTTTTCCTAGCAGAGGAAAGCCTTAAGGATTTTCTTTGTTGCCTTGCTTTGGGTGGCAAGAAGCTTTTTGTAGTGGTGTATACCCTGAATTCTCTGGTTTTGCACAAGCCATTGGGAGCCATCTCAAACACTTTCTTAAGAATCATCCCATAACACACTAAAAATAAAAAAAAAATAAACTATTTTAACTTATGACTTTAAACAAAAAATGTGGGTGTTGACCATCTTCCATATCCAACTTCTTTGCATATCTAAAGAATACCTACCGTGGAGGAAATTCAGTATTCTCTGCTATATATACATTCAACCATAGAAAGATTTTTATACAAGGCTCTGCTTATTTCAGAGGATCTCTTGGGAGCTCAACTCAGAGAAGCCCATCAAGGAGTTCTGGATAGTTTCAAATTGCCTCAGATGTCATCATTGTTAGAGGCTTCTTCACGCAAGCCTGAGTTATTGCCCCTATCAATAGCAAGTAAAAGGGGATTTTTTCATCTTATCAACCAATTTTGCTAACAAGTGTGGCTTGACAGCTCCATTCAGGATGCTGATAACTTTTATTTCAGGCTTTAGAATACAGTACCCAAGGGAACACTCAGTGAGCTACAGCAATTACAACTTTCAGCTATGCTTTCTTCACTGCTTATTTTCAAGCAGAGGGATTATTGATGTAAGTTTAACCCTGTCATCAGCTGACATATTTGTTTCCCAGGGTCTCAGGTCCCTGCTGTTCACACACTGGTGTATACATCAGATTTCCTGGTATCCATGAGTCAGGTTATAGTTTTGTGGCTTCAGCCAAATTGTGTATAAGCCCTACAGTTTAGTGCAGGCTCTCACAGACCTACAGTAATGTTTTGAGCATGCTCCATCTAGACTAGTTTACCCTGCCTGCCTCTCAGACAGGCTTTTAGGTTTAGATGCCGTAGGAGATGCCATTAAATGCCAATGCCATGCCCAGGACCCAGTTTAGCTTATTAAGAATTAATTTGTATGTCTCCACTAAACTCCATCATGCAGGGTAGAAATTAACTTAACTCCCGTATAGGTTTTGTGAGACTGAATTGCTTATTTGGTATTTCTTATTAAAATTATATAGGAATGTTCTTTTCTTGAATGCTTCATGTGGGCGTGCATCTGCAAGATGAAGTTACTACTTAACTGAAAGCTGTGAGCCAATGGGTACTTCTTAACTGAAAGTTTCCTCTCATCATTAATTGTCACAAGTTGCTAATATGTTTTTCTAATATTTTTCCTTTCCCTTAAGAGTATTGGATAGTTTTGTCTTTTCTGTTCTTTCCTGGCTGTGAATGGATTTAGTAATGGCACTCACACAAGCAGGAAGTTGTTAAGATTTGTTAGAAACTGCTGCTTTCTGAGGCCGGTGTGTTATGTATAAAGTTTAACTACCACTGTCCCTACCTGGCTTGCGATTTCAATCACAGATACATAGGAGGGTCAGTGATGATGAAATATTTGCCCATTACAGAGTCCTGCATTCATGTTTTAAGCACAAGCTCATAGCCATAACACATGGGAATCAACACACATGGATTGGATCTGAAAGGAAATGTTCTCTCACAAGGAGGCACTTTTGTCTGGAGATGAATATCCTGTACTTTCAGATTACTCCTGAGAAACATGGTTGCTATCTAAATTAATAGTAGTGACTTTCCTACTAAATGCAAATGTTTTGCAGGTGAAAAGCATTACTTTCTCTCTTAGCAGTTCTATTAATGACATTGCTCTGGGGTTTTCACACTCTATTAAATCTCTCAAACCTGTCTTTTGATGTCAGATAAATAGTAACCATTTTTCAACTATAGCCCAATTCTGAATTTCTTTCCATGCTGTCTTCTCAGAAATCTTTGACACTGGGAGTTTTCCTAGAAGTCTGGGTTTTATTTTCTCCCCTTTTTTTTTGCCGTTTGATGCTTACTAAGATGACTTGAGCTGGTTGTAAATTTAGCAATACTAGATTCAATCTGCAAATAAACCAACTTTAATATATCTTGATCTTGATAACGTACACTTGATCAGCAAGAGAGCAAATGGTTACAAGTTTGTGAAGGTGTGCCCCGTACCTTGGAGCACACAGGGAAAGTCATAGAGGGCAATCCATTTTCACATGGAAAAATGCACAGTTGCCCTGAAGGAGCCTGCTCTAAAGTCAGGAGCTCTGAAATAATTTCAGCAGTGCTAGGCTCAGCCTGTGTGACACCATCAGGGAATGGATCTGATAATCAGCCTAATGACATAGCAGTCTTTGGTCTCACCAGACACCAATCAGTGCAGAAGTCCCTGTCATTTGTGTAGTTAGCAGCCCACATGGGCGTTCCCAAAGCAGTGTTCACCAAGCTGAGATATACCCAGAGAGAGCTTTCAAGTTAGTCCTTTGCTACCTACACAGCAAAGCAGGGCATGACTTTTGGTGTCTTACATATGTGATGTCCTGCATTAAGTTCACCAAAGTCCCTCCTTTGACGTTCCATGCAGTGTTTGCAAGGAAGTAGCACATGCAGTCTACTTGCAGATAACTCATAAAGTGAGTAGGGGACAGGTGTGAAAAGTACAGGGTTGCAGTGCTTTAAAGACTATGCTGAAATTCATGGATTTGTCTCATATGTCTTTGATCTTTGATTACACTTTTACTGTGTAATTTCAAAGTAGTGTGGTCAAAGTGAGTGGTGATAGGGGCAGGAAAAATCAGAATGAAGAACTAAGCATATTGTGTCCTACCAAAAAGCACATCTAACTTATTTTAGGCATCCTGAGTGTTGTTCTCATTTGCATTGAAACCTCTTTCTGTAATTTTTGATGTGAAGAAACATTAGAAGATATATTTACATGTAGTTTATACCCAGAGAAGTATAAAGGGGTGAAGGCAGTTGTCATTAATATAATTAAGACTTTCAGTGGAGGAATGTTTTAAGCTCTAATGAGCAGAAGGCTTCACAGACCAATGTACATCACTGGTTCCAGCTTACTAAATTCTCCCACTGTAAAGATGAGTTGGGAGCTCATGCTGTCTGCTCCAGAGGGGTGACAGCAGTAGTGTTAAGAAAAATCTTTCTTCTGTTTTCAAGCCTTCTACTTGCATACTTTCCTGTCAGGATTTTGAATTAGATAAGGCAGCTGCCAGGGCTGGGAGAAGGCCACTGCTGCAAGCCAGTGTTTCAGACTGTTTGGGAAAGCTGTGAGAGGTAATGGCAGGAAGGATGGAGAAGGAGCAGCAGTAAGGAGGGGCTTGAAGACTGTGGTTAAGAGGAATTAACAATATTTTTTTAGCATATTGCTGTTGCTCAGTATTGAGTTTGTTGCTTGAATATGCAAAGGTGGATAAATACAAGGTTCAGCAGTCCCAGGAAAAGTAGTTTGATATAGCCCATTGAGATTTATACTGATCACTTTACAGCATCCTTACAGTTTCAGGAGCTCCTCAAAATTGATGGAAACATCACTCTTGTTAATCATTATACTTTTTCTTGCTACCAGAGCACTGGGAAATGAACTCAGTGTGACTCAGGAGCAAGTATGCTTCTCCATACCCAGAGCTGGCAGCCAAATGGGTCATGTGTAAGCTGGCACTGACTGTGCAGGTTCCTGTTTCTATTCCTGGGCACCAGCTGGAGAAGAAGCAGACTTTTCTCTCTTCTGAGGACAGCATATTGGCAAACATTACTGTGCAATTCAGGAGCAAAATATTATGCCCTTTCAAAACTCAAATCCTTTCTTTCATTCTGAAATAACTGGCTTTGAGTGTTGTTCCATGACAAGATGGTCGTTATGTCCCAAACAATCCTTGCAATGGGATTGATGCATAATGTTCTTCCCAGTTAAAGTAAGTGAAGAAAGGGGCTAGTGCATATTTTATAAGACTTTCACACTTGGTGATACGTAATTTGCAATTATTTTCCGACCAGCTCAGTGCTGTATAACTGAGTGAACTAAGAGATGAAAAATTAATGGGGGACTGAGAAGAAGTGGGATTTATTAGTGTTGCTGAGAACCCTGAGATCTAGTGAGAACCTGGCTATTTTCTTGCTGTTGGCGTTTCTTGGGACTTACTAGCTTGAATGCTGGGAATACCACTAATGAGGGAGTCTGTGCACTGCCTGGAGGGTCCAAGTTTCATTTCATTTTCTGACTAACTAGTTCTCTGAGGAAATGGAAGCTCTCATGTCTTTTGTGATGAAACAGGAGATGTAAATTTTTGTTTTATTTACTCATTCTCTCTGAGGAAGGCAGAAGCCCTTCTAGTCACCTGTTGGTTCAGGATCAGATTTTTGGGATTGTATAGCCAGGCCTCCTTTTCACTTTATACTGTGCTAGTAAATTCAGTAGCTGCATCTGCTGTTTTTTTCAATGTTCAGTATTTTAATCACTAAGCTTTCCAAAAGTGCCAGTCATAAATCCAGAAGGAAAGGCTTGAAAACCAGCAGATATAATAATAATATTAGTAATAATAGTAGTAGTAGTATTAGTAGTAATAATAATAATAATAATAATAATAATAATAATAATAATAATAATTTGTTGTTGTTGTTGTTGTTGTTGTTGTTGTTGTTGTTGTAAAATTTTATTGCTCTTATCTATTCATTTTGTCATCTTGTGACTGAATCCTAGGGTGCATGTGCATCACATTTTTGACCATATTTCCCTAGCCAACAGCACTAGGAATGTTTTTAAAGGTGTTTCAGATTCTCACTGGGGCACATCCACAATTGTGTTAGGAGCAAAATATCAGGTGTCTTGACAATCTGCATGAAATTGGTAGAATTGATAATGCTATAGATTTCCCTCCAAGCGTGACCTTAATGAAACTGATATGATTCTTTGCACAAAGATTTCATTGTGTTTGTTGCAGCACTGGAATTTTTTGCAGCCAAAAGCATATGTTTCTTTTTGGTAGTGTCACAATACCTGTATCTATTGATACTTCCCTCTCCTGTGTAAACTAGCTAGTGAGTAATTGTTTCCTTTTTGTCTTAAAAATCTCCAATTTCAGACGTGACAATTTAACTCCTTCTCATCACCGACACAATGTGATTTTGAGCCTATAACAACAGAGTGGGAGTCAAGCCTTCCAGAACATAGCATCCCAGAGGATTTCAAACAGTGGTGTAGCAGCTCTGCCTGGGGTCAGAGCACAGCAAATGGGAGATGGTTCAGTCTGTAAACTGTAGCCACATTCAGCCGAGCTGAGCCCATCAGCGGAGGCACAGGCTTCTGCATCCAGCCATGAGCTTAAAGGCCCAAGTTTGTCCTGACAACCCTGTCACTGGTGCAGTCTGGCCAAGATCCCTGCTGTGTCTTTGGTGTTTGATTGCCCTTGCCTGCTAAATGGAGATTTTCTTCCTTCTTTGTAAAAGGACAGAAACGTTCACTCTCATTTTAGGTGTGGTAAAACACACATATACATGCATGAATACCTATAGATGCAACACATGTACATACATACATCTACATACACATAAACACTTCAATGCTCCAGGACTTGTTTTGATCAAGGATTGAAACCGATAACTTCAGGTCTAGGAAAATTTTTTGTATTTCCAAAGTAACCATAAATCCTGCCTGATTTTGAACTCTTATTTCTCAGGCCCTAAATCACCATCCATTTATCTTCAGATTTCAGGCATTGTGTGATGAGGAGTGTTCTGAATTTCCAAACAGCTTCCATAAATTATTTAGAACTGAAAATGTCATGTTAAAAAAAAGATAAAAGTAAATAAAATGAGCCTCTTTGCTTGGTGGAGCCCTGAGAATAAAAGTAGAGGGGCTTGTGCTCCCTCTTTTGACCGTGGCCTGATCAGAACATCCTGAAGCTCAGGACAGCAAGATCTTTGACATGACAGAATGTGGAGAGGATACATATTTCAAGAGATTTTTCATACTTCAGGAATGAAGCTGATTTTGCAACTGCAGTCTGAAGTTAGGGAGAGAAAAGGAGGCATCTATCTTGCAAAGACTTTGTGAGCCTTTGGATTGCTCTGCCTAAGGAGTAGTCACTGTATATGAATGTTTAATTTAAAAACCCCAGATAGGCACATATTAATGGAATTCTACCAGTTGCAATGAGAGTCTGCAAAACACAAGCTCAAAATAGCTGAAACATTAGAGTCTTTTGTCTTACATCTGCTCTCTTTTCCATCTTGCTTTTTGAACTGCTTTATTGAATCGCACAGTTCTTTAAAGCTGTGACATTTGGTGAAGGAAAGGCTCACACATTCACACTTCAAATATTTAAAGTTCTCTTAAAACTCAAAAAAATAAGTTGCACTCTAGAGTGGTGGGGAGCTAGAAGTGCCAGGTGCTGTATTATCTCAGCTCCTTTATCTGGGAATGTGCCCACTCTGGCAGAGATGGTGAAGGTCCTGGAGAACCACACTGGGGCTTTAAGGTGAACACTGACAGAAGTTTCCCAGAGAGGTTGTGGAGCCTCCATCCCTGGAGATATTCAAGATATATGGATATGGTCCTAGGAAACCAGTTCTGGCTGACCCTGCTTGAGCAGGGGTTGGACTAGGTGATTTCTAGAGCCCCCATCCTACCTCAGCCCTTCTGTCAGTCTTTGATGAAAGTGGCTTCTCCTGTCTTGGAATAAGTGACTTAATTCAGTAGTTCCTGGCTTGAAATGGCACTCGACAGACTTGTCATTGAAGTGAGGACAGTGTGTGTGCCCAGAAGTGCTGACACGCAGCAGCAGGTCAGCACTTAGCAGTGTCCAGCCACATTGTTCATGCACCTGGTTCCAGCCAAGGAGTGTCTGGTGGTGGAACTGTTCACAGTCCTGTGTCATGCTGCCATCTCCTGGGATAGCGACTCCATCACTCCTCCTGCCTCAAGCTACCTGGAACCTCCTGGTTGCTCTCCTGTCCCTCCTCATCCTCACTAAATCACAGCATGCCTCAGTGGGATCAGCAGTGTCACAGAGGATGCTACCAGGCCATGGGAGGTGTTTCAGGGTTTGCTGTTTCAGAAGGTCAGTGGCAGGGAAGGTGCTTCTAAGTGGGTAAAATATGAGGTTTAGAAATCTCTGCACCATGACTCATTCCCCACAGGACAATGCCCGTATGGCTTTGGCACCCTGGAAGGGATTGCTCTTGTGGGGTCCCTTCTCCGGAGCAGCCTCACAAAGTTGTGCTGAGCTCTGCCTCTCAGCACTCTGTAGGAAGGGTGCAGCAGTGCAGTTAACTGAATCAGTTTAGCTTTTCTGATCATAGGCTAGCATCAAGTGGTGCTTCATGTTTGGTATTCATACCATAGGGGATGAAACAGAGCCCCATGCTCAGCTAAACTCCTGTGTGCACCCTAAATTTCTCAAGGATGCAGAGTAGATGTAGATGTATCTCCTATCCATAAATTCTGGTTTATATGCACCATTGGTGTTTCTGCTGTATCTGGAAACCTTATATAACCAAGAAATCATTGAAATGTGGTCATTAAACTTCTTTTAAAATATGTCTAGATGTAAATAACATACATTTATAAACAAATCTGCTACTTTGAGGGTTTGAGAACAGCATCTAATTTTTTGTGATGTTGTTTAAATGACCATAATATGCTGAACTTCAGTGGAATTCCTTCACCAGTTTGGGGAGAAATTTCATGGGGTTTTGATAATTATTACCTGCACTTTCCTCACTGCCCTACCCTTTTCTGCAAACTTTCTCTTATGGAATAGAAGTGACCTACTTTAGTGTTATGCTGCATATAGAATGACTGCTTGTGTTTTCTCACCAGAGTATTTTGCAGTTAGAAGTGAGTTGCTGGTAAATTTTAAAAGCCTGCTCTGTGTGGAGGGAGGATAAATCTGGACCCCTACTTGTATATAGATCTTTGTGGCCTGTTGTAGTCAGGCTAATGTAATTTGCTTGAATGTTTTTTGCAAAAACTTTTCCTTGAAAGTTCCAAAATGAAGCAACTTCATTCTCCAGGGAGTTTTCCTGTTTCCCGGTTTACTAACTGCCAGGTACTGCGGTGGCTTAAGGAATATCCCAACTCTAGAAGAACCTGAGTTCTGAACTGAGGCCTCTGGAACTCCAGGAAGGAGTTTAATGATAAAACATGTGAGAAGCAGCTTTTCCAATGTCCAAGATCTTAAACTAGTCTTGGGCTGGATCAGTTTCCAGGGCTGGAAGGCTCCATTGTCACAAATAAACGGTTGAGGGATTGAAAGGATTAGAAAATCTATCTGAACACAAGGTGGCACTGTAGGAATTAATTTTACAATGTTTAATTCATTTTCTGAGTTAGTAGGTTTTTTTGTGGTGCTCTTAATAGGCCCACAGAGAATATTCTTGTTTCCACATCAATGTTTTCAGGAGTTTGTAAGGGCATATGTGCTGTACAATTAATAGGAATCAACCACAGCAGTGTGGCTTAGCTGAGCACAGGCTCTGCAATTTTTGCTCTGAAAAAACTGAACAAACACAATGCAAATACTAACCCCTTCCCCATCCTGTTTACAAAAAATATAGAAGAAATATAGACACCAAGGAGCATTTATGGTGTTGATTAACTTACTGACTTGCTAAGATGGGCTTGATCTGTATCAGCCATCTCTTGTTCCTCTTTTGGTTGCTTTGCCCTATGTGTAAAGTGTATTATCATTGGGTCAGTGGCATTAATTTCATTCTACTTTGTGAGTAGAATGAGGCATGCTGCCTCACAGGGCTATCCAGTATGTGATCAGATTTCTATTAAAATCTCTGTTTTTCTATTAAGTATAGATTTTTCCATATAGAATTCTAGATTTCTAGATTATTTATATATAGAATTTATAGGTTAAATATAGATCTATTAAATATAGATTAAATATCTATTTTCTATTAAAATTCCAGTGTCTATTAAAATATACATCTGTTTCAAGTTAAAAGCCACCCTTTTAGCTATTGCCAAGAAGTTTATCTCAAGGACTCTTTATCTCAATATCTTCAAGTTGTGATAGCCACTTTAAAAATCTGTAAGTTGAAGTCAAACTTACTTTATTGCTGACTTGGGTCTGGTGATTTCACATATCATTGGTTAGAAATGGAGTGGAACAAGATGTTCTATTGAATTTACAGAAAATTTTTCTGAAGTGTTTCTGATTCTTTCATTGCTCTTTCATTTTCAAAGGCATGAAAATATTTATAAATAACACACCTGGTCACTGTTTCCCTTGTTGCATGTCATAAAATATACCATGGACATACAGCGTTTGGGCTGAGGAGGTGTCCAGTATTTTTTTCCAATGTGTTCACAAACACTGCTCCAATTATTAGAACTTGGAATCCTATCATCAGCCACAAGCAGTAAAAAGCTGTGAACTGCTCTTCACAGTCAAGGCATTATCTCACAAAACACAATATGCTTATTTCTTTTTATGGTCCCAAATATAAATGTTGTCACTGTATTTTTCAAGCCTGGTTTCTAAGGACACAAAATTATGCTTAAATGGTTGGTTCAGACCTTCTTTCCACCATTTTAAGATCTATAAGCATTTTTATTGAGAAACCTTAAAATGCTCATGTGATCTATTATCCAAGAGCTGAGACTTCAGCAGAAGAAAATATGTGATAAAACAATAACTGCTGGAAACATGTTTGAAATTTTTTCACACAGCTGCCATGGCACCAAAGTGTGGGACTGTGAGTTTCTCTGTATCTTTTTAACCAGATTATTTAGCTATGAATGATTACCTTCATACAATTAGAGGGGCCTTTATTTGTCTGTAGTATTTTAGTCCCAGAACCTTCTGCACTGCCTGCCGATCATGGTATCACACAATGCTGATATCACAATGGCTAAAAGTAATGCCCCTTGTCATGTGGTGCCAATGCCTGCCAGGGAATAACTCCTTTAAGTTACTACTGGGAAAGATCACAGTCCAGCTACTAACTTAAACAAAAAATTTTGGTCTTACTTTTTGTTTGTGGTTCCATCATCCGTCAATGAGTCCATGTCAGATAATTGCATCAGTCAAGTTTTATATGATTTTAAAATAAAAGCTTACGTATAAATGATGTATGGCTCCCCCCAAGGAAATTTGAAGGCTGACCACTGATCCAGAAGGCTTGGAGTCATCTGGTGTTCACTGCTCTTCCTTTAAAATATCTCTAGTTTGCACAATACTTCATAATCTGGAAAGAGAGAAATTCTATAAGGAGCTGCTGCAACCTCTGAACTTGGTGCTTGTGCATGGCTTAACCAATCCTCTGTCAGAGCCACCCCATAGGCAATCTCCAAGACACTCAAAACCATTTCTCAGCTATGCTATTCCCAAATTCAAAACTTGCAGGTGTGTCTCCATGTCTTTCCATCTCCATCTATAAATCCACCACCATACTGAGAATATCTCACAACAGGAAAGAAGTGGAGAGACTTGTGTGAAGAAATAATCTTGGGTCCTGGAAAGCTGTAAAGTTTAGCCCATGTTGGATCTCTGAGCAGCTAATTTGCTCTCAGGTGGCACCAGTCCTGAGGATGCCATGTGCTCAGTTCAAGGACCAGTGACAGTGAAACAGCAATTTTGAAGGTGATAGTGGAACCAAATTGGTGTACAAGCACCTTTTGTGTTCTTTTTAGTTTTACAATCTGGGCTTTTGTTGCTAGGAAATCATTCATCCTGCAGATGTCAGCTCAGTGGCACATGCTGGAAAGGCTTGGCTTAGCTCTATTTTATAAGATATGGGTTTGGCAGTGATTCATAACCAAATAGTTGTAAGCTCTTATCTCAAACTACTTTGAAATGTGACAGCAGCAAAACTAAAATTAAATATAAATTCTGTATTTCTGTTTTTCAGTTTAAAAAATATATATTTTACTGTTTCTAAATATGTGAAGATGAAGCCTTGGTGAACATATGTGTATTTATTAAAACAATTAACTAGGAAATTCCTAGTGAAATGAATCATCTTGTCTCTGGGCAGGGGAGATTGTATAACTACGTAATCCTAAAGGTTCCTTTCAATCAAAACCATTCTATGATTCTATAGTATAGATTAGTTGAAAATGTCTTTGACAGTATCATATTGAGTATAGAACAAAAATACGTATTCATAAATTGTTTTTCTTGTTTAGTTAAAAAATTAGGGAAGTATTCCAATCATTCAGACTTTATGCTGTTAATAACTGTCTACTTTTACTGTTGGTTGTAGTAACCACCCAGTTAAATTAATATGTTATATATCAATGATCGGTGTAACTTTGGGTGATATTATGTTTACTCTTTGATGCTACCTAAAGCAGGTACAAATTTCATGTGACATTAATTTCAATCTGCAGCCTCTGCTCTATAAGAAGACACCTGGTTATTAAATAATAAAACTTATAATGTAATAATGCTAGGCTTAATATTCAGAACATTTTTTAATCCTAAATAAAATGTCAGCAGTCACAACTTCTCAAAAAATGAGAGTGCCAGAGTGGAAAACAACAGAAAAGATTGTCAATACAAAGGGCTGAATTCCTTTTTTTTCCCTGGTTTGGGCGAGCAGGTATGGTAGGGGGTGGGAAACAAAGAAGCATATTATTGTGGCTTAATGCATCTCAGTGCCAATCAGCCAAGCTGCACCAAGTACCACGTGCACTACTGCTTAATAAAGCACTTGGACAGAGGTCCAAGCTAATGCATTTTCCCACCCTTTTGGAGAGGGTGGTGAACTCCTGGAAGGCGCAGTGCTGTGACTGTGCAGTGGAGAGGCACAGCCACCTCCGTGGGCACAGCTGGTGAGCAGTAGGAGCAAATATCCCTCACATTTAGGTGGTTGCCAGGCCTTGCACCTGTGTTTGTCATGGAAGCACTCTGACCTAGAGCATTCCTAGTTACCAGTAAGAGAAAAAGGTTATGAAAAGGAGAAGTTTGCTGATGATAATTCGGTAAATCTCAGCTTTGTCTAAATACAAATAAAGACCAGTAGTGTAAATGGCATGGATTCATTTCACAGGAACAAAGGCTTTTAAAAATAAATATTTACAGTTACTTCTTGAAAGGTTGTATTACGTAGCTGAGGGAGAAGGCTCAGCTTGATTTTTTTTTTTTTTTTGTCAACAGAATAAAGTCTACTGATGCCTCTGTTGACATACACAAGTAGGTACTGTCAGCTCTTATCTAAAATGTTCAGTGATATAAAGATTCTTTTGTGTTAGTCTACAGTGTGAAAGGAAAATGATCAAATGTAAGCCCAAGTCTCATTTCAAAATGATAGGTTAGCTCTGCTTTGTTCATAGCAAATTAAAAGGACATTTGAAAGCAGGAAGGTTTGATATTTGATTTGGAAGAAGTAGAGCTCTAGCCTATAAATAATAATTTCAATTGATCTATAGTAGTTATCTGCTTATGGTACATTGCTTCAAAAGATGAAAACTGAAGGGTAGGTTAGAAAAAGCTCCATGTTGCAATAAACAAACCAATCACTTTTTGATGAGACAAGATTTCTCTTTTAGTCAGGAACTTCTGCAGATGTCCTAAATGACCTTGGTGAAACATCTCTCTGTAACCTGTTGTGCTGCCACTATGCATCACCTGGGCTCCTTTCTGGGAGGCCAGTCCTTGCTCAAATGTCAGCCACTGTGGAGTGCTTCTAACCAAATGACTTGGAGTTGGACCCATGGGGGTGCTAACTTCCCCCAAATCCTCCCTTAGGCCTGAACATACATTTCTGTACTGTGTTTAAGTAAAGCAGGTGATGCTTTTCAGGATCTTGATATCAATATTTAAATTGAAGTGGAGCACTTCCATCCCTGTGCTTCAAGGAGACTGTTTCTGCCCTGGCCTCTCTGATAGAGGTTTCTGTCAAGTTTTGCAAAGAGAAAACAGGGGGGGAAATAAAGTGGAATTTAGAGATTTCTTAAAACAATGGAAAGCTTTGTCCAGAAAGACTAAGTTTGCATTCAAGATAACATGGTCACTGTTGACTCCAAACTTTTACCTTAAAATGTACCTACTTATTGTACCAAGCATAGAAGTCAAAACACTTATCTTGTATCACAAGATCACATTACTTACATAATTTCAAAAAAACTCTATCATCTGACACTGCTGTTATTCATAGTTTTTTTAGTTTTAAGTAGTCCTGCAAAGGAGCAGGGGGTTGGAATGGATGATCCTTTTGGGTCACTTACAACTTGAGATATTCCATAATTCTATATGTGACAGGAAACCTAATGACTTTGCAGCTGGAAAGGAACTATTAAACAAAGAGAGGAAGATAGTTTCTTTTTCACAATGATCTCTGGCTGCAAACTGCTGGAAGGCAGAAGGATACAACGAGAGATACCACTCTATATTCCCTCTCTCCTTTACTCCTCCAAGCTCCTGCACACAGTGCGCCCAACACACCCACAGGTGGAGACACCCATAGATACTATATGGACTGAACAGTTTCATTAGGGTCCTTGTTTCTGTTTTTCATGTACAACACAGCCACAGACACCCATTTTCCTGTAAGCTCCTCTGCCTGACAGGAATGCCAATGTTTTAATTGCACAAATAGTAATAATATATGTAAGGTTTGGCAAAGCAGCTTCGTAAATTCATGGCACATTCATATTCTAAGTTAAAAGTGGAAAGCCTTGAAATAAAATGAAAATGAATGAGATTCCTACTTTAAATAGTTAAATTTCCTGAAGAGATTTTATTTCAGTTATGATCAAAAAACTCCAATTGTTTCTCAGTAATAGAACTGCATTTGTGATTTCTCATTAGCACTGGGCCTGTGGAGAGTGTTACAGAGTGATGCTGTTACTCTTCTAATGTGAGACAGGTCTTAATACTTTGTATTTCTCAGTAAAGAAAGTACTATGGGTTGGTTTTCCTATGGAAAGAATTTGTATTCATTGGAATGACACAAAGGATCACAACCTGTTAATATATTCCCACCATTTATTGACCATCTTATTAGTGAAAGTCTCTGAGCATTTGCAATCTTTCTTTACCATAAAGAAAGAGATGGAGCAATCAAGATATTTCTAAAAAGTCTCATAGGAGATCATCTTTCAGAAAGCTAATACAGGGCCATTTTCTGAGCAATTTGCCTTTGGTAGAACTTGGAATCTTTAAAAATTCCCAGTAGTGGAAGCTTTTTTTGTTATCTTCATAGGCAGTGCTGGCTTCCATCAGGGTTTATGTAACTTTCACCCCTTGCAAACCAAGAAGAAAGCAAATAGGAATTTCCAAAGGTGCGAGTCTAGACACTCCAAACCTTTTGCCACGTTAGCATCACCTAAGCATCATGTGCATACATTGGGACACAGGAGATAGAGGAAGAAGGTAGTTCTAAGATCCTGACTTTACTGTTTTTCAGGTAAATTGCTGCCAGAGACTTTGAAAGTTTTGGATTAATAAGGTCTACAAGTATTTTTAATAGCACCAGTTTCAAGCAATGAGGCCATGGTGCCACTAGTGCCATTTAATAGCACCAGTTTCAAACAAGGTAGCTCCAAGGCAATACCATTTGCAGCCACTATACCATCTTTTCCCTGTATTGAAACAAAATGCTTCAAACTTAGTTGGCTGTAGCTGACATCTTAGAGTTATATTATACAATCACAGAATCACAGAACAACTAGGACACAGGATGGTGTCCTAGTTGGTAATAGAGATATGAAGCAAGCTTCAGGATCAACTCACATTATTCATATCTGATGATCAAAACCAAAACCATGATTTTATACAAGTCCTGTTTGCAAAGAAAAGATGCTTGCCTTATTAGTAAAGTGGGAGCTAAAATATGTATGCCCTACACGTATCTATTGTGTCTATCTAGCAAAACCTACAAACAGCAACATCTTATCATAGGATCACAAATGGGTGTGGTGGATGAACAAGGGTGAATTCTATTATGAACATCTATTTTTGTTTAATAACTATGGTAAAGATCCCTTTGTAAAGAGCTGACATCAGCTATTTGCTGATCCTGGCAATGTCTTCTTTTTCTAGTTGAAAGAAAGCCCTGTTACAGTTAGAAACCTTTTCATTTTCATGATATTGGTGGTATTGATAAACTACTCCCAATGTAGTAGTTTAGCAAGTAAAATCTTTCATGATTAAGGAGTTTGGTTTTGCAAATTTAGAACATTCTGGCATGCCTGTGTTATAAGAATATATTGTAATCCTCAAACTCTCTTTTGTTCCCAAGACATTGACATCCTACTTCACTTTCAAATTGAAGTGCAAATTTTTTTCCACCACTCACACAGGCATAGGGTCACAGATTGCTGTATTTATATGCCAATTATCTAGGCCCAATGGAATTGTAACAAAAGAAGAGAGTGTACATGGATCTGAATATTGCATCTCAGTTGGCAGGGAAGCACAGTGGTTCTTAAAATCTGATTGTCACGTGAGTCCATTCAGGTTTACAAAGTACACAGAGAGCAGTATCTGTTCTGTTATTGACATGGAGATAAACAGTTGATTTGAGAAATTGGCCCATAAGAGGCAACTGAGAAGGAAAAATAGCAAAGAAAAGTGAGAAAGGAAAAAAATTAGAGAGTGGCCCAAAACTCTACAGCTTCACAAGCTTGTGTGCAATGTTTACTTTTCGTTGATCATTTTAAAGAGCAGGATCCTGTTGGCACTTGTTCCAGTATATTTGCTTTAATCTTCAAAGTACTGAGTTGAGAAGGAGGTGTGGCAGGATAAAAGAATCTGAATTAGAAACTCTTAAGAAGCCTGTTAAAGAGGTTTACAAGATATATTTGAATTTCCCTACCCTAGAACTCTCTCTTTGAGTGTCTTGCTTTCTTTTCTTTCACAGTCTGCCTTAGAAGCTATTCTGTTAATTAGTAAAATGTTAACCTTTTTAATGCTGTACTGCTCTTGTTCTTATAGGTCATTACTCTTTCTATATCAATTATTTTACACTATTTAAATGTTTTAAAATATTGATTTTTGCAAATATGTAATAGTCCTTTCCGCATATAACATTGAATTTAGAAGGCTTGTCTTAGGTTGAACTATACTCATTGTTTTTTTACATCTGGCTCCAGTGCAGTTGTCTCTCACTTTTGAGCTCATTCTGCAGGGTGATGGTCTCTGAGGGACAAGCCACCTGGATGTATTCACACAATTGGCTCAGTAGGTAAACACTACAGTAGCCAAAGATTTTCCCCCTGACAGTTGGCATCTTGTGCACCTGCACTGTTCCACCCACAGCCGGGTGTGTTCTTTACGTCCTGTTGCAACCTTTGTGATGAGTTTGTGATGTTGGCAGCCAAAAAGTCAAAAGGAGACACTGAAGTGGAGGGCCTCTGAAGCATCTCAAAAAACAAAACAACATCTGTGCTCTTTTCTGCACTCTCCAGGCACGTGAAGGGCTGGCAGATGTGCATGGATTGATAGGCAGCTGTGGAAGCTTCCACATCAAGTGCTGTCCTTGAAAAGCACAGTTGGGATGGAGGGCTTCACTCAGACTACAGGTTTAAAAACTACAATTACATACAAATGTAGAGCAACTTCTTGAAATTTAAATTGTGATTACTTACTTCCAAAAAACAAATTGCTTTATAGAAAGCCCTTCTCTTGTAGTTTTAAGTTTTAAAAGATTACCAACAATAGAAGATTATTTCAGTGACACCATTTATGCCACATTTAAATGTTGCATCTGTTTTTATGAGAGATAATAAGCAATAGCTTTTTCTTTGGATACAGTACCTTGTACTGTCAAAATAAGTCTAATAATATGTATATCAGACAGGACAGCAGGAATTAACTTATTTTCCAGAATGCACATTAATTTCTGGTGAGTAATGCTTCATGTGGAGTGATTAGTCCTATTTTTATATCCCCCACAATTTAGGTGATTAAAATCACCTCCACGTGCCAGATGTATTCATAGCATGGCAGCTTTTGTTTGTCAAAGCTGTCCACAAAGAACTGTACACCTTTTATTGATTCTAATCTCTTAATGAGATTTTCAGATATTTTTTCCATAGCTTTGGAAGATGTTTCAGCATTCCATTGCTTCACTTTACTTGAAATCTTAAGGACTTCTTAACAATGTAAGAAACAGACAACAATGCTACAGTTTAGTAGTGCTTCTAAAGATGTATAGATCTTCTTTGTGTGACCCCATAAGAATGAATTCAGAGCAAGTGTTTAGCATAACACCAACGAGAAATGGGAATGTGTGGGAAGTGCAGCCTCCTGTGATTTGTGGGGTGTGTCAGAACAATGCTGTGAGGAGCCTTTGCAGAACAAGGAGTAGCTGGGGTGTGGCAGGGGTCTGGACAGCAGTCTTGGACATCTGCTACCATCTTAATAGCAGCTGGTCAACTGAGAACATCTGATAAAATAATTTATTGTCACAAAACCAAAGCATTTTATGGAACATATATAGAAATGAATGTATGTACTTCCACAATATACGTACTTCTATCTTGAATAAAAATATTATTTTGTTAACCGGGAAGCGTTCCCTTCACTTTTGATTTTGCTCTTACATTTAGTGTCTTTTTAACTACAGTTATTATCTTGGGTGATGAGACTATTTAATCCAAATTTGTATAATTTAATTATTTTCCAACTTGAGTTCAAAATTCTTGGTTTGGAATTGTTTCATTCTCTTTTTCCAAGCTTCAGAATATATGCTCCTTCATTCATTTGGGCATTCATACTTCTTGACCTCATTTCACTGTTTGTAGTTGCAGGATGAAGTTGACTCATTACTTGGCTTGTGCTGGCCCAAATACAGTCTGAGTTACAGACTCCAAAACTTTTCCTATCAGGCTGTTTTTCAGGTTGACAGCAATACACAGTAATTTTCCTTACCTACTTAAATTTTTAATATTTAATAAATCATATTGAAATGCTAAAAATAGTTCAGAATCTTAATGGCCATTTGAAGGCAGAGAGACCACTGGGAGAGACATTTCACTTAAGGCCATCTGACTTTTCATAAAATGTTAATCATATGGGGTAAGACCCAACTTGCATCTACATATTGCAACTCTGCATCTGACTGTCTAGCTTGGATCTGAATTTTAGATATCTAGTGGAGAAAGCATCCTAAAATAAGCCCCTGCCTTCCATATCAAATGAATGGAAATCTCTAAAGTGCTCCAGAGGGAGAACCTGTCTGCTTGTATTCAGGCATCTAAGTAGGTATTTATCTCTCAGCTCAGTGGTGAAATTGAAAAGGTAAATTTTGCTGCAGTAACTCAATAGGTAATCTCTCACCAGGTGCAAAAATGAAATGAGCAAGTAAAGATTTGCTTATGCAACAGTCACACCAGTGGCATGTGTAGAAGAGAAGGTATGGCTTAATCTGCTCATAATTATACCTAGAAACACTACCAAGGGCATTTTATATGATGCCTTTTCCAGCATAGCTCAAAAATGGTTCTTTGTGAAAACTTGCTTTACCTGGAAGCTAGATAAACCAGGAAAATTTCTTTTTAGAAAACATATTTGCCTCACTTTAAAGGTACCTTTAAAGGATGTATTTTTAAAATTTATTTATTATAATTGAGCCATGGGCTAGTTCATGTGACTTTCACCTTAAAGATGTGGAGGTTCTTTGTAATGGTCTAAATGCAATACCGCCCGCAGAGTTTCAGATTGACAAAATATTCTTGTTTGTGTAATAAGCTTGCAATTTGAAAGTAATCTTTCAGCAATATTTTCCAATAAGAGATATGGGAGTCCACCCTCAACAAGTAACAAGGAAAAACGTAGATAAACTTTTAAAATAAAAACATGAATCTTAGTAGAATTTCACATTGTGGTGATAGGAGGCTAATCTATTTTTCCAAAGGGGGTGAACAACATGGCTTCCTAAGACACTTATTTTTAATAAGTTTCAGTTTGACATGGGCTAACATTACTGACTTCAATCTGAAGTGATCTGGAAAAGGTTGAGTCCGAAGAACAAACCTGAGTTTAAAAATAAACAATAGAAGAATATGCACAATCAGAATTTGACTGATCTGTTCTTGTGACTTTGAACAGGTTTCAATATACGATTTTGTTACAGTAGTTCTTAATTTTAAAAAAGGTTGTCTTTATATAGAAGCCCATGAACGAAACAGAAGATGAAAGGCAGTGTTGTGACCCGCACTACCCCAGCAAAGCCCTGTGTGAAGGACAGACACCGTCCCTGGCTATGGCCAGCTGGCTGCACTGTAGACTGTCTGAACTACTTTGGTAGTTCCCTGGGAAGAGGGCAAGGGTTGGTTGGTTCAGCACCAGGAGCTTGTTTGTGTCTCTTCCTTAATGCCTTAAATTTGAAAGGAGAAAGTACTTGACTGAGTTGCATATATCAGTGAGGGCTGGTAAGGGCCAGAACTGTGCTGCTCTCGAGTGTCTGTCCAGAAGCCTCACATTCAGAAAGAAGGGGACAGAAACATCCCCTCCCAGCCCACTGCATCCCTTTCCCCCTTGCCTATTCCCCACACTCGCAGGGATATCTGTGTTGGTCAGTGGTGTCGAGGCTGGAAAGTGCATGAATATATGGACCACAGTACTATAAAAAATAATCTAAAGGATTTATGTTGTTTTTACTATTTCCACTTTGCCCAAAAATGTTGTCCATACTGCAATTTCATATTGCTTTCATTTAAAAAGTATGAAACTTTTAATCTATTTACAAGATGAAATCAGCATTTCTTTTTTCTCTGAAATTTCTTTGTTTTTCTGTGTTTTTCTCACAGATTTCTCTGTTTGGAATCAGTCAGTTAAGATAATACATGTGAAGCTTAAAAGTAAAACTATTGACTTGAAATGTTTGTTGGGAAAGAAGCTATGTGGATGTTTATGAATTATGGATGTTTTCAATAGCTAAATACTGCCAGTAAGCTTAATATTTACTGTTTTACATTTATTTAATTTTTTTTATCTGTTGCAACATATCCTAGGATTTAAATAGCCCAAGTAATTTTCAAACAGGTTGTATTCAGTTCTGAGCTAAATGACAATTCAAGTACAGAAAGCAGTAGCTGTTAAAGGGGATTACAAAAGCCAATATTTAGACTATTGCAAGTATCTAATAAATATTTGGAATATAAATATTGAACACATTCACTGGGTATATGAAGTATATAGAAGGAAGGCCCTATTTGTCTACAAAACACTTGAAAGAATAATATTGCTGGCAAACATTGTTAGAATAAACAGCCCTATGGCTGTACCTTCTGCTTGAGGAAAGTTTGTGTTTATGAAATCAATCAAATCATGTTGATCTTTCCCATTTTAATAGTTTTAAAACCAATTATAATAACCCTTCAACAAGCACCTGTCTATTTCTTATGTACCCTTGAAAACCTTGCCCTTCTTTGGCTCCTGAATTAATCAAGGAATACACAATGTGTTTCTTTGTAATTTTTGAATGATCTTTGTAACAATGTTTTTTAAAGCTTTTCTATGCCTGATCCCTCTTACACATGGTATTGACAGCTCAAAGATGGATTTTTGGCCTGGCATTTAAAGTTAGCAAAGCACCTGAAGCTGCAGAGAGACCTATTGTTATGGATGGTGTTTTGGGGACCTAAGCTTCTTCCATTTCCATTAATTTAATTGAAATTGGTCATATTATCAGCTTCTAAAGTTCCTCATATATACATAGGATCCAGTACCTTCAGTCTTCTGACTTTCAAATATGTGACCCTCAAGGTACATTTTCTTTAGTAAACTCAGCCTTGTCATCTGCTCCTTGAACTTAGGCACTCAACATTCTTTTGGGGAAGAATAGCATTACAGCTGCAATCACTTGATCTTACAAAACTTCCCAGTGGGAAGATAAAGCACTAAGACAACCATGCTAAGATTTTCTTCTGCGTGTCCTTGGTCTGGCATGATATAGTGCTGACTTTTGTCCCACAAAGATGCTGTGCCCTGAACAGCACACTCTGGGGCGTGAAGGGCTTGCAGGAGCAGAGATTCACCAAGTGCTGTGAGCATCTCCTGCCCTTGGGAAGCAGCCTGCACCTCTTGGGAGGGTAGGTGACCGGGGACCACAGGTTGCAGCTCCAGAAGTGAGAGGAAAAGAGGACAGCCTAAGTGGTGTAGAAATTAATAAAAAGGGGTCTTTCCATGTAAAGGGAGTTTGTATCTTACACAGAGCACGTACTGGCATGCTGCAGCCCAGTGTGTAACACGCAGTGGCAGTTTCAACAGCCTTCCATCTCTTCTTCACTGCAGCTCCAGAGCATCCCTGCTTGTACTGTGGCACACCCATATGCTGATAAGTAAAATGTATTTTTTGTGTTTTCTACTGTAGAACAAGAGTGACTTCATTCAGTGACTTTTTTCTGTTCAATTGTCTCTGCTATCACTTTGGAAGCCATATCTACTGATGCCTTGGTTTGACCTTCCATCAGTAGGCTGGAGATTTGGCATTTTCCTATTACTAACTAAACAGCAAGCCACTTTCAGCAGTTCACAGAGCAGAACCCAAGTCATATGTGGTTTCACCCTGCTCAAAAAAAAAAAAAAAAAAAAAAAAAAAAAAAAAAAAANTCACACAAGTCTGTGAAATCAGAAAAAGTAACTTGGCAGAAGAAACAATTTTAAATAATAGATTTCAAGGCTCAAAATAATCTTCCCATAATATCTAGGAAGTGCTGCTGCAGCTCAGTTCTTGAGTGTCTGTAAAATTCCAGTGAGCTTAAAATCAGTAAGGGGGGGGAGGAGGCCGGATCATTCCTTCAGCAAACTGGGTTAAAGGGAGAACCCCATTTAAAAGATCAGGATACTTTAGCAGTTGCCTTTTAAGTTTAAAACCAAAACTAGTTAAGTGAATAGGATTCTATCAACTGAGAAGTTACAATAAATACTAATAGCTAGACTATTTGTGGCAGTAAAATGATCCTAACCCAGCATATTTTAAGTGTCATGGAGAGCACTGGAATTCACTGTATATACTTTAAGATTTCTGCAGATACACTGCACCTCAGCTGTTAATCCTGGACCAGATTTTTGTGTAAAAGTGCCTGATATGACATCAGACACAAAGAGTGTGTGTGTGTCACCACCAGTAGATCACAATAACAATGCTGAGTTTGAAGTATCTGGTTATGGATTGCTGTCAGGAACTTCAGAAAGAAATGAAACCAGTAGGTTCAGGTTGTGCAACTTCTCAGCACATTTTCTGAGAGGAAGGAACAGACTGTTGCGGTTTAAGCACAGGTCTGGGAGCCAGGAGGTCTGGATCTATTCATGGCCATGTGCTGTGACCTTGGCTAAGTCAGGTTACCCTTTCTGGGCTCCTGCACATCCGGTATTGTATCGATGCTTAGGTAAACACATTGCAAAGTGTTTCTATTGTGGTCACTACGCTTCTCTTCTTAAGGTATCTTTGCCTTCAAGGCAATGGGAATGGTAAGGGAGGAGTGAGAGAAAGTTTGGGATTTTTTCCAGGTCGAGTCAGTAACTTCCCCAAATTCACATGTGATTAATTTCAGTGTTGTATGTGTCTGTCCTCCAAGAACTAAGTGTCACCCTACATGTCCCAGTTAGCTTTGGTGGGATTTGTCTGTTCTCCCCATGCAGTGAAACATGGGAATAAGTAGTGCATATCTAATTTTTAATAATCTGAACTCTTTGCATGCTCTTCAGCTGCATGAAAGGCTGTAAACTTCTCTGCTGAAAGGAGTGCTGAGATGAAGCAGTAGCAACAATCTCTCTTATCTGTGGACACTAGAGGGCATTAGAGGAATAGTTTAATAATACATACATGTATTTAAAAAAAAATAAATAAAATAAAAAAGGCAAAATACTTCCCTAAATCTCAGTAGCATCACTAGTAATGCTTGCAGCTGGAGGGTTGTACCAGGGATTGAAATTTTTACTTGAATTGTTAGCAATCCATCAATTACTATTCACACAGCATTGCTAATCATACATAACACATCTCAGGTGTTAGCTGCAAAGGACACTCACTCTAGGATACACCACTAACTAACATTATTGTGGCTGAACAAGGCAAAACAAAGGGGATTACAGATGTGGTTGTTCATGTTGTGGCTGATTCTAGTCCCAACTGCTTCTGCACTCTGCTTTCAGATCAGGTGGTGGAGGAGAATTTGCACAGAAGTGACTGCACCTTTCCCTTCTGGACATAGAGTAGGTAGAAGCTGATATTTTGCTTTGTCTCTAGACATGGACCAGATACTAATAGTGATGTAGAAAACAAAAAAACGAACAACCAAAAACCCAGAATGAAGCAAAAAATAAATCAAACAAAAAAGAAGTCAGGAAAGCTGGATCACTGTAGCCACTGGAAGATAACAGTGTTCTGTTTGCAGCTCTGGGGGGTGGCTTTTGTGCAGAAGGTGGTGGGTGGTTCTGATTTTCTGCTACCCTGTGACAATGGGAAAATAATAGCTGGAATATGAAAAATAAGAGCTGTTTTCTTTACTGTCTGAGACAGGGTGCTATGAAATTCTGTCAGGATTAATATCACAAAAGGAAGAACAATGTTTTCATTAGTCTGTTCTGCTACAGTTTCTCTTTTCTGCAGCAGTTCTGACAGAACAGCAGCAGGAGAGAGTAAAATAAAAGGAATTAATCTGAATTTTTACTGCAGGCATTTCATCACAGAACACGAGTGGGAGGCAAAAATAATAGGAGCATACTGCCACCAGGTAGAAAATTAATAATCTAGAAAACTTCATAAGAACGCACACGTTTGATGTCAGATGCTGTGTAATAGGGTTTGGCTCTCACTGGTGCTCATGATTTTCAGCTGAGAGGAGGCCCTAATGCCTGAGCTCATTGCAAACACTGATTATTGAACCTGAAGCAAGTTCTGGAATTGCTGTATGAGTCAAAAATTTTGAGTACATTTAGTTTGTGATTGCATGAAACACCTGTACTGAGACACAGAAAACAGCTCACCTCAGAAAGCTTTTGTCTAGTTCTCTTGACATCACCATCAATATATTTATCCCCACGTCACTGTCATGACAGACTGAGCTGGAGTTCTCAGCTGTTACTATAATCCAAAGACTAAATCCTGCCTCCCAGCAACCATGTCTGCTACTGTCTCTGTTTTAGGAGCTTTAAAACCTTGTCAGTTCACAAGTCTGTGACCAGTGAAAAGGCTTATTTTAGTTGGAATTTAAAAGCAGGTCTCGATCATTCTTTGTTGTGTAAGTGTTGACAAACTCATCCTTTGCCTCTTCTAAAGAAGGTTTGACAGATGTGGCTGCACTAGCAGAGTACAAACCTCCTAAATTTACCTCTTACCAGGAGTGATTTTTTCGCTTGTACAGCTTAATCCAGAAATTAAATCAGGAAGGTCAGCCAAATTGTTTCCTGCCAGTATGACAGCCATACTGGGCCATTTTTTGGGAAAGTTTCATTCTTTATGGACTAGATACTGTTTCGCTGTCTGGACTGGTGTAATCATTCTGGTGAAGCCTCTGGTGTGTCAATGAGGTCTCACTGATGCCAGGGGCTGTACTGAGTAGAAGTAGATTTCCTCATTTGACTGAGGCCTGGAAAGGAGAGAAGTGGTTCCTGCCATTACTTTTGGAAGTTAGGGGAAGGAACAAGTTTCAAATTTTTCTGATACTAGAGCCCATGCTGAATAACCAGGGGACATATCCATGTGTAAAACGAAAGTGTGACACTAGTTCCTTTTTGCCAGCTTGCTCCACCTAACTCTGAGGACACAGCTTTTAGCAAACAACTTGCCTACCAGGATCCCCAAAGGCTTCTGCTCCCATCTTTAGTTTGTGCAGAAGCACTCACTGCTGCAATGAACCCTGTCATTGTTCTCTCAGCAGGCTGACCTGGCCCTGGCCCTGGCACTGACCAAGCCTGCCCTTGCTCTGAGGTGCCAGCAAGCCCTCAGTATCCTGCACAGAGGGAAGCAGCTGTTTGCTTCACCTGTGCAGTGCTGTGATTTTTAACTTCTGGTTCTGTGTGTTATAAAGATTTAAGAAGTCACACTGTGCCCCTGGATAACTGATCTTTTCCTTACTTATCTGGCATTTCATTGTAGCCAGGCAGTGTTGTTTAAGTTCTCTTTCTTTCTCATACAGAAAGCCAAATGGTGATAAGCTCCTTCTCCCCTGCCATGCCATCAAAGTCTGCTAGATATTTACCTACCCCTCAAATTATAGTTTAAGTGGGTTTTTTTATCCTTAGGTTGTTAACAAGTTCCAAGCTGAAGCCTTTTCTCAGATGGCATTGCAAATTTTATTTCAATTACACACTATTGCATTCATGATGCTTCCAGTGGGATGAGATTGCCTGCCACAGATATAAAGTGTTATTTACAGTAAAGACACTTAATGGATGCTGACATATGTGTCTTTGTAATGTCATATCTGCATGACTGACAGTAAATGCCAAAGAGAGCAGCAAAGGTTTCTTTCCTACCTTTGACTCTCCCACTATTTGGCAGAGAAGAGCAGACAGCCTAGCTCTCAGAAATACTATTTTTGTATTGCACAGAAGCAAGGGAATGAGACTTTCAGCTGGCATGTGCACTTGATGCCCATTTTTTATCTACTTGAACATTTGCAGGAAGAAAAACCATGGTAACAGAAACTAGTTACGGATGAAATGTCCTGGTGAGTATTTTTTGAAAACAGTATTTTGAACTGTCTGAATAATTTCAGTTCTTCCTCTCTGTGGTGTTTTCATCAGATCATGTTCTGCAGTGTGGTTTTGCTGCTGTGCATTATGCATTACTGATTTAATTCCTACCATAAAATAGGTGCCAAGTCATTTCCAAAGATGCACAGATACTGGCATGAATTTAGACAGGAAAACTGAGTTGACAAACCCAAACTAACTAAACAATACAGTCATCAATAGATTTAAAAATCAACTGCAGTATGGCAAATCTTATCCAGACATGAGTGATATTTTGAGAGCTTCAATTGCGTAAAGTTTATTCTGGTCACTATTTCAAATTAATTTTCCTCTAAACAATTAAACTGGGAATAGGATGTTCCTGCAGTAATATTGAAAGACTGAGGATGGATCATTGTTAAAGATCAAAAGCTGGAATTCATACTGAAAGCAATTGGGATTGAAAGTAATTGGAAGTAAAACAGTAGAGTAGTAGGCCATATGGAAGCAGTTGTGAGTGTTATGAACAACCGATAGGATACAAATGTCTATTTTTGTCTCTTCCTCCAGTAAACACTTACAGAAGGAATCCAGCTTCAAATTGTACACTTGCTTTGTGTTAGCAATAAACAGCCATTTGTTAACAATGATCTGTTTTGATAACTTTGTTCTTTGACATTTCAGGGTTTCTATCTTTGAAAATGTTCATCTGTGCTACCCAAACTGCAGTTAACTCTTCTCAAGTCACTTACAGAAGAGCTAGAAGCTCCTCTCAAATTCACTCATGCTGCTTCATAACCAGAATATTTAATAAATTCAATTTTAACATCTGCTACCGCAGGGTGCTTCCCAGCACAGTCAGCAGTGCCTCTCTATGGCTCAGGTATAAGGAAATGAGGCTTTTCAGCCCTTTACAACCTCAGAAGGTTTGGAGGAAGAGAGGTCAAGCTGCAAAGCCATTGACTTGAAATTAGGGGACAGAAAGGTGGTAGAAGAATGGGGCAGGAATAAAGGGGAATCATGTTTGTCTATTTGGCTGTGGCAGAAAGGGATCACCCAGCAAACACATAACACAGACCATGACTCTCCAGGGGACAAAAGAAGCTTTCCAAGGAAAGGCTAGCAGAAGCCTGCTTGGCTTGTTGACTGGGTCAAAAATCAGGGATGAAGGCCAGGAAGGGCAGGCAAAAGACAGGACATGGGGAACTGTAATGCATAAATCCACCAGTGTGATGCAGTTACATGTTATGGGCAGTCATGCAGATGCTTCCTTGTCTCTCTCGTGGCTCACTCTGATTACTGGAAGGTAAAGCCTGCTAGGCTGACTGTAACTGAAGGCAGCAGCTAATGCTAGAAGATTTTTCAGGATTTACAGCCTCCAGCGTTAAGTACTTGTGTAGCAATATTAGAGAGAAAATACAGAGGTGCATTAGAGAACTTTTTGGCACCTTCCTCATACTTGCAAGATGACAAGAGATGGCAGGGCCACCCCAAGCACTCTGTGTTTTAATACTGAAGTTACTTCACTGTTGCAACTTTTAACAATGCTTTGCGTTTTCATGAACACTCACCTGATTCAAAGTTCTACGAAATAGTTAAGGAATAAGGGATTTATATTTATTTCTGGTTGAAGGGTGAAATCATGAACAGAGCAACAGTTACTTCCTCTGTTTAAATTTCAGTTGCTTTGTTTGAAACTGAAGCTCAAGGCAGAAGGCTTTGAAGCTTACCTTTAGTTAGTTATTTTAAGCAACTTGTGGGCTGCAGCAGAGTAGGAGGGTATCACTGGCAAATAAGCTTTGTATTTTTGACAGGGAGACTTGTGGCATTTCAGTAAGTTGGATCGTTTTGCAGCAGAAAGACTGATATGTGTGGCAGCATTTCTGATGTGTGAGGTTTTTCATCTGGAAAAGAAACCCCTTCCTTTTGTAGTAAGGCACCTTTTGCATCATTCTTGCAGGATGAGAGAGGGAGAATTACTGATTCAGCTCCTGTGCAGGCTAACATTAGATATCATGTCCAAGAGACATACCATAGGTTCTGCCTGATGATTTGTTGGCAATGTTTAAAACTCTAGGTTGGTGTAAGTTAGTTGTTCAAGGAGACTCTAAAATAAAAACAGGCTTGACAGTGCTGGGAAAAGCTTTAACATAACATAATTGAGTTTTAGTGTTTCCATGAACTTCATGTCTGGACAAATTATTCACTTACACAATAGAAGTTTCCTCTTCTCCCTCCTCTCCAAAATATAGAAAGCCAAAAAAGGAGCCAGCTTCCATTAGTCTGTGTATGTGTCTTCCCCACAAGGTCTGCAGAGGTTTCAGCTCAAAACACATATGGAGAGTTATGAATACTCAGTAAATTTCAAGAAAAACATGTTGTTTTCTTTCTGAAATATAAAGTCACTTGGGATCTTAGGCAAAGATTTTAACACAATTATGTGTAATACAGTTATTCATACTAAAGACTTTAAAGTGTAAATTACTTGGGAAAGATTGTTGATGATGTGCAAGGCAGAAGATAATCTCAAATGTCTACCTTTAAAACTGTGCCAGCTAAGACAAATAAAATTTTAGATTGTGGTTTTCACTTGAAATGGATGAATAATTGGGTGCAAATATGTATTTTAATAATAATTTTGCTATGACTCAGTAGCACTGGATAAGGAAAGTTAGAGATGTACTTGAATTCTGGACTTGGCAGTGTACCATGGCCTGGAGATGTGGAACAAGATGAAGGACACTTATTAAACTTTGAGGGTTTGACATAGTTGCACTCAAGTGCCACAGAAATTAAGAGTCAAGGGCACTCATTCCTAAAAGCAGAACTTGGTTTAGGAACACATTTTGCACAAGCATTTTGGGGGATGTAAAATTAGGAAAATAATGACAGAAAAGGATATAATTTTGTATTTAAAATATCACAAATGTAACCCAGGGCAGTATTTCATAGCTTTTATCCTACAGACTTCATAGCCCAGTTGAAACACTTGCTTCTGAAATCCTTCTCATTTGCTTAGGCATTGAATAATATGAGGCAAAATATATTATTAGGTGGTCACTGGGCAGTTTGGGGGGTTTATTCCCATCCCACTTATTTTTTTCATGTTACATATTCTTCCTACCTTATCAAAGCTGACAAACTTATGAATGGGGCTACTAAAATTACTTTTACTTCATACTGCTTCTAAAAATGCCTTTTTAAAAATATATGAAGATGGGTGAGTAGTCCTTATTTTAAGGAGTGGAAAGAGAGGCTGCACATTTCAGCCTCTGTTTTCCCACTTACTTTGCATAACCATACTGCAGATGTGCATGTCCAGTCACTCCTAAGAAAACTCCTTATTTACAGGCTGTTCAGGGGAAGCTCCTGACGATGGCTGAGAGAAAGCAAAGAGGAATGCATGGGGAACAGAAAGGAGATGTGTTATTCTTGTCTGAAGTGCTCACTGGGTGTAACCCTTTCACAGGATGTGCTTTGGATGAAATCCTTTTCCCCACAACTAAAGCATTTCATCTTCACTTGAGTACAGACACAAATTTTACCCAGGAGCTTTTTCCACTGATGCTAATTACCTTTGGATCATTCTCTCTGCATGAAATATTGTCTGGAGAGTCAGTAGCAAGGTAATTTCCACTGCTAACAGCTCTTCAGAACAACTAAAACTCAAATCCCAATTTACAGTGTTTGTCTTTTGATCTGTTGTTAATACTGTCAGCAATGGAAGTGCTTCTACACTTTGCTGCCACATACCCTACTTTCAAACTAATTGATGTACCCTGTACAGCTCAGAATAACTAAACTCTGCTTCTCTTTCCTCTTGGAGAGAGATTAGTCATTTATCTTCCAGCCCTACAACTTTTTTCCCCTTTTCCAGGTTTCTGGAATACATGTATCTTTCCATGCAAAAATGTTTTTGTTAACCTGAGAGTCACCCAAGGGGGTAAATGAACAATTCCTTACATACCTTTGCCTGTGAGACAGGGCTGATTTCTCCCTAATATTTGTTTATAAGCACCTCCAGAGCCTTTGGGTCTCTTCATAGACATCAAGCTGCAGACATAGTTTCTGCATACCCCTTTTGGTCTGGATCCTTAAGTACACAGGAAATAAGGAAACCCAGGGGCATTAGGTTGTCTCAAATCTGTTTCAAATATTAACCTAAAATACACCCGTCCCCCCCCCCCCCCNTGCTCCAATAACATAAAACGAAACCAAAATGAGAAGTGGAAAACAGCAGCCTGCACTGTCAGGGTACCCCATCTACATGGCAGTCAGGGCTCTGTAGGGACTTGGCAGCGGTGGCCAAATGTCCTTTATGCAGAAATCCCCTGCCCGTGGAGTGAGTTTCCAAAACTACCTAGCACAACAGGCAACTTACTTTGCCACTTTGATTTGCTTTGGGAGCTCTCCTACTTTTTTGAATCAACCCTGCTCCTCTTTTTAGGATGGATTCCCATATTCTGTCATCTCGGTCTTGCCACCCACCATCAGGTAAATTTTGTAGTTATAAACAAATGACTGATGAAGCAGCCTTTTACCTTTCTATCTGGCACCAAGCTCTGAAATAAAATGATGCTAGTATAGCAAGCGAGGCCTTTCTTTCTCCCCACTGTGTTGCTTAATTAGCACATTCTTTCAAGTCTGAATAGTTGCTGCATTTTGTGAAATAATAACTGTGCTAGTTATTCATGGTAACTACATTTCCAGGACTGTATCGTATTTATAAACCATGTATCTGAAGCATTCACTATGCTTGTACTACTAGACTCTCAGCTTTCTGTTTGCTTTGAGTTATGCAAAGACAATAATACAGATGATGCTCTTACCAGTATTCTCTCCATGCACCATCCTCCCCCCACTTTTCATCAAGATTTTGTTCTCATCACAGCATTGTGGCTGCTTATGTGGCTGCACACTAACAACAGCCACACATGACTGCAGCAGATGCCAAATACACCTAGTAATACTGCAAGCAGATGTCTTGTCTCAGCGCTAAAACACATAACAGAGCCAAATCAGAACAACCTCAAGGTGATTGTAACAACCAGCCAAAATAGCTGAGTGAGGATGAAAAGCCCTATAGCGCTTTATGTGAAAGTCTAAAGCATTTTGGTGGCTTAGAGTCCAATTGTCGTGCTTTGACAAAGATGTTTTTTAAAAAGCCGAGCAGCAGTTTCTGCTGCCTTTATAGGGAGGCTCAAACTGAAGAGTATTTGAGATAGGTCGTATCTTAATTGCTAAATAATAATACAGTATATCATGGGTTCTAATAATTATCTTCTCTTACTTGTTTATTACTGCGCACCAGTTATGTATGAATGCAAGGACATTTTGAGGAAGCAAATAAAATTAGATGTTCTATCACTAGAATTAATTAAATACATTTTTCAGGATTTTTTTCTCTTTTGCCTTCTAGTTCAAAATGACAGTAAGTTTTTCTATAAATAGTGTGTCTATGTGAAGATTATTTTACAATGCATTTAAGATGTCATATGTACAGGTTATAAATACGATGTTTTGAATACCACAAATTTTTTCTATACTTCTCATAATGTTATTTTATCTGGAAACCTGATGTCTGGTAGCTGTTAACAGATGAGGTATGCCTGGTGTAAATTCTTTGCTCTGGTTCTTTCAATCTCCACTGAAAACCTTCTACACATTTCAGCACTCCCGGTGGTCCAGTTCACTACTGAAAAGGTAGTGATTCACTGAGTGCCTCTTTCTGTGGGGTCTCCTTTCTTCTACGATTCCATTTCTATTCAGCAGAATTGACCAACTGTGTAATTGGTGAGTAACCCAGAGTTGCCCAGGCCAGGAATAAGTTTTCCAGAGATAGCAGCACTAGCTTCTCCATTGAGTCCTGTGGAATTTGGATCTCATCTTCAAGATCAGTTCACAGATCCCTTTCTCCTGAAGGGTGAACAGACACAGTTCACACAGTCAGCTTGTAGGCTTGAACAGATATGGCCAGGAACTTCAGGACATCTCTTCATTCAAGAAGCAAGCTAAGCTTCCAAAAGAAAGCTTTCTGCTTCCCTGGAATTCTTTGAACACATCTTTATCCTTATATGATCTGAGGGAAGTACTCAGTCACAAATTTTTAGAAGCAAATTTTTTAAAAAAGCACTGTCAAATGCTGCAGGAGTCTTGAGGTCTTCACCCAGGATGACTGAGCAAGAGCTCTGTATTTGCAGAGCTCCTGGGTGTCTGCTTGCACACATCTCCTCTCCCCAAATGCCTTGCAAGAGGCTTGTGCCTGTGCAGAGCACTTGTGCCTGGCCGGGGAAGCTGGGGCATCTGTGCTCTGTCACAGATGGGTTTCCACAGGGATGCAGCACTTCACCCACAGCAGTGCACACTTCCCTCAGCTGCTGCTGCTTCGAAGTCCAAGCTGTGACTTAGTCTACTGACATCCACAGCCTGACTGTAGTACTGCTTTGTTTCATACTTTTGCTTCTGGAGAAGTAACTTATCCATCTCGGGAGATTTAAATGATGGGTAGACATAAAATGAATGAAAACAAATGTTGTGTAGCAAAGCAATAGGCTACATTCTTGGTCATAAATATGAAAACATTGTTATAAATAAGAATGTTGGAAAAGGAAGGTGGAATAAAATCACATGTATATGTGATATACTCTAATTCTCTTCTAAACTTTTTCTGAGACGTCTCTTAGCTGTAACAGCTGAGGGCTAATCAAGAGATCAGCATGCTGCACTGTAGAGTATAATAAATCGTGGGCTCTCCTTACACAGTCTCCGTCTTGGATTTTCTCTAATACTTAACAGTTGTCAGGATTACAATGTGTATAAATGATATGTCGGAGCAATTCTAGGACTTCTGCTTTCCTATTAATCCACTTAGGAAAATGTATTGTATTTGCAGCCTGGGTTGGCTACAAGTGTGCTTGAGACATTATAATAGATATAATGAATGTTCTTGTAATATTGTTCAAGCCTGTCTAGGTTGGCCTGTCTTCATAGGAGAGGTGACCTTTTTGCAATAGACATATCCTCCTGCTAATTACATTACAGTCTCTTTCTGTCCCAGACAGAATCAATGTAATGTGAACATTCCTCCTTTCTGTAAGTAAATGTGATTTACATATTATGACAGACAATACCTGTACAGCATTTTGGTCTCACAAATTTGCTTTCAAGAAAGACAGATATGTAGCCAGTTCTCTGTCTCCTCTAATATTCAAAACATTAAAATATGACTTGGTATTTTCAGTTGCTTCTTTTATTCCTCTGATTTCTGTCGAAGTTGTTGGCAGGATTAATCACATTAAATCAGACCACTGAATTTAAAGAAACACTACTCTCCCAGTCTTTCTGGGTTCCACACTGAAGTAGCACAATTCCTCATAAGTATAAATTCTGAATGCATTACATTAAATTTATCTTTTGTCATCAGTTTTGATCCACTGTTTGTGGACCAACTTCAGCAGGAATAGGAGAAAACATGAGGAGGGGAAAAGACCAGAATCACAGAGAAAATCCAGAATGAAGAGAGAATGGAAAGACCAAGCTATTTCATTTAGAGAAGAGTAAAATAGCAGAGAGAAAAGTGAGTGCAGGGAAAATAAAAATGGTTGAGAAATCATGTTTCAGTCTTCTCCTGTTAGAATTTTCTCATAAAACAAAACAAAAAAAATTGTTTTGGATTACTGTGTCAGTAAAACAGATAGCAGCTGTGAAACTGAGAGTAGTGTTTTTCACATGAGGCAAAACTAACTTGTAAGACTCCTGCAATGAAAAATATACCGAGACTGTAAGTTCAGCAAGACTCAGGAGAGGATGGGACTTTTTGGATGGAGTTCAATGTAGTCCCAGCAACACCAAATGAAAGTGTGGAGGGTTAAATATATGACATGGAGGGGAGGAGGTGAATCAGCATCAGTAAAGCACTGATGCACATTTTTAGCTTTAAACATCTACTTATAGCCACTCAGCAAATCACTTTGTAAGCAGCTACAGAGCTCTGAAGATCTGCTCAAGTTGGTTAAGTTGAAGCTTCATTATTTGGTATTTTGATCATATGCCTGGGCACTTTTCCATAGTAGGGAGTCTGAAATTGAAATGTGCTGAGGGGTAATGTCAACAGCAAGCAGAATAAGCATGAAATTATGATCCATACAATACAGAAGAAAGAAAGAAAAACACAGAATGCATATATATCAAAAGGTGCAATATTTGAAAGCAGTCCTATTGCCATTGCTCTGCCTTCAGCTGATGAGACATAGTGTGCTTAATATACATGACTGTGTCAGGAATCATGGCATGTTACTGACGTGACAGATAAAAGTGTATGACTTAAAATATGCTATTTTATATGGCTATAATAGAAATTATTTTTTCTGTGCTCACTTTCCTTTGTTCTTGTGAGTCTGAGACTCAGTTCAAGTCATTCTTGGGATCCATGGCAAATTCCTAAGACTCTTTCACATTAAAATATGTACTGAAGAAGGAACATCTGAAAAGAAAAACGAGAACAAATTAAAATAGGCCCTTGGTTGAGATTTATATTAAACCATTCTGACACACTCTTGTCTCTTATGTATTATCTGCTGTTGCTTTGCCTTTCTCATCCAAACATATTTGCTTCCCCTAATTCAGCTTCTCCCTTACTTAGGGTTTGGTTTCTCATAATCTTCTTCAGTGCTGAACAGCAAAAAAATTTCTTGCAAGCCTGGAGAACCTTTCCGGTTCCCTTTCATCCATCAGTATTATTTGCAGCAGAAGTAGCAGTTATTCTAATTATGGAATTTCTGCAATCATTAACATTTTATAAATTATCTGTTTCTTCTTTGAGATGGTCCTATTCCAGCAGCAGATATTCTTCTCATATTCTCCTCTGTTACTGGCAAATTGCTGAGGATTTGGCATTCCTCAACCTGCAGAAAAGCTTCCTTCCCCCATTTGCTACATTCATAGGTACCATTTTCTGTTAATCTCTTCTTAAAATGAGGTTTGTTAATGCTCATGTGCAGCATATAAGCAGGCAGGAGAATATCAGAATGTTAGTAGATAAGTGAGAAGGGAGGCATTAATGATTTCTGTTTGCTCTTCAATACCTTTCACCTCAAAGTTGTGCAACTATTAAAAAAAAAACCAAACCAAAACAAAATAAACAAAACCAAAATTAAAAACAGAACAAAACAAAATAAACAACATTTCCCCTCCCTCCCCCCCCCAAAAAAACCCAAACCAAACCCAACCCAACAAACAAACAAGAAACCTCCCCAAAACAAAACCAGAATACCAGAAGCCCAAAACTCTCAGCACTGATCAGGCAATCATTGGCAGTCCCTTTGGGTAGCAACTTTGTCACACCAAATACATTGCACTTGTTTCGAGTTGGAAATAGAAAAAAAAGCATAACTTCTCCAGGTGAAGCACAGAAAATATACAGCAGATAAAGAACTTTACCAAAGCTCTGCCAGGATATAGTGACATCACATAATCATTCATAGCAAGGTTTTCAACGAGTTTTGGTAACTTCCCTTGAACTAGATAAAGCAATTTTGAAACTACAAACTATCTGGAAGTGAGACCAATCTGGCTATACTTTTTATACATCTCTGCACACTGAAATCTAGTCATTTTACTGGGAATGCAATAGGATGTGGTGTCTCTTCAGTTAAAAACTTTTTCTGTTAAAAAAAAATCATCAAAACAAACAACAAAAAAATAGTAGGAGGAGGAGTAAAAATAACTATGAAATAAAATGTACAAGTGGTATTTTTTTCCACTGCAGTGAATCGGAAAGGAATGATAAGAAGAAACAGGATATCCACACCAGAGATAAAAGGATTTTCCAATAAATGTAAGATGCTAATCACTACTTCTGATGGTATTCAATGATTACAGCACATGATAAACAGATGATTCTACCATAAAGGGTGAATTGTTTAGGATTAGAAATCACATAGGACAAAGTTATGTTTGATAAGATAGAGGGGAGATAGAGATGTAACGAGATAAAAGCATATAGCTTGTCTCAATGCTAAAGTACTTAAAATAACAAGATAAAGTGCCAATATCTAGGTGTTGACTTCACTGAAAAAATAACATCTGTTGAAGCAGCTGCATGGTTATATACAAGATAAAGAAGACTTCAAGTAAAAGGACTTAAACCAGTCCTGCTCCTTAGGGATTTAGACAGTTTGCAGTCAGACATCAACTGACAATTAAATTGGGTAAAGCTTGATGTGGGTGGTATAGATTGACTAAAATGTAAACAGCTTATTTTCTTATCTTCATGTACATTATACACTGACAGAAAAAGGAAGAGTGGGGTCAAAACTCTTCTAAGTATGTATCATTAACTGAGATGAAGCATTATCATTATTATTACTATATGACATGGACTGAAGCATAGAAATTAAGGGCCAGTTTTCATCTAAATGTATTCCCCTAAAAACTAGACCTTATTTTGCATGGTGACTATCAGAGCAGCTCTTAAATACAAGAATTAAAAAACTGTTCTGAGATCCTTAACAAGGATCTCAGATTAACAAGCCCAAGAGTCTTTTCTCCTGCTTGACGGGCAAGAAGTTATCTCAAGCTTAGTCATGCAGTGGTCTTAACTCCTTGTAGATTTAAAGCTGTGTTTTTATTCTTTCATCTGTCTCACACAAGCCTTCCAGGCATAGTTCTGCAACCGTCCTTCTTCATCCAAACAATCAGGAAAAGAGCACAAGATAAGCTTTTCTGATGGGCAAAAAGAAACCAAGAGAAAGCTTACCAATTCCCATATAATAATCGTGTGTCGGGGAGAACATATGCTTTTTTGATTAGGGTTTCTGAAATTCCTTTAAAAAAGGACTAGCTATGCCCTATACAGTGATTAAGAGCTTCAGCAAATAGGGCCTGAGAGGCCTTACAACCTTCCAGTCTCCTATAAATGCATTTGCTTACCGATTTTCCCTTCTTTTCACTGTGTGTCTCTTGTTGCTGTCATTTTAATCCTCTATAGAACTCAGTCTTATAGAAATGCCATTAGTGGAGGAAACAGCAAGCTAACAGCAAGTCTTATGCTTACTTCTGGTGAAGTGCTGGCTTATTCCTAGGGGTCTGAAAGAGCCAGAGAGCCTGGACTAAGTCTAAAGCTTTATCTTTTTAGATCTCAATGGACAATACTCTGTTTGCAATTATAGTTTGCATTAGAAATGCCAATATCCAAGCCAGATGTAAATTGACACTGAGCAGTTATTTCTTTTCAGTGAGTTACTACATGAAACAATTAAAAGTTATTTGCAAGGTGTTTTATACTTAGTTAATCAGGAATAAATTGCTTGGCTTTTGCACTGTTTATTTCCATCAGGTGGTATTGGATCTAGGTTTATGTTTCAAAGCATTGAGGAATTGCAATGTGTATTGCATTGGTGAAGACTTTAGACTGTTATGTGAAAGAAAAGCAGTTGAAGAAATACATGCTGCTGCCTGATTATTACACATATCTAAATAATGAAGCCCCACACGTGTTTGCCTCCTGCCTGTAACTGCAACAAAAAGTACTGGTGATTTTAATTACTTAGAGCAAATTTCAAGTGGTTTATTAGTACCAACATAACCCTAGGACATAATTATAGTAATGTTTTATATACACTTGGGGGGATGCTGTTGGAAATAACATGCAAGGAAGGTATAAATCTGCTCTCCTGCTGCTTCTCAGTGGAAATTTAACCTGAGATCCAGACCTTCATCTGCTGGGAGTGGGAGAGAGAAGAAGAGCATGAACAGCCGACTCAAGGTAAGTTTCCTTGTTCCACACGTCAGGAGAAAGTTTTTGCCACGTGTGCAGAGGCTGGAGGCTGTCTGATGGAGGTTCAGTGCAATTGAGAGGGAGATGGATAGGCTGTCTCTGGCCCTCAGGTCCCTTGTCCTATGATCATCCAGGCATCGAGTTCCTAGCAAAGACCAGAGCATGCCTCATCCTAATGTAAGTGACACCAGAAGCTGATGATGCCCCAGGGTTATGCAAAGACCACTGGGTACCAGCCAAGGGAGCCTCTGATGGAGGGCAGCTGTCTCCCCATTACCTCTACTTCATATCTATGTGCCTACAGTGAATGCTCCTATGGAAATATCTGTCAAGACTGCTTTTTGTGACAGGAAGAATACAAATCAGCTGGATTCTCCAGAGGATTTGTCCTGGTGACCACAGTGAAGGGATCAAACTGCAGTTAAAGAACAAGTCTGAGATCTCTTTGTACAAGGACACATTAACCCCTAACAACACATTATAGGACAAGAAGCCTCCTTTTAATAGAAAACTGTGGTTTTAGTATTGTGTTTTTCACTCTACTGAAAAGGAATGACATCTGATGAATTCCCCTGCTCTATTCAAAGTTCACATGGACTTTCCTCACAATAGGCAGTTGTTTCAGTTTTTTCTGGATTAACCTAAGATTCTTATTTCTTATTCCAATTATGTTTTGTATCTGTGTTTTGATCTTTGCCTGAACTATCATCCAGCTGTCTTTGGCCTATCCTACCTAGAAGTCCTCACTTTCCTTATTTATCGTGGATTTTTCTGCCTAGTGCTTACCTCTCTTTTAGTTTTCCTGTGGATTCCTAGCTTATCATCACCCTCCCTCCAACTACTCTATAAGCTAATATTTTTTGTTTGTCTACATTTTAAATTTGGTTTCCTTTTAGCTGTTTTATTATTACAGTTTTATCAGCAATGACAGTTCCAACACAGAGTGCATTGAATGCAATAATAAAGTTCCCATTAGTTCAAAAGAAAATCAACTGAGTCATGGGAATGTAAAACCATGTGTGTAATCTTATTACAGATATCCCTGGTACTGTTAATTAATCATCCAGATTCATTCCCCAAAAGCATTAACCAAATCCAGTCTAGAATTTGTGGGATTAATGATAAGCAGCAAGAAGGCTTTATAAAGGGTTGTCCAGTTATTGTGTGAAAGTCAGGGCTTATAGCACAGAATGACACATCTTTGGTGCTCACAGTCATTGTCACATAAGCATGGAACTTGGAGTTTCTACTCCAGCATTTTTTTTTAATTTCCATTACTATTTTAACAAGATCTGTAAAGATTTAGCAGTTCCTGTTAGCTAGAGACAAATGAACCCAGTATAACCTCTTTCATCGCATACTACAAGAAAATAAAGACAAGATCCATCAATGGATATTCACATCCCAAGGAAGGTTATAGAAAGCATTGCTTTTTGAAACACTGTATAAATTGCAAACTCCTAAACATTGGCAGGGATCAAACTGACAAAGGATAAAAGCTGGGTATCATACAGAACCTCCAGAAGCAGCACATATATCTTATGCCCAGATGGGTGGGGAAAAAATAAAGTAGTAAATTTATGTGTCATAATAGAGTCCCAGTTGAAAATAGGGAGGAGCATGCGAGTGACTAAGAGAAACCATCCTTTTCTTCCTGTTTCTTTCCTGACCTCCTTCACAGATCCTAAGGCTGTGGTTCATCTATATCTGCTGAAACCTAAGGCAATGTGTAAAACCTTCTCACCAGTATCTGACCAGTATGTACAAAATATTTCAGAGCTAAGCCGAGTTTCCTATCGGAAGAATTAAACTTTTTTGTTGTTGTTGTTGTTTTTTGGGGTTTTTTTTGCTTATTTTAGACTAAATTAATCAAATAGAAAATATAATGTTTCAATCCTGCCTTGTTTATCCAAAGTAAGCTGTAAGAAAAAAGTTTCCCATTTTCCTCAGTCTCAGCCCTCTCTTGAAGGCTTCTACAAATACAACATTACAGTCTAAGTAAAAGACTGAATTTAATGCAAGATATTTGGGGTAGGCAATACTCTTTGCTGCTCATGCATTCATCTGATTTGACTACACTTAAATCTGTGGAATTATTCTGGCTTTGCATTGTTATGAATCTTCTGACTATATCTATCATCCTTCCATATAAAGTGCTTTCTTACCGAAGGGACAGAGCAACCCTCCTAACTGTCCAGCCCCAACGTCAAACTAGTTTCCTATCTTTAAGCCTGCTCTTTTAATCAAAACTCCTACAGCCTTGAACCAGCGCAAAGGACTTATTTTTCTCTGTGGTGTTGTCCATGAATAACATGGTCACTATATCTTTGCTGTAGGAATTCATCTGACATTGCGTTGTTCAGCCATGCACTTGTGAGGTTAAAATAATTCACTTCGTAAAGATGCATAAGATTATGAATCAATTTATGAATATCCAGAGTACTGAGAGTTACTTCTTAGTCTACAAAGCACTGCTTCACTGTCATTTGAAAAATTCATATTTAATATGTGGCTCAAAGATTTTAATTATTCTTGCACTAGTGATAAACAGCAGTAATAATATATTCACTTTCTGCACTAATAATAAAAGGCATCCTCTTCATTAAGAAAGGGTAATAGATTACAAATATTAAGCCTGTTAGATGTACTCAGACTGTTGAATAACAATAATGCTTGGATGTTCTCAGGGCTTTTCAGCATAGGATCTCAAAAGCACATGAAGAAAGTATCCAAGTTTTGTCCCAAGGTACTTGTGAGTAACTGGTAGCAGCAGCTTAACTCAGGCCTAGTGCCACGATGATGGCAGAGCCTGAAATGGAGTGGGAGGATTGCACTGCCACTGCTCATTGCACACACAGGTAAGTACTTTTAGATTTTACAGTAGGCATTTCCACCCCAGCATTTTTCTCCCTTTTCCTTTTCCCAATGTCTGAAGGCAGATACTCATCTAGGAAACAGGCTTATATTTTCTGTCTAATAAAAAGATAGCTGGGACCCAACTATATTAATATGTGCCCTAATGGCAGCTGAAAGAAGTAAAAGGAAGAGTTCCCCCCAGAAAAGAGAAATAGCCAGTGGACTCAAGAAAAACAATTGGCCTCAGTGAGAGTGGGAGACTGGAGTGATTAGGATAGCAGGATAGGGAGGATATAATTACAAAGCACGTGGTGCTAAAATGCTCATCCTATATAATTTCTTTTAAATAATATCTATGCTTGAAGGGGGAATTCAGTGTGCCAAACTGATTGGTCTCTCTGAGGGCAATCAGCACAGCTACTTGCTTTAAGCATTGCAGTGAAAGTTCCCAGGAAAATTAACCTGTTTGGTTCCAGAGATCTGACATGCTGCTTCCTGAGCATTAACTGAGGAGCCCTCTCTGCTGAACCTCACTTGGAGCTCCTGTGAGGAAGCAGGTAGACTTGGAAAATGTGGGGAGAGGCTATGCCTAGGACATTATTTTGAATCCTCATCTTGAATTCTTCTGGACATAGCACCGTTATTGTGCACAGTCAGAAACTTAAATCATAGAGCAAAGGGTCTGAGAGATTGAGACGTGCACAGCTTCTGGACAGCTGCAGCAAATTTACTTTGAAGCTGTAAACTGTGAAGTCTAAGACACTTCCAAAAATCCCAGAACTTAACTGTTAAGGGTTGTGATGGACATGAATTTTTTTTTTTTTCTGTTTGTCTGTGTAACTTTGTAAGTGGATGTGGCCTCCAATTAATATTGCAAGCTCATTGGGAGGAATTTGACAAAGAGAAAAGACAATGCAAAGGAAAAAAAGAATCAAAGAAATACTGACAATAAAAAATAAGAAGAAAGACAAAGTGCAGAGTATACACAGGAGAACGGGAAAGAATGTGGTTATTTAAAGTGTTTAAAATCAGTCTTCCTGGTAAAAGGGCAACACAGGAATCAGTCTGGATCTGCTGTCTCTTACATATCCTTGTATTCTAGATACAGGCAGCAATTTTCTTACAAGCAAATATCTGGCAACTTACTTATGTAGGTTGAAACAGTCTCCATTTCACAGGCCATTGGGAGTGCTTAAATTCTACTTAATCTTTGGTTCAAGCTGCTGGCCACAAAACTTAAATTGGACAGATTTTGTGATTTTCATCCTAGAGACCTGTCTGTAAAAATGTGACTTGAAATACAGACTATATCTTCTCAGAAGTATCTTCATTGTTATTTTCTGAACAATCTTTAGATGCTCCTTTTTCATCTCATCTCTTTTACCTGTCCTGCCTGATACAAATTGGGAGGGCAGTGCAGAGTTCTGTAAATATTCAGCTGAGAAGATGAAAAAAAAAAAAAAGGTGATTCTGTATTCAGTTCTTATGGTCTGTTTTTGGTTGTTTGAGGCCAGGAGCGTGTGCTTATTTGCTCAGACAGTTCTGAAAGAAACTTTTTTTTGAGGACAAAAGGTCGCCTCACAAACTGAATTTATTTCTTTTCTTTCTGAGTCAGAGTCTGAAAAATAGATTTTTTTTTAAATCATGTTTTCAGATGTTAGATATTTTAATTCTGTTTTCATATATTCCAACTTCAGATGTTTTTCACCTACTTTTCCTTCAGTGCTCAAAGTGTGAGCTACTGTCAAACATGGTCTCCTGGTTTTTGTGTCTTTTTTAGAAGTCAAGTCCTCCTAAACCAGGGTGTTTCAGGATTAGAGGTTTAACTCAGCTTACGCACTGTTTATAATGGCAGAAAACATGCACAATTACACTGACACGCATTTTACATTCAGTGTTTTACAAAAACGACTGGACAGGAGTAGGCTGGTGGTGAAGAATATAGAGGTGATGCCCAGTTACTTTTAATACTTTAAAGGGTTAAGAAGTTCTGCATTGTTGAAACTGATGGTGTAACAGTGTATTTTTTATGATTTGAGGTGATTTAGGTCTCCTGGTCAGACAGTGTCCCATATACAAATACCCAAGAAAAAGCAATTGCCAGATAAATCCAGGAGAGTGTTAAAACTCAGAGATTAAATCTAGCTTTTTCCCTACATTTATGGAATTCACCAGTATTATTTGAAATGCAGCTGTTCTTTATGCACAAAACCAGGAGAGCTTCTCATAAAATATTGGAAATAGTTAATATTTTATGAGACTTGGAAATAAAATCCAGCAGTACCGTCTCCTCCAGTAATGCTTACAGCAGTTATAAACAGAAGGTTAAAAAAAAATGAGAGGAAGACATTCTCACCAGGACTTTGCATCTATGTCTAGGAACTGTTGGATATATTGTCATTTAGACAATCTGCAGCCCTTATGGAGCTCTCACACTTCACCACTATCTGTAGCACTCTATTCTGGTCACATTTGAAGAGGTATGTTTTATATAGCATAGGTATATGTACCATTCAGGTATAGCAGTAACTCTACAGCAGTGTCTGTGTGGTGCAGTCTGATGAACACCTTAGACCAGGGAGGTTTGAACCTCTCCTCTTCCTTTCTCCTTCTCTTCACAGCCTTGTTCTGTGAATTCGAGACACGATACTAAAAGTAACTGAACTATTTTGGAAGAGGGAAAATCGGAAAGACATTGTCCTTACAGCTAGGTTAATATTGCAGAGAAAAACTGTATGTGAATTTGACAAAAATGTGAATTTGTTCTGAGTGGAGGATGTGAATGTAGGAGGCTGCAAACAGAATAGTGGTGGATGGTCACCAGACAGAGCATCTCAATGCAGATTTCAGTCCTGAAACCATGACTTCCAAAATAGCTAATATTTGTGGTGGAAATGTGCTTTTGATGTCTCTGATTTTTGAGCTGGAAAACAGAGACAGATTACTAGTTATTGTAGCCGACCAAAAGTAACGCAGCATTCAAGTAGAACAAGCTTCTCACAAAGAGACTGATAATTATTTGTGGAGAATATTCACCAAATTACTTCAAATATACTAGAGGAATGGATAGGTTTTTTTCCTGGCAGGTTGTGGCCAGTGTTGGTATTGTATGGATGCTTGACTCCTAGCACATGAATTAATTCTGGTATGAGACGGAGCCTGTTAGGAAATTGGCTACACAAGTAAAAGTCCACACTCCATTTCCTTTAAGGTTGCTAAGCACAACAATTATTGTCCTCAGTGGTAAAGCAAGCATATAAATTAATAAATGTCCTATTAATGAGTACACTAAACATGAAAATGTCTGAACTGGGGAAATACCAACTGTGCCCGTTAGCAACAGGGCATCGTGTTTCATGTTGATTAAACAAAATAGCTAATAGGGTAAAAGTCAAAGGTTCTAGCACACATAACTATGAAAATTTCCTTTTGTCTTGGATCTACCTTCCTGTGCAAATAAAGAATCTTTCAGGAAAGTGGTTATGATCCATAGGTTTAAAAGCAGTGCTATGCTGAGTGTTAGCACACTTGTATAAATGTTTATATGCAGAAAACCAACCCAATTACTATAATTTTTTAATCTAAAATTAGGAAGTGTAACCAACTCTAACAAAACTAGTTCAGTCGAACTACAAAGTCTACAAATTCTTCAAACTGGGCAAATTCTGACTGCCTTATTCTGAATTTTTAATATGATCTTTCCTTTTTCACATCCTTGCTCTTGACTGGTAATGAAAATCTGCCTCCTCCAGTTTCCAAGATCTAAGAGTTTCTCTCCACATTTGTAAGCTGTCCACAGCTCACATCCAGACATCCACCAGTTTCTCCTCCATTGTCTCCTGAATACAGGAGTGGTGTTTTAAAGGTAAAAAATACATACATTTAACTCGAAATTTTACCCCATGTGAATCAATTTTGCATTGCTTACTCTGTATGATGCTTACAGTAAATGAAATAAAATGTAACCCAGCAGTAAATGTGTTAAAGCTCGGGGATGCTGCAGCTACAGAAAGTAACAAGCCTGCTGCCAAGTGCAGCTTTCACAGAAGAGTCCCTGGAACACGGTCCTCAGGCACCCTAGTCTTCATTAAATAAACACAACTTTTTTGTTATTGTGATATGTGGCTGGTATTTTTATGCACAGTGTAAGACCAGGGGCCTAGTGTGGATCTCTGGTGTAAGTGTGTGCCTGTAAGGCAGCAAGAGAAGTCAGAGACTGCTAAAATGCTCTGGGGTTACAGCTGAGCAGAGCTGTATGTGAGTCAGCTGTACTTCACATGCACATCTGTTTCCAAGAGCCCACAAGCGGTTGGATGTCCTCTCCCCGGTTTGAAACCAGTCTTAGTTGGATACTGAACGTCCTCAATGGCTTTGAAAGCTCCTCTGGGTGACTAAAATGAACACTGAGGAGTGGAAGCTTGAGTGCTGTGGCCGTGCAAGGCATCCTCAGAGGAGGAAGGAGGACAAGATGCCGCTTAGCTCTCCCACAGCACCAGCTGCAGAGGGGGCCAGCCAGCCACAGGAGGGACTGCCGTACACATCTTTGGCGTTCGGAGCTCTGGGCTTAAATAAAACATTGCGAGCTGAAAGGCATTAACATCTCTGCAAAGCCTGAAATATTTCATGTGTGCAGGGTTAAAGTAGCACGTCATCAAAACCCCCACTTTTTCAACGTGATTTTCTACGTGAGCAGCACCACCCTGCAAGTAAAATAATGTACTAATCGTGTCTTTCCTTTAACAAATAAGAGAGCATAAGCCTTTGAGAAGGAAATAATATAAGCGTTCAGCAAAAAAGACTTTAAAAATAAATATCCTTTTAATTCTTATGACCATCCTATTGATTACAAGTATATCCAGAAGTCTGATTATCCTTGCACAGCCATTTACCTGGGAAATTTTGATGACATTTGGACGTAAAATGCAGATTTAATGTTTTCCTCCTTATATAGCAGAGGCTGAGATGATCCTGGAAGATCTGCTCAGAGCAGAAGCCAGACAGAGTTCTCCAGGTTCTGGGGTCATCATCTGAATCTAAGGGGGTCTCTTAAATTACGTGGCTGTATTTTAACTACCAGTGAGCCTGAAGTTTCTTCCCAAAGGCAGTGTAAAATGTGTTAATATGAGTTAATGTGCTTTGAAATCCTCAGATAACAGGCACTGCCACATCACAAAATATTGCATGGATAGAACCATCTGAGGTGAAATCTGCCTCTCTTTATGCCTTTCTTTCAATAACCAGAAACCAATTGGACTCTGAGACTAAATAGTGCAATGAAACAAGATGGATCCATGGTTCTCAAATGCCGAAGATCTGTTAAATCCCAGGAAAGTGAATTCTACAGGTCAGACAATTCTACTAAAAAGTCTTAGAAATAACTATTAAAACCAGGATTGTCATTATTTTCATTTGACCAAGGTGACATTTTGTGGTCTTAGCACTGAGAACATTTTTTTTTTTTTTCAGAAGAATCACTTTGAAAGTAGCCTAATGATTTTTGTATAAGGTTCATCCTAAAGGTTGCACAGAAGAGGCATGGGAAGTGCAAAACACCCTGGAGATTCTTCAGATCGACAGATGAGACCCATGCAAACTAACAGTGTGGGTCTGAGCCCTTGAGAAACCTTGCCTCTTAAAGAACTTTCTAGCCAACAAAAGTAAGGTGGTGTTTTCCCACGGTTTCCTGAAAAGTCTGTCAGGACTGATTTTCAATAGTTACTATTTATATAATTTAAGAATACCTTGGAATGTTTGTAGAGTATTGATGGCTGCCCAGTCTTGTTTGCAAAGTACACTCATTTTAATTTGACCAGATCTTAAGAAATTTTGAGTATTTGCGCCTTGTCTGCTGACACATCTCAGTTTGGAACCTGGTAAAATCTGCAGAGTATTTTCATGTCCACAGAAAAAAATCACAAGAAGCAAAGGTTGCTGAGCTCACTGCGCTCAGCATCTTGCAAATTCTGGTGCTTTGCTTACAGCGATATAAATCTTTTTTACGTCTTTCGTACTCATTCTTTATGATAGGTTCTCTCCTAATCCACTTGCTTTAAGTCTTGTTAATTAATGCTAGTTAGATTTCTGTGCTCTGACAGAGGGGCAGCTCTATCGCACATTGTTGGTGTGTCACGATTTGGGATCTTAAAATTATTTTTGAAAAAACCAAAGCCACCATAAAAGGTTACTACATAAAAGCAGCATCCAGTTGTGACATATGGCATTTTATTTAATGTGCGTAGCTGTGGACATACTTTGTTTTGTGTCTCAAAAATAAGTTGTTAAAGCGTGCTAAGAAAGCTGTAGAGTATGTGACTGCAGGTATTGGAGTATTGTTGGTAACTCCGTGGCAATTATCATCGTGGCTGCTGGGTCGAGTTTTGGTCTCCCTCCAAAGGGATATAGCAGAAACAGAAAGGCTGCGGCGAGGATGGCAAAAATTACTACAGGCACGGATGAAAATTGACCCGGAATAGTGGCTGGACTTGAAGGAAATCAAAGGGGGGATAATACTGAGCAAAAAATGAATTGGTTCGGAGAGTGTGAATTCTCCTTTCCCCTCAGACAGTGCGAAGAGAACTAAGCAGAGCGCGATGAGCCAGGAGCCCCTTCCGTGCGGTGCAGCAGCCCACAGCCAGCAGCCACGGCCGGGGGCCCAGCTCTCTCCGGGGACAGCCCTGGCGCACCGGCGGGAGCGGGAGCGGTGTCCGCAGCCGCATTACGGTCCCGGCTCCCCGCGACCTCCGCCGGGGCCGGGGCCGGACCG
>VWZN01016555.1:89565-150188 GCA_013396955.1 Regulus satrapa
TTTTTTTTCTTTGTATTTTTGTTTGTTTTTTTTTTTTTTTTTTTTTTTTTTTTTTTTTTTTTTTTTTTTTTTTTTTTCTGCTCTTGAGCACTGGTTTGCCCTTTTCTATTTCTCCCTCCTGTGAAGAGCTCATAATCCCTGATGGCCAGAGCCCATCACTGAGCGTGCAGCGTGTGGGTTTGTTTACTCCCACCTGCACCTCTTTATCAGCACACTTCTCCATCTGCCAATGTGTGACCCAGTCACATTGACTGTCATCCCCTGCAGCTGGCCACTGCCCTTGCTGACCTGCCTAACTTCACATCATTAGGAAACTTTGTCACTTTGTGGCTCACTCTCTTGCTGAGGTAACTGGTTAATGGTGAAGAGTGCAGTTCCCACAGCAAACCTCTGTGGAGCTTTGGCCCTTCCCCCATTGCTGTGTATACCCCTCATTGGTTTCCTATCTTGTACTGAGCCTTTTATCCATTCCAGCACTATTCCTGTCTGCCTATATTCTGAGTGGGATTTTATCAGGAGCCTCTTCCAAACCTGGGAAGGGTAGCTGCATCTCCTTAATCGATGTGCCTTGTGACTGCTGTCAGAGAACACTGGTGAGGCTGCAGGATGAACCATCTGGTTTGCCCAGTACATAATGCTGTCCTTTATGTCGTCAAAGATGTCCATCCTAACCGTTGCTCACTCTCTTTAGCACTTACCATTCTGTTTCAAAGCTGAGTTGGCAGGGAAGTGGCTGAAACCTTTCCTTCAAAACCTGAGCCCCTCTTCAGTAGCTCAGTGCATAGAGCAGCCTTCTGCCCCTCTGCTAGGAGCAGGAAATCTATCTGCTGAAGGGTGTCCACAGGCCCTCCAAGGCCAGGGGAACCCAGATAGCAGAAAAACTGGTTGGTTTAGAATAGAAAACATCCTTATTTATTAGGAAAGCATACATTCAGGAGGCCATTTGCCCAGAGGTGAAAAAGTGAGGCCCTTGTTCTGGTGACTACTTCAAATATAGAATGGAAATATTTATTGGAGAATATTCTCCTAAAATGAGAGATGGGAACTCTCAAATGTGTCTTTTAATCCTGACAGAGTCTGGATGTAAAAGAGGCACATGGGTGTCAGGAGTCATGGTCCTTTGGCATGCCCAGGAAGAGATTCTCTGGCATCTGATGAGCTCTAGTGGGATTGTGAGGAGGTTGCAGCTGCTACAAGCAGCTTTGGCAAAGCTAGAGCTAATTTGGAAAATGAGGGAATGTCCCTTGATGCAGGAGTTGATCTGTGCATGCTCTCATTACAACTTGTGCAGGAATGTTGATACATGGAGATTACTGGCTTCTGAAATGAAATATTAACAGTTTCTCAAAGCCAGACACCAGGATGGCCTGTGAAAGGAGATGCCATCACTGACTATGGCACAAGAAAGCTGCACTAGGTACTGGGTGGTCTTCCAGGGAACAAGTGAGTCCCTGAGACCTCATTCTTTAACCTGACTGACTGCAAAGAAGATGCCTGGGCAACAGATCTGAGCAAATACCAACATTTCAGGTTCAGACAGCTATGGTGGTAATTAGAGATGTAAATAATTTCATTAATTTGGTATTTAATCTCCTCTTCAGAGGATGATGCCTCAGTTGTTTTTTAACAGCGTAGTTCAAAGTTCTTGAACACCTAGGTTATGCATGATTAGTGTGGTAGGAATGGGGTAAAACCTGTGGCAGGCAGGACCAGGATGAAGACAAGATTTGAGGAGCTTGTGAGTCTGCTACTGAGGCAAATAATATTGGGTATCCAGAATCCCACCATCAGAAGCTATCATGTGTGTTCTCAGGTGTGTTGGAACGAGTTGTGTCCCACTGATCTCTCCGTGTAGTAGATACTGGGTGAAAAAGTCACACAGCATTCAAGGCTGTGAGAATATGCCTTGGGTAGTATCTGGCCCTGATCTCCCTTGCATGTCACAGATTTCTAGAGCTCTAACCACACTGAGGATCAGGCACTGTCTCACAGGACTTCCCTCAGCTCCTTCTCCCCTCTTTGTGACAAGCATATATTTTTGCAAGTTTTACAAACTTGTTCTGTGCAATGCTTAAGCAGTTACAAAACATTTGACAGGCTGACAAAATGGAAATACCTTCAGGATGTCTTATTTATAATTGTCAGAGAGACTTGTGAGGGTTGTTCTTTTCATCAGAACTTTTTTCCAGAAGCCTGATTGAAAGAACTGCTTAAGAATTTGCTTACTTTGAAGCACAGTCCTAGCCTGGGGAACCTGGAAGTGTTGCGCCTTATCATTAGGTACATGTTTTGTTTTCTAATAGGCAGGACCTTTGTCTGTAAGGGTCACTTTCTCACTCTGAAGGATTGGAAAGGGCCGCCAGCACTTGTGTAATGCTTCCTTCCCTGAGTTGCTGACTAGCTGACAGCAGCTAAAGCAGGTCATTGATGACAGCTAAATATGTTCATGTGGCACTGCAGAGCTCTGAGTCCACCAGCGCTGTCTGTGGTGGCTTTACCCTCTGTTCCTGACAGCAGTGGTGGAGAGGTGGGACTCATCTCACCCAGCTTCAGACACCCACACCAGAGACACCTACTTCCAGCTTGTCGCCCCAGACTGTTTAGAGCTGGTGGAAAGAAACAAGCACTCAGAGGGAGTGATTCATCTGGCTCCTTTTAATCATCTACTTTAGGAGGAGATAAATCGTGCTATGGAAATGTCTTTTTTCTGTCTACTAACTATGCAGAAAGTGTAAATCACTGTCTCAGATACACAAGTCGGCACGGCAGATGTCTCAAGCTAAGATGAACGTCACCCTTGGGTTTTATCAGTATCATCATTTTAATACACACATTTAGGTACAGTGCGGTCCTACAGTAAGCCTTTAGCTGTCTAGCTGTACACAGGAGTCTTAAGACTCTTGTATAGACATTAGAAGAGGCCTGGGCAGCCTATTTAAAGGTGTTACCTTTAATTGTTTAAAGGTGTAGTGCTTTCCCATGCCACTTGCTTCACAGCCTTTAGCTGGGTCTGTGGAAAATAGCTTGGGTATAGATGGCCCTTGCTGTGGGTATCCAAAGTCACCTGAGGGGGGTCATAATAGAAGAAACAGGAGGAGAATTGTTTTCTGAGGCTAATGGCATTGACAGTGGCTTCCTTTTTTTCTGAAGGCCATGAGAGAGAAGTTGGACTGAAAGGGAGGGAGGAAGAATGGTTCCATTTGGCATTTATGAAAAAGGAAAATGCATTAACAAAAGGGAAAACGAAAAGCCAAAATTAGTAAAAGCAAGATAGGCATTTTTCTCTACCTCAGTATCTTAATTTGTTCTTTTGGGGGATACAGTAGCATACAGAGCAGTTTGCTGTGGGAAGTAATGGAAGAAACACATTAAAAGCCTGAAGAATTGAAATTCTTCAATGTCCTGGCTCATTGATTCTAAAAAGACATTTTGGCATCTTTAAATTCATGTGCATTCTGTTGCCAACTGACTATTGTGCAGTGTTAGAGAGAAACTTTTCAGCTGTGTGTGGGTTTAGTGTCACCCATCTGTGCACATGTGGTTTGGGTGAAGAAGGTGTCCCCAGGAGAGACACAGAGACTAGACAACGCAAAGTACAGCTCTGGATTGTGTTTGCCAGCTGGCAGGCAAGTTCCCTCCACAGTAAACGAGAGGATGAGACCACATGAGTATATATTACCTGCAGAGTACACCCTCTCCTAAGAAAATCTGGTTTTTGGGGTCAGACTATGTCACCAGTATCCTCCAGGTCAGTGGTGCATCCACTGGCAAAGTCTGTGCCCATTTGGCATCTAACTCTCCAGCAGCACAAGCAATCATAAGGACACAATAAAGTTTCACTGACAGATACTACAAGTCTCAGCTTGTAACTGTTAATCATCAAAGAATGATTTTTACCCCTACTGTAATGAAATCCATTGTGCTTGGGATAAGTTTCTAGTTCCTCCAGTCTGTAAATGCACCAAAAGAATGAACATCCCTAGAAAGTTAACCTTTCAGGTGCAAGTTCATTTTAGAAGTTACACATGCAATATTGTCTATTGCTGGAGCAAATGTTTCTGTTGGTGTGTTTAACAGAAAATTAAATATACCTGGACAAGTAATTTTGCCTATGTAGCAGAGAAAACATCAATAAATTCAGCTTTAGGGATCAATTGCCATGGAACAGAGTAGAAGGCAGTGATATTCATGCAAGCTGTCCAAATGAACTGCTGACTCTTGTGTACGTGCACAGTACAATGGGAACCTGGGCAGGTGGCTCCAGCCCTTCATGGGGGAAGATCTTTATCACAGTGTGGGCTGTAGTGGGCTGTCTATCGACCCTGTATTACCAGATGTTGAGTGTCTGGTGCATCAGATGGTTTTGATTGATTCTCATTTGAGAAAAATAACACAACTTCAATGTTGTGATTCACAGCACTAACTCATCTTAATCTCATATACCCTAGTGGCTTTAGGCACATTCCCTAATGTTAAATATCTTCAGCAGGAGTGGTTTAAATCCTGGTTTCCTGTTTTCTCGGGGAGTAACTGCAAAAAAAGATGGGAATGGCAGATACCCCACTGGCTGTCTCAAGAAGGAGGACTGTTTTTGCCTACCTCTCCAAGCAGTTTCAAAAATGTAAACTCTGAGTGAAGCTGCATTGATGCAGAGGCACAAACTCCTCTTATGCTCTTGTTTGGCATGCTGGCTTCCTGAATTTGTTTTTTCTGTGCCCAGGAATCCAGTGGTCCAAAAGAAGAAGGATGCTGGATTCGATAATCATTCTAGAACTTGTGTGGTGGACAGCAAAGAGGGTTCTGGCAACCTGGTGAAGTTAAAAGAAATTAGAATACCATTGTTTGGGATAAACAGTACCCTGACAGTGGTCTGTGCAGCAAGTGAGGCAGGAAGCATTAGTTACAAGCAATGTATTACTAAGAAAATGCTATGGAATTATTTTGAATGAGCTGAGCATTTACAGGCAGTCTGTTTTTCAACTCAGACATTTGGCAGGTGGCTTGTACCCTTTTCATTATATGTTTAATACAAGATCACATTAACTTTGGACAATTCATTGGCTTGCTGGTGTATCTCTTGTATGTGGGAGGCAGCCCACACAATCTTCTATTGAAAACTGAAATAAGTGGAGAGATCAGAAACATCCTTATCTCTCGGAAAGCCACACAAAAAGGCGAGATGTTTATATCTTTGCTGCTGTACGTTCTTTTTCGATATCAGGCCATCAAATAAAGGCCACAATCCTTCTTGTTATAAAATACATCTTTAGCAGGCAAACTCATGATCATGTATTAGCTCAGATCATGTATTTCTTACCTAGAGAAGTAGGAAATTGTAGAGAAATAATTAAATAGTTCTTTCAACAGAAAGAAATGTTTTCTTTCATAATGTATTAGGTCATATAAATACAAATTTAGGTTAGCTTGAAATAAGAGATTTTCCATTCCACATACTAATTCACACCAGGATAAGGAAGGATTTTTTTTGCTGTTGGTTTTTGGGTTTTTTTTTTCAATGTGGGCATCTCCTAGTCTCCCTTGAGTACATATAAATGTTTGGCAATAATACAGCCTCTCATTGTCCTGTTTTTACTTATATGTTTTCACCTTTCAAGGCATGTGATAAATTCTGGACAGTTTTGAAGTTGTAGATTCCTGGATTTCAACATAAACAATTGCTCCTTCCTGCTTTAGATGAACAGACCAAGTAAACTGCAGTCAGCCTCTTAGAGAAATCGCTGCTGAGTGTTCTGTGTGGGTGACTGACAACTTCAGATGTTGGATGGGGTGAATTTAAGAAAGGCAGGTAGAGAGCCCTAAAGGCAGTGGCCTGCTGCTGAGATCTGTCAGGACGTTTTGATGTCTGTGAGAACTCAACCGGCTAACCTCTCCTTGCTCATTCATTCTCAAGCTGGATACATTATCGACTGACAGCTGTAGGATAACAGAGCTAGGATAACAGAGGATAACAGAGGGTTGAAGGGGCAAGGTTTTTAGGTGAAAAATTTCCAGCAGAAGGCTAGGCTTAGTTATAATGGGGCAAAGCTCCAGTCCAGTCTCTGTTTGTGCAGGACTCAAACTGAAAGTTAAGATTACCTGGTCAGATGTGGACTTCAGAGCAGCCTGTAGGTTGGTCTCGTTTTTGCCATCTTGCTACAGCCACAGGAGACCTGTTCTCCAGGATCACTGAAATGCCTGGTGATCCAATTCAGTATTAATCACACTATTTATGTTGCAGAGATTTTGCTTAATTTCAAGATTAAATATGTTGCCCTCCCTCTCTTTTAAGAAACACTGTATTCCATAAACTGGCCATTTCTGAATTTTCCTGTACAATAACAATTTGAAGTGCTGTTATAATTCTCTTTGCTGCTTTATCAAACTCAATACCACGATTTTTCATTCATTTACACATCTTAACAGTACGAGTTTAAGTGGTGTGTTAAGCCTTTCTATGTACATCAAAGCAACATGTAATTTTCACTTCCATTTTACCCAAGGGCTTCTAAATCTAGAGGTGATAATTGTTATTTGCATTCTAATTATGCCTCAGTTCAGCCAGAGGATTTGCAATGATCTAAAAACAAAGGACATTTTGCGGCAAGATCCGGTGGGTTCCTTTGCTCGTAAAGCTCCACGTGATTTCAGAAGGGCCTAAGATTTGAAAACTAAAATGCAGGATGGATTTCCTTAGTAAGCCATGTGTTTTCTTCTCCGCAGGGGATGAGCGCTCCCGGGAGTCTCCAGCCCCAGCCGAAGCACAGATGCAAGCTGGGGCGGAAGGCAGTGGAAGGGTGAACCGCTGCTGCTGGAAATGTTCCGTGACACAACTCAAGAAGATTTTCTGGGGTGTGGCCGTGGTCCTGGGTGTCTGTTCCTCTTGGTCGGGCTCAACCCAGCTAGCAAAACTGACCTTTAAGAAATTCGATGCACCCTTCACTCTAACGTGGTTTGCAACAAACTGGAACTTTTTATTCTTTCCTTTGTATTATCTTGGACATGTTTTTAAGTCAGCTGAAAAGCAGTCTCCAAAGCAAAGATACAGGTATGGGAGCTTTTGTTTTTAATCCTTTGGCTCTTGCATGCCACATTTCACACACATTTTGTTCAAATACGTCAGTTGCATCAAACTTGTGTTTGCCTTCCTCGCCGGGTTTGTTAAAGGATGGTCTGAGTTTCATTGTGTGTCCTGTGTTAGGTGCTGTTTTAATTCCTAATATAATTTCACTCCAGCAGTAAGAAATCCACACATGCAAGTCACTTAATGAAAAGTTTGAATTTTCTGCAATTATTTATCCAGAGTTTTCCACAAACAGATTCCTTTTATTATTATTTTTAGTATCTCTTTCCTCTACCCATGGCTGACTTCTGTGTCAGTCTCTGAGCAAGCTAAGTAAGCTTTTCTTTTCCAAGCTCAGGACTAGAGCAGAGCCTTGAATAGTTGAGTAAAAAGTACTGCAGTATTTTCCTGGCTCTACGCCCTTGACATCAAAGGCCAAGCTCTGATCCCAGTTAAACTTGAGCTGTTATGTTTATTTCCGGGAGGAAGCGCAGTCATAACCAAAGCCAGCACTTTGTCTTCAGCACACCTTGTCTTTATAGCAAGCCAAACCCGCAAAGTCTGAGTCGCTCATGGAAAGCCCTGAGTGCCCGTCCTCTGTGAGAGGCTGAGGATGCTCTGTCTGCTTGAAGGACTGCCTCTCACTGAGCACTCCCTCAGCTCTGCTCTGCTCATCTTGGCCTGAGAAGTGTCTGGGACAGATGGGATGACTCAGCCATCAAGATGTCCCGTGTCAGAGAGCTTCCCTGATACGTGGAAGGATGTGAACAACCTTTTCCCCTTCTGTTACACAGTGGGGCTCATAGACTTTTAATGAAGTAGCTCAGGAAAGTAAACAGTAATAAGTACACATTTCTCAGCTCCCAGCTGCGCAGCAGCAAGGTGGAAACTTACTACAAGAAAAATCTAAGAAACCAGGTTATGCTCAGGAAATGCTCTACCTCAGATGAGTAGGGTTAAGAAATTTTACTGCTTAGCTACCATTACAGTTTCTTCATCTTTTAAATAATGTGGGGCCTGCAGATAATGGATATGACCATTCACTGCAGGTTCTAGAGCAGGATCCAGAAGTTCTAAAGGCATTTTCATTAAGTGCCATGTTTTCTGGGCTCTGGTCTTCAGGTTATATTTGTTCACGGCAAATGTGGTTGCTTCAGAGATATGAAGCAGATGGAGGTTTAGGAAAGCTCCAACTTAATCTAAAAACAGCAAAAAATTTTAGTCTAAAAGCAAATACCTTTTTGTTTCTTTGGTTTTAAGTATTTTTCTTCCCAGCTGCTCTCAGATAATGTTTTAAATACTGCTGAATTCTGGGGTGAGCAATTGTGGTTTGCCAGATCCCTGGAGTTAAAAACCCAGAGCGTTGTATTCATTGCCGCAGTAAATTGATACCGTTGGTAGTTTTATGTCTTTCATTAATTAAATGAGGGCTGAATTGAAGAGCAGGTGCAAGCCCTGCAGCCTGTTTGGGATGCAGGGGGACATCATTAGCAGTAGGATTGCCCAGGCATCATAAAGAGTGTGTGCCAGTGTGTCTGACAAGCAGATTAATAGGGTTAACTTTGAAGGGTTTTTCTGGGTGTCAGGGAAGATGTGTGCCTTTGGTGATGCGGCTGTGGCTCCCAGCTTTGCTGCAGATTTCTTCTGTGTTTGGGAGCAAGTCACTGCAGACCTCTGATTTCCTTGTACTCGCTGTTCTTTTGGAAGAGCCAGTCTTTAGGGAGGAGGGACGACTCCCCCTTATCATGTGTTTATATAGTGTCTGCCACAGCATGTCCTCTGTCTACACTGAGGCCTTTTGGTGGTGCTGCACCAAGAGTTACTGTGAAATTATTTACTGTTCATCTGCTTGCTCCATTACAGCTGAGATGTCACATGCCTATATGTTAGTAAACCCGAGCATTGCAGTCCAGCCTCCCCTCCTAATTGATTCTCCTTTTTCCATGTTATGTATGTGTGCAAATATATAGAGAAATAGTTACACAGGGACTTTGCAGCTCCATATGAGGCATCACTGTCTTCAGGAAAGCTTGCAGTCCAGGCATGGTGGGATATGTTAAGGAGATACTTCACAGACTTCTGGGTAGTTAAAAGAATACAGTTCTGACCTAGAACTGTAAAGAAACCAGCATAATCACTTTCTACTTCTTTTTATCCTTCACTTTCATCTATATTTTACATCTTATCTGAGCTCTCTGGCAGGAATTTGGAACAAGATAAATTAAAAGGTGATAGTAGGAGAAGGTGGAAATATGATGTCTAAGTCACCTTAGCAGGGAACTAGAAAAGGAATGGGTTCTCAGATCTTGCCTACACAGGCTGCTAAAATCCACAGGTATCTATTTTTTAAATTTTTTTTAAGTTATTTGGAAGCGAAGCTCCCCCAAGACCCCTGCCCACCTGCCTCAGCAGGACCAGGCTGCTCAACATCCCCTCCCCAGGGCAGAGGCAGCGCTTTCACACCACCCTCCCTGAGGGCACAGGAGCCAGCAGGTGTGCTTTGGGTACCTCCCTATACAGTTAGAGGGCATGTAAAAAACAGCAACCACCAGGAAAAATACTCAAAAGGGGGATCATGAAATGTAGCAACAGGGAATAGATGTGTAGTCTCTCCAGCACAGATTTATTTTATGTATTAATATGGTTTATTACAGTTTTTAAATTCCTGTTGTATTGTATCAGTATGTATGCTATGATATAAATACATGAATTTTTATGTTTCATAGTTTCACCAGAAGAAAACACTTGCCATGTACATAAACCAGCTTTTAGCTGGTTTATGACAGAAAACCAGATTTATTTTTTTCCCCTCATTTTTATAGCATGTATAATAGTAGTAAATTTATCACCAAAATTTTGTAGCGACACATTGAATGTAAGAGCAGGTTTATTCCATTTCTTTATAAGATTTTAAGTATTAGGCCACAATGTGAAGTATTGAGGACTTATGATTGAGCCATATTGCATAGTAAGGAACCTGCTGTTTTAGCTGCAGTAGACTATCAGCATGTAGACCACACCATGGGGAGAGACTCACTCTTCACAGCAAAGCAGAACTCATGCATTCACTTCCCGCTCTATACTCCCTGTGCAGCTCCAACAAATGCTGCCAGGGTTGTGCCCAAGTGTAGACTGCTCAGGGAGAACTTCTCCCATGGTTGCTACCAAGGATATCACGGCGCAGGACTGCGTGTGTGGAAGTGATACAGAGAGCTCTGGAAGGCCGTGGAAGAGCGTGCCAGGGTCAGCATCACTCTCCTACTTCTTGTGCAAGTGCTCACTAGCTTAAAGTAAAATTACTGTAACTAAATTATTATTCATTTTGACCATTGTCCAGTCCAGAAATAACACATGTAATGATTTGTGCACCTAATGCATCATTTAAGAGTACTTCATACTTTTTGCTTCCAATCTGCTTTATAAAATGACACATTTGATCTGATGAACTATCCTCCATCATGCCTACATTATTAATTTATGAGGTAACATAAATTAAAAGCACTAGGGCTTAAAACTCCCTGGCTACATGAAAGATTAAATTAAAATCTCTGCAAAATATTGCTTAGCTTTGTGTATCTAGGCAGAAAACTCACCTTTTATAAAAGATTTTCCCTCTGTGTTTGAGCTGGGAGGAATAATAGAAGGGTTGTTCACATTTTAGAAAAATGCATCTGAAAGCTTGTCGATTTTGATGGTATAGTCTTATCTAATAACTTTTTAGAGAAGGAAAGGACTTTCAGGTTTGCAGGATTATTTATTTTTTTATAATTTAGATCTTGATTTTTTATTTCATAAACCTTTAAGATTAAAGAAAACACCAGAAGCTAGAACTAAATCTCTTCTGAAACCTTGAATGCACCTGATGTGTTGGGTGAATGAAAGAATCATCACAGTGCAGTCATATTTTAAAAATGTACTTTTTCACTATTCAGAGTTTTGTTTCTATATTGCCCTCAAATTATCTGTCACTAATCTTCCAGAATTTGAAAATTTTTCTTTGAAAATAAAGAAAAGGTTACAGGTAACACTGAAGTACTGTTATGTCTTCAAAATGGAATCAGAATACTGGTGCGACATTGGCAGAGGGCTAGCGTAGTCGATCTCACTTACTCTGATACACCAACATATTGACTTCACAGAAGTCACTTTTGATCTATATGCCCATGGGCTCAGAATCGAAATTTGCTTCTTCGGAGGCCATGAAGTTTCAGTGCCATAGCTTCACTTGAGGTCCAGGAGAATACGGGCCAGTTTCTAAATGTGTTTCACAGGTACTTCTGCTATGATGGAAAAGATGAGACACTAGCCATCGCCCCCAGTAATACAGGGATCTGAGCCCATTAGTTTCATCCTGGCTCATGTGAAGTGCAATTCACAGCACCATTGGTACTGCCCTCCTTTTCTGCAGCAGGCAGAGAACCCCACTGGTAACCAAACCCCTGGCCATGATGAAGATCTAAGGGGAAAGAAGGTCAGAGCCATTTGGCATGGCTGGATGCTGTTTTACTATCGATTTTTCAGTGGTTTGTGTTCGTGAATCTCTCTTACCCAGCAGCATCAAAATGTTGCAGTGTGGTTAATTTTTGGCATCCTGCTGATTTATATTACTACTTAGATGGGAGCTTCGCCACCAGAGCAGACAGCATTAAGAGAGTCATAAATAAGCTGCGTAGGCATCAAGACATGACAAATGCAAGTGTTTTTAGCAAATGTTGCCCAATGAAACATGTTTTCTTTCAAAAAACTTCAGTGTATAAACTCCATTTGTCTAATTCAGAATGTTATCCTTAAAATAATACCTATTTACTTTGTATCCCACAAAATAAAATCACTTTACATTTCAAGCTCACATTAGCTTATTGGGGAAAATAAAAATAATAATTAAAAAACAACCAAGGAACAAAATAAACCATTGAAATTAAAAGATAAAGCATCTGATTCTTACCCGAGTTTGGCAGAGACCAGTTAGGAGTAACTCCAGATTAAATCAGTTTGATCTCTACACTCATCTGTCAGGACTCACCTTTGTGCTTGGTATCAAAACCATTATTTAAAAAGATGTGGATATTGTACAAGAGGTTTATGATACTTGTAGTCATCTTTATCTCTCCTGCGGATACGTGAGCTGCTGGTGCTGTTGTGTATTGATGGACCACTGTATCACTTCTCTGATTGTTTTCAGTGAATATGCACTTCTCTGCCAGAGGTTCTAACTGAAGACAAGGCCAAATTGTACAATCAGCAAGTAGCAGTAGTAGTGAAGCCTTCTGCTGGAACAGCATGATGTTTGTGGTAGTGGTGGTGCTGGTGGGCATGTGTCCAGTGTCCAGCCTGCTGCCCATATGGCATCAAACTTGGTCATGGAGCATCCATTTGGCCTTAGCTCAGCTGAAGCCCAAGCCACAGAGCTCAGGGTGATGCTGTTGTTAGCTTCTGTTTACCAAGTCAAGTGGTTTCCACATCCTGATGAAACCTGCAGTAGCTGCTATTTCTTGCCTTTTGAAGAGGAAAGTGTGTCCCCATGAGAGGTGGGATGGGTGTGCTGTCACCCTTCAGAGGTTCTGGAGGTGCCTCCTCACTGCTGCCTTGCTATAATACATCTGTGCTGTACTATGGCCAGATGGTCACATGACGGTCATGGTTTCAGTGCTTCTTTGGGAATATTTGTTTTCTTGGGTAATTAAAGATTAATGTCATGGTCTCTTGGTCTTTATGCTTCCTGAAACAAAATTTTCTCAGCCAGCTCTCAAAAATATGCTCTGCATGCTGCCTGTTCCTGAGAAAATAACAGCTCCAGAGTTTTTCTAGAGTAGCCTCCTGTTCACATCAGTCTCCTCTGAAGACAGTACCAGGGGTTGGATTAGTGAGGAAATGTGCCACAGGTGGCTTCTCAGCAGCACACTGCCTATTCCAGCACTACCACAGAACTTTTCCCCACAGAATTCACAGGGAGAGCAAAACCTACAGCAGAAACACAAATGTGAGGCTTGTAAGGTAAGCAGCAGGAAAGGGTGAGGAGAAAGAGAAAAGGCTGTGGTCAAACTGGCTCCTGGTGGGAGCCCCCCCACCATCCCAGATTTAGGCTCCTAACTAAAATTGAGGTACTGCTCTTCTTGACGTCTTCTGTTGAAAAGCTTAAAAAACTGCTCCTGGACCATCATGGTGAAGGTGATAATTTTTCTCTCCCTCAAATGCATGGTATGGAGCATGGTATCTGCATCAGACTCCTGATGTGAGTGTGGCTGGCAGAAAGCCACAAAATCAATGGCCCAGTCCTGGCTTCTCTGGGGGTATCTCTCACAATGGTAAGCCTGCATGGTAGGCTCAGGAATGTAAGGTGTATTTTATATGCTTACCTCCCTTTCTAAACCTCCTGGAAATACCTTTGAGAGATTTCTTTTAAAATTCTGTTTGACTAATTTGTTAATTCCTTCTATTCAGGTAGCTAACACTGTCTCTGAGAACTTAGGTTTTGTGAGAAAATGGTCATGGGTCCTTCTTTAGGACACCAGTCCTTCTAATTTAACCTCACAGATTATATTTGGAATTTGCATTTGTTTCTCAGACCACGATGTTCTGAAAATTTGTGTCCTGTGGAAAGCTTTCCCTTAATCTGAAGAGCGTTCATCTGCTGAGAATCACCTCTTCTGGGCTTTTGGATTTCTGTGAAGTGCTAATTGTGAATAATGCCTGATCAGGAGAAACCCACATTCCCTAATCTTGAGCCTGGTTTGCAAAATCATTCCAAGGATATTGAATTAAGTAATGTCCTGTAATTTTGTCTTGTTGTTCCATTACTTTTGTCTCCTCTGCTGTGGCTTGAACAGATGCTTCAAAATAATTACATTATCTGCCTCCTATGAGGTAACAGTGCTTGAGGCAAGGACTAGAAAGACAAGTCATTGTTCTTGTTACCTGCAGACAGGGCATGTGCTATGAAACAATGGATTTATGTAATGGCTCTTGCTTGGAAAAAAAAATGTTGCGTCTTGCAGCACTGAATGATCTCTCTCTGGTCAGTAGTTAAACTGCATTTCATTAACACTGCCTCTGGTTAGCAAGCTGCCAAGCTCCCACACTGCTAGGACTTTCCTCAGGAGACCTCAAGAGCAAATCTGCCTCTCCTGATCCCCACCCAAGATGATCTGACCTCTTCGCACTCACTGAGACCATGGGACAAAAGCATGCCAGGCTGAAGGGACCTTGGGTCACCTCCTCCCTTTCCTGCCTCCAGGCATGACCTGCACACACAAACAGAAAAGCAGCTGTATTTTATGGCTGGAAAAGGGGGGGAAAAAAAAAAAAAAAAAAAAAAAAGACTGGGAAGAGAGTGTGTGACTGTGTTTACTTCACAGAGAAAGAAGCAAACAGCTGAGATGAGCGTGGATTTGCTGTTTTTCCAATCATCATAACATGGAAGAAGGTTTTGCAGGTGGCCTTTTTGCAGAATGTTGTTTACCTTGGTCACCACACCAAGTACCTTGACCCCCAATGCACAAACTCATTAAACGGGGACTGTCCTAGATAGATTTTCCATTATGTTTACAGCAGCAACAAAAATAACAACAAAACCCAGGAAGGAGTGATAAGAAATTCTGCTTTTGTTTTTTTCAGCCTAGATCTGTATCAAAATACCTTGAAGTCATCTACCTTTAAAGCTGCTTTAAAAAAGGAAAGTGCATGTATGGCAACAGACTTTGTAGCTATAATTAACAGCTCTCAATAAAGATGGATGATACAGTGAGAAGTGTTGGAGGCTGGCAGTACTACAGAAGTGGAAAAAACCTATTTGTCCAGCTGCCTAGTGGTTATGGACTGTGTCCAGATTTCCCAGGAATGTTTGTGTTTGTATGAAAAGGCAGCCTCATATAAATGCACACATACCTGGCTGAGGATCCTGTTCAGTCCAGGTCTCCAGGAGCTGGCCACCTTTGCTTGCTAGACAAAGCTGTAAGTGATAAAAAGGCACAAAATAGCCAAAGGTGGAGGTTGGCAGCAACAGAGGTATATGAACAGGGCATCATAAACTGAAAAAGCAGTTGAGCAGCTACATAATGTTGTTCATGAACATCCATAATGGCTTTTGGAGGGAAATAAGGTATGAGCTGATGGGCAGACAAGTTCATATATGTGTTCACGCACTCATGTACAACCATTTTGTGTTTTCCAATGCTAGAATGCCTTTCCAAATAGTAGCTTTTTGCCAGAGAATCCGATCCAAAAATGGGAAGGCAAACAACATATGATTTTATTACCTTGTTCACCTGCTTTGGGTGAGAGTTAGTGAAGACTGGTTCTCTTCATCCTGGCTGTAGAAAAGGAAACAGCCCTCCTGCTGGTTTGTTTGCCAGTCCTTGGGGACCTTGGGGTCAGGGCTCAACTCATCTAAAAGAAAGAGCCTCATTTACTTTATGGCTTAATGGTCATTGCTATATCATTTGGGTATCTTGGCTAAGCAAGCCTGCACTAAGTCTCCTGTGGCTGCCTCATCTGTTCCCTGTTCCTCATATCTCTGAGCTCTTCCCCACCTAGAGCTAATGTTGGTTGTTTGTGGTTTGTTAATTTATAAATTGTGTCCCATCTCTTTGGAGCTGGCAGCTGCTTACTCAATTACTTAAGCTTTTCATTTGACAAGCAGTTAGCGATTGCTGCAATGTTCCCTTCATGTCTTCCAAAACCTTCCACCACCCGAGTGAAACATTCAGATTCCTGCTGGGGGAGTGGGCCTCTGGAAACCTTACGTGAAGGATGGCATCCCACATCTCTTTCAGCATCCTCAACTGTTAAGCCTCAGGGATGTCAAGTCCCTTCAAGCACACAGGAGTGCCCCTTCAAAGACAGAGTATTATTAACCTTCACGTGGTACATTGCTAAGATGAGGCACCTTAGATGCCACTGGCTAGAGGAGGACTCTATGTCCTTTTCCTCTACATCATCTGGCATTTGCCCTTGCATTGCATCTGAAAAAATGTTTTGTGGTACCAAAATTGTGTTACCAATACTGCATTTTTTGACCTAATTCTCTTTGCTGTATCTATTATAGAGACCAGCTAGGCCAGCTGAAGATTATATCTTGCCTTTTCTGCATTGTAACTGCAACTTTCTTCACTAGTTTGGCTTATTATACCTTCAGCTGGAGTACATATAGATTTCCAAGTACAGAAGGATAATTTTTCCAATATGAAAACCTCCTATTCAATAGGACACTAGAAAATAGCAATGATTTCACCTCTGCTTTCAGTATCTCTTAAGACTGACTGGAATAAAAATGAAACCACGGCTCTATAATGTTGTCTGATATTTTTTCCATCTAACAAGGGGTGGTCTTGTTAGACCATCTCACTGCGATCCCTGAACATCAGGTCATAGAATCATGGCATAATTCTAGGTGCTGGCGACCTGGGAAGGCGCCTCTAGTCCAACCTACTCAATGCAGAGCCACATCATATCTACATTTTAATTTCGTTAATGAGCAGTGGTCTGCAGACACTGAATGAGGCTTAACTGTTATTAAATTCAGGTATGCTTTATTGCATGTTTTATTGTGCTGTCTCTAGGATATCCCAAAATTACACATACCAGAACATATTGTTGTGAATGTACCCATTCTGCTTCTGTTTGCCCCTTTTTGCCAGAACCCTCTTAGATGTTTTTCTGTCCTCAGGCAAAGATATGTTGATTCAAACAGGGAGCATTTGATTTATTTTTTATTAACCTTGAAATTTAAAAAAAATTTATTAAGCCATTAAAATGAGAGCTTAACTTATTTTTAATAATCAAATAAATTTTCACCTAGCATTTTCAGCATTTCATAAAGTTCTGTATATTAAATGTGATGGGTACAGGCAGCATTTTACCCTATCTAGAATAATTCTACTGAGCCCCATGACAGAATGCTGATTTTGTCACAGAATGGAAGGGATCTTAAAGATCATCTAGTTCCAACTCCCCCACCATTGGCAGGGACACCTTCCACTAGACCAGATTGCTTGAAATCCCATCCAAGCCCTGACCTTAAACACTTCCAGTGATGCAGCATCATAGCTTCCCTGGGCAACCTGTTCTAGTGCCTCACCACCCTCACAGCAACTTATTTCTTCCTAATTTCTCTCAGAAAGTGTCTAGCTGAGTGAATATTTAAAATATAAAGTTAATAACTATTTAGATGTATTTCATCTTCAGAGGGGAACTCAGGTTTTGACTAGACCGAAATTTACCCTGATTCTCCACATTACTTTTTTTTAAGTGTCTTTTGATTCTGGAGAAGTAAAATAGAAAAACTTAGTGTTAAAAAATAGTGTGCCAGAAGAGGATATGGTGACATACAGATACCTGATCAGCTGCCTTCTTTAATATGCATTAACCTGCTCTTGCTTACGAAATTTTTAATGATTAAGGCCGACCTGTGAAAGTCTTCCAGTATTTAACAAAGAGCTCTCTTGGTTTCATAGGTTTTTCAGAAAATTCACAAAACCATGCTCTTCTGTAGTTCCAGACAGATCCTATGCCATAATTTTCTGCTTTACCAAGTTCCACATGGATTTTTTAGCAGAGTTGTACTCTTGATCATGTAAAACAGATAACTGTGGAGCATGATAAAGATCAGCTAAACCATAGACTGAGGAAGGTGAGGAAAGATCTAAGTGACATGAAGCAGAATAAGGGAGGTATTTGAAACAAGGAAAGTGGATTCTCTCAGTGTGGTAGTGAGCTGTCTGGAGTCTGAAAACAAGAGGAATCTCCAAGACTGGTTAGTGCATTCTTGGGAATCAGAGATGGTGGGCCAAACGTTGTGTGTTATGGAAGCAGAGTGCATGAGCTCTGTTGAAATGTAACATTTGCATGAGTGATAGCAATTATAGCTGCTCTAGGAGCCAAGCTGGCTTGATAAATCCTGTGTGGTTTCAGTGGACATTGTGCTTCTCGTAGTATTGCTCATGTATAGAGTCCTGTGGCTGGCTGCTGGCTTTTAGCATGGGCTATACCAGGGCTTGGTTTGGCTCAGCAGCCATTCAAGTTATAGAGGTCCAGGTAAGCCACTTAAAACCACCTAGGGAAGATATAATCATACCACCAAGGGTTATTTCATGTGTTAATGGATTTGTTTCTTAACAAGAATGAATGTGCGACTAAAATTTGCCAAACTGCTAAAGATAGCTTTGTGCAGTCTTTTCAAAAGTAATCAGTGAATTTGCTTTATTTTCAGGTGAACAAGGGTCATAACGAGGAAATTGCTCTTGAAAATAGTGCCAGTTATATGTATAGTTAATTGTGGACTTTACTTTTGGTTGGCAAGTTGCAAACTAACTTGTATGCTGCTTTATATTTCTTGAGCTTTGCTTTGTTTTAGGGATTAAAACAAAACAAAACAAAAAACAGCTGGCTTCCTGGATGTGTTTGCTGCAAGAAACCAGACACAAGTGGTTTCGAGAAACTGGAGACAAGTGTGTTTCCTCCATAGCAATTGTGCTAAAAACAAACTGTTCTCTTTGTCAATGTGGCTTCAGATACTTTCCACTATTATGCTGCTGGTACCTGGAGTCTCAAAGAGCTTTTGTCTAGCGCACAACAGTAAATAAACACAGGTTTTGGGGACATGTAGGAACATCTCATTAGGGAAATTTGAGAGAGAGATGACAGATAAAGTCTTGGTATGCATCTCATATCATGCTCTGAGTGTGCAACAACAAAATATCCTCAAGTAACTCATCTACCGAAGGTTACAGAGGGGTTTTACTTCAGCAAAAAGCTCAGCTTTTGCAAGCCTTTGGGCCAACATCCATGACCACGCAGTTCTTCCACATGAAGCATGCTGATGGCATCTACTAGATGTTGTGCAGCTGACAGGAAAAAGACGCAATAGTTCATTAGTTTTTTCATTCTGTTTAATTCAGACATTTTCAAAAGGAATGGCAGTGAAAGCTTTGTAGTACTGAAGGTGCATAATAATTGCATCAAAATTGCCCATCTGCAGCTAAAGCAAGATAATTGCCTAGGCGTGTTCACATTTGCAGAAGAGATTTTGAATAATAAATGTTTATAAAGCCCTTCTGTCATCATGTTATCCAATCCTCACCCGTGAGCCAAACTCTCAGTTCATTTACACTCTTTTTAAACCAAAAATATCTCGTATTGGCACAGCTCTGAGGTGGGTCAAGATGAGAATCTGGACTAGTGTAAGTTACCTGAAACTGGCTTCCAGCTCCCTAGCAACATTTAGGAACCAAATGAAAAGAGAGTAATCAGCAAACTCAGCTTATTCCTTGCTAGTTATTTTCTATGTCTTTAATAATTAATTTGACTAATTACTAAGATTTAGGAGTGTCAGTGCTGATTTTCAGTGATGCTGAATCGTACTCCCTTCTGAGGAGCAAACCTTATCAAAGAGTCAGAGCCCCAAAAAGGCTAAGACTCATGCCTCTTCCTGCAAACAGCTTTAAACATCTACGTGTGGCTTCCCTCCTCCTCAGGAGCCTCTCTTCTCTGCCAGAGGTAAGGCATAAGCAGATCCATCCTCACAAGCACAGACAGGCTGAAGATACAGTGGCACTGTAGCAGCAGGTGAAATGCAAGCCATCTTAATTTGACTTCTCCTGGCTGACCTATCCTAATCCAGCAGATAAGCTCCTCAGCACACACTCAGCTCACCCAAGCCTTTGGACACTGCCCCTTCATCCTCAGCAAAATGCAGACAGCTGAAAGACGTGTCCTATAAGGGCATGCTTACCTGGTCAATCCCTCCTCGGATTATAGGGACTTGGTTTATAGCCTCCATGTTCTGATGCTCTCCCCTCTTCTGGCAATTAAAGATGTAAACACCACTGACCAGCCTTTTTTTAAAATGCAGCTTTGTTTCTTCTTCGAGAATGAATTAATTGATTTTTCCATTAGACTTGGTACAAATCATGCTGATGTCCCCGTAGTCCTCAGTGTGCCGGAGTGATTCCCGATAGCTGTGCTACAGTTTTCACAAAACATCTCATGCCTCTCCCCTGTTCACACGGAGCTGTTCATTCCAGCCCACCCCTACACAATGAACAAGAGCAGGTGATTTGCAGAGAGATGGAAAACATCTCCAGCTGAATGCCAGGTTCAGCTGCTTTCAGCCACTGCATGCCACTGGTCTTACTGCTTGAACAGGAACTGTCATTCCTGCTGTGGGATCCCTTCAACAAAACAGCCACCTGCCTCCCCCATGACCAGCTAGCTATGCAGCTCTTCAGCTCATCCTTGGTGTTGTAGTGAGATTTCAGCAAGCTGTACCTCCTGGATAACCCCAGCATGGCCACGGCAAAGCTGACCAGCTCTCCAGCACTGGGAAGGTAGCCAGCATTCCCCCCAGGAGATAACTAAGCTGGTGTCCCCAGCTACTCGGAGCCCTGTGCATCTCAGAGTGCTTTGCCCACCTGCCTTGGTGGGATGCTTTAGATCTGTTCCCTGCAGTAGCAGGGGATTGCCAGAGGAGTAGCACCCTCTCTGCTAGGAATCCAGCAGAGAGCAGGGTAGCAAAACAGACATTGCCTCTTCCAGGTTTCTGAACACATAGCTGAAACCACATTGCTGGTTTTGTCAATCTGCCTGAGAAACAATCTCTAAAGAAAGTCAGACTAAAATTAGTAACAATATGAACTACTGTTCAGTACATTTTTATGTCTCTCAAGGGCTTAAGCTTATTGAGTAACCTCCCTTTCTCTCAGTTTCATCACAGCGCATTAAGTTTTGAGAAAAGGGCTGAGTTCAAACGCTGAAGCTCTTTATTCTAGTTGTGTAGGTGCAGTATTGATAGAGCCAAATTTAGCAGATTCCCTAGTGCACATTTACAGTAAAATGAGCCAGATTTTGTGTTAGGTACCTTGGGGGGAGAGGGGGAAGGGAATGACAGATAAGGATATGACAGGGCACTCACTGTGACTCTGAATGACTCTGTTGCTGAGACTTAGTGAGGCGTCAGGATATTTTTGGTAGCATTTTTGAGGTTCTGCTGCTGGATTTTCCATTCTTGCTGAAGGCTGTGGTGGAACTGTAAAGATTCAGTTGGAAAGAGTGGTGAACCAGTAGTAAAAGCTGTTGGAAACGTCTCCTTGTGGTGTTGTACATATGTGTATGTGTGTATATGTGTGTATATAGGCATTTGATGTCAGCTACATGCTGAGTCCCTTTATCCTACAAGAATAGGGATTTCCCAGGCTGTTTTACTTTTGACAGTCTTCATAGAACATCCTGAAGATTAGGAGCTCTCCTGTAAACTGAAAACTGTTGAGAGGAAAATGAAGCCACAGATTTTGTGCTTTCTAGCTCTAGGATCTGTGTGAGGTCATGCCCTTGAATGGGGTGGAAAAATTCCCTTGTGCAACAAGTATCTTACCCTGAGGGTCTGGATAGAAAAGCACAGTCTCCAGGATCAGGAGTTTGTTTGCTGAGGGAGCTGACACCTGCCTTCTTGCAGCAGCAGGAAGGCTGCTCATTCTCAAGAATCCGTCTGCAAAGTGCTGCCTGGTGCTGCTCCCAAAGTCCCTTTCCTCCTTGCCTGCAGGCAGAGCTGAAGCCCCAGGAGGAGGACAAGGCATCCCCAGCACTCATGTGCCTACAAATCTTCCAAAAGGGAAAACTCTCCTTCAGAACATTTTTTTGACTCTCTCCTGGACTGAAATCCCACCATGGCTGATGCTCTGTGTGAGAGACACCTTAACCTTCCTACAGCTATTTTAAGATCCAAATTGACCACCCATAATTCCTTTTGAAGTCTATGGGTAGTGACAATCTTCAGCCCACTGGAAAAATCAGTGCATTAGTACCTGAATATAAATTGATGTTTCTAAATCTCCTAGGATTTCAGTGTGAAGGTGGAGTAATCCAGTAATTTCTTTCAGTTCGCTCATTTGTGCTGTCTGTGAATTATTTGTCTAATGCTTTTTCTATTACCTTGATGAGAAATTTAATTCATCTCACTAATACCAAATAATTTTTGTCTGTTGTTTTACTTTTTAGGATGATTTATGCATACATTAAATGTAATTGCAAGCCATTTCCTAGCACATGTAACCTTCAATTGTCAAAGATCTCCAGGGATTCTCTAAGTTTCAATATCAGCCTCACACAAAACACAATTACTGCATTTTGAAAGTGAACTTGAGTAAAAAGTGGATATGGGGAGTTACTAAAATTATCATTTAGTTGTTATTTCACAAATTATAATTAGTGAAAACTCTCTTCTAAGAATGCATTGACCATATATCCTAAACTTGGTATATTTATCCTTGTTACATATGTTATTAATAATGAAGAGAAAAGGCTAAATATATTTCTACTGAACAAGCATAGCAACAAAATAAAATTCATATCAAAGAGCAAATATTATTAGATAGATTAGTCTTTTACTACGTATTTTGATGACATTATTCCATGTTTTCTTTTTGGACAGTTGACATTGTTTGCTTCCATCTCCTATATAATCTTGAAGCTGTCTGCTCATCCTCTCTCACATGCTGGGATTATTTTAGTTTATTGCTCAGCCCACCTACCAACTATTTCAGCTCCTGAGATGCAGTGAGCTAATTAACGCATCCATCATCTTACATGTTCTTCAGATGCCATGAGCAATAAGGAGACTTAGCTTTATTCTTTGATGTCTTACTTTTTCTCCTGGGTTCAGGGCTCTATGGCTTAACTCAAGACATACACATTTTTGTTGCTGAACAATTCATTCACGTATTTTTGTTCTCTATTTATTGACTTCTAATTCCCTTCCTCTCCTAGAGATGTGCTATATCAAATCTCCATTACCTAAGCCCGTGTCTGCCTTTCCTAGCTTATACAGTCATGCAAGTATCACTATGGCTTAATATTTGTATGAAATTAGCATCCAAAAAATCCTGATCTGGACCAGCTTGTGCTAGGCGCTTTTTCAGCAGGGAAACAAACACAGCACCTGTGCCACAGAGTTTGTTATCAAGGCTGAGGCACATATCTGCTAAAACATTTAACTGGTAAGGACCGACTTCTTTGGCTGCTGCTCAGTCACCTGTGGAGGGGCTTTGGTCCCACAGTGTTTGCCAAGGGAAGGCCATGTCCAGAGAAGGGCAAAGAAACAGGAGAAGGCCATGTCCAGAAACAAAGCCAGGGAAGAGTCTGGAGCACAAGTCTCAAAAGGAGCAGCGGAGGGAGGTGGGGTCATTAGACTGAAGAAAAGGAAGCTTTGGGAGGACCTTATCACTCTCTACAAGTACCTGAAAGGTGGTAGTGAGGTGATGTCAGTCTCTTCTGCCAGGTAACAAGTGACAGAAGGAAATGAAATGGCCTCAAGCTGTGCCAGAGGAGGTTTAGATCAGGTATTTGGAAACATTTCTTCGTGGCAAGGGTTGTTAAACATCAAAACAGGCTGCCCAGAAAAGTGGTGGAGTCACCATTCCTGGAAATATTAAAAAAATATGTGGCTGTGGCACTTGAGGACATGGTTTAATTGTGAACATGAGAATGGTGCTAAGTTGATGGTTGCACTTGGCAATCTTGGAGGCCTTTTTTGACCATAGTGATTCTATGATTCTTTGACTCTATGTCTGAACAGAAGGATGGAGACATCGGGGAGATGTCTCATCCCTTCATGGACCTCACCTCATGAACCTAAGTAACACAACATGTGATGCAGTAGCAGAACCCAGCAGGTGAACAGGAAGGGAAATACTTACAAACATCCTTGTAGATGCAAATAACACCAGGATTTTCAAAAGACCCAGTTCCTCTTTTGCTTTCTGCCAACATAATGCCTCAATCTCCCCCAGTTCATGTAAGAATATGACGTAAGGTGTCCAGATCTTACTAATGACAGTGACAGGGGAAGCCCTATGTGAGAAGCAGGCAAATGACGAGTCTCACTGCAAAGCTCCCCCAGAGAGTTTGCAACACTGAGCTCAGCCTGGCGGGGCTGGCTTAACTAAAAGTAATTGAAGAAATAAAGAAATAAAGAAATTGAAGAAATAAAAGGTTGAAAGAAATTCATGAGTCTTAGAAAGATGTAAACATGTTTTTCCAGATAAAGCTAACAACTTATTTGGTTAAATTAATCTATGTCTGAACTTAAACTGAGGTAAGTGCTTACAGAGTATGTAGGCTGTGATAAATCCCCAGCAGTTATTCTGTTAAATTTTTCAACACCCCCTGCTATGCATGTGTAAGGATTCACAGGCACACTGAAACAGGCCAGCTAACTATGCTTGTCTCCTCTGCTTTTAACCACTCTCAGAACAGCACTGTGCCTACTCCTCTCATGCCTTCTGCTATAAACCCAACCATTTTCATTTCCCAGGCAATCCACTGTACATGGCTGCAACTGCACAAACCATAACTGCAACCAAAGGGTATCTGATCCCAATTATGTAGCACGTTCTGATGTTGGCCTCTGGAGCCACAGAACTGGGAGAGGGGCCAGAAAAGCCATTTTACAATTACAGTTTGTCACAGGCCTTAAAAATGTGTTATTAAAATGAAGACAGAGCAGGCACACCCACAGGGCAGGCATTAATCACGGCTAGATAAGGTCCACTTCTCTACTAGGTGGCAAGCTGCAAGGTTTCAGCAGGAGCTGGCTCCTGCTCCAAGGACACCCTGTGCTTCCTTCCCTCATGGTGCTTTACCCTGTAATAGCAGGGAGCAGATTTTTCACTGCTCTCTGTGCAGCTGCTCTGGAAATAGTGTGATGCTGGAAGCAAGGATCACAAGGTCATTTCCAAAATGAAGGAAGGAATAAGCATGTCACAGGAGTAGAAGGTGAAAGACAAATGAGCCCGGTAATTTAATATCTGGCAAATACTTGGCTCTTCTCACGGCAGCTCGGCTTTCAGAACCAACACAAGCAAGAGGGAGGCTACTTGCAGCCTGCAGCTACTTGAGCTCTTCCAGTCTCACTCAGAAAATCACAGTCCCTGTTCTCCCTTTACCCATGAAATCCAAGAAGATGCCACAAACTGCAGCTGTGTGCCACAAAGCTATTTCATTTTAGCCGAAAGTCAGTGCTGCAAGAATGGATATGTTACATGCTTCTAATCTACTGATGTAGATTAGAAGGAGCCTTACTCCTCTAGCCATAAGTAGTCAAAGAACAGAAATTACTTTTGTGACTTTAAATCAGGTTGTAGTACATGAGGGTCTTCCCTAATATTCTTACAGGTTTTTTTAGAAATCTTCTGTCATAAAAGGATGTTTATCTATGCTACAGTCAATCCCATGGTATCTGAGCATCTAAATCTAAGAAAACTCTTTAACAGGCTCTATTCCAGACATTTTATTAAAGCCATTACCAGAGGCACATCAAAATGTAATAGCACAGAAGCAGATAACAGCCAGAACATTTCCAGCATGAAATGCATGATCTATTCTGATTAAGGGAAATCCACGTTCAAAGTTGTCATCTCCATTTGACACTTTCAAATGTCACAGTCATATTTCTGAGACAAATCCAGATACCATGTTTCTGAGTCACCTCAATTTTGTTGTCAGCAGTCAGTCTCTGCCACTTGAAAGGAAGGACTCTCTTAGCAAGTCTTCAAGAGTTCTCACTAGACAGTGTACCATCACCCTGAATCATCTGTATTCTTCCTCTATCTGCTCTGCTAATTCCCAGCAGGTAATGATACTGTTTTCTCTCCAGAGATGTAGTCTTAGTCCAAATCACCCTGCACCATAAAAACATGCAGTATGGACGGTTTCTTGTCACAGCAAGAAGTCCCAAATTTGTCAGGCCAAGCAGATGCAGTGCTTTCTTAGAAGGTGGCAAAGTCCAAGCTGAGCTGTGCAGATAATCAGGAGCTTACGAGAGTAAGCATAAAGGCAATAGAGAAGTACTTTGGCTCTGTATTTATACCTGAGTGGTTCAGAGTGCTTTAATTAATGAGATTTAATTAATTTTCACTGCTCCTGAACTGCTGGGAGCAACACTTGTGTTACATAGGCTGAGTGAAGGTACATGGCTAATGCAACCAAGGTAGGTTAAGTAGGAGATCAGGAAGAGAAAGACAAGTGGCAGCTTGTCCCACGGGACAGGCTTCTTCACGTGTGCCATGTCCCTGGTGCCTCTGCCATCAGAAGCTGGCAGAAATAGGACAGAGCTTGGGTGGACCCAGGCTGGTAATTCCTGTGGGGTCCAGGTCCATCTCTTCAGAGACATCTCTGAGTGAGTGGCTCACTGACACAGATTGGGCAGGGGAGGAAGGGACAGTTTATGCTGGATCAGTCTTTCAGTAGTTTTGTTCCCAAAAAGACAAGTACGCTGGCATTTGGACCAGCAGATGGGTTTTCCAGTTCATTACCTCAGGAGTTCTGCATCTTGTGCCAAAAAGTTCCTATGTTATTACCATTACAAATAAGGGCTTCTTTCTGTTTTTCAGCCTTTCACAAAGTAAATGGGTATGTTCAGCAGTGACAGGGTTGAAATCCTTGTTTGCGGGTTCACAGCCAAGATCGGGATGGTGCTAGTGATTATATGCTAGCAAGGCACCAGCTCGCTCCTCCTCGGGGCAGTTTGCAAAGTGCTTCTCTGAACAGAACTGTTTTCTTTGCACTGAGGTTCACACAAAGCGGAGCCAAAAGAAACCATTTAGTAGGCAATAAAAATATAAAATAAAAAGAACAAGTACATAAAAAATGTCACTAGGAAGGAGAGCAGTATGTGCTCTAACAACCTTATCCAAACCACACTGTCATTTCCCCCCACACATGCACAGCAATGACAAGATGCAACTGCTTTGTATTTTCCTGCTTCCATGGCACCAGACTCTGGCCAAAGGTTTTTGGTATTTCACCACCTCTTATCATGTAAGAGGAAAACCTTAAAAATATAAAATATTTTATACAAATAACATTTTAAAACACACAGATGAGCACTCTGAAGCATCATATTTGTGGAAGACTTCAGATTCAAAACAAATTTCCGCCTGGCCTCTGAAGAACAGCTGTGTATTCCATCCAAACACATAAATAATAATGGTTAGCATCCTGTTCAGAGGGACTCTCATGGCTTACAGCAATTTTTAGTCACGAGCGCCATTTAATTCCACCATCTCATATTCAGGTCTGTTTCTGAAATATGTCGAATCTGAAACTACTTTAAGTATCCCTCACCACAGTTCCCATTTCTGGTCTTTCAGGGACTTCAAATAGATCTTATTTTCTTATAATCTCTAGCAGTGTAATCACCTCAGTGCCATAATCCTTTTGCTTACACGTGGAATGATTTGGTTTCTATCTGATCTCTCTCTTTTCTTATATTCCTTCTCTGTTCTTTGTAATATCACTCTTGCTTTACTCCATTTTAAATTAAGCAATTGAAGGCTAATAACCCCATTAGGTATATATGTTACTGTTTTCTGTCTAAGGAAGATGTTGGCTGAAAAGTCCAGAGTGGGACATTGACAGCAGCTGGAAGAAAAGTCAGTGCCAAAGGTGGCTGCTCTAATAGACAACAGTGGAGGCACAAGGGTGACCCACACATGTGCCACTCCACACTTCCAGTAGGAAATAAATAAAGCTGCACCATTCAGGAATTCAAATTAGCATGAGACTTAATAGCCATGACAGCTGACATTTGCTTAAAGACCTGATGTGACCAGTGCAACAGTACACATAACAGGGGCATTGCAACTCTTTGAATCTGTGGTGTGTGTTTACTCTTTCTCCTGTTTCTGGACTGCAAGTTCACCAGCATCATCAGGCAAGGCTCTGATGGAGTTTGTCATTCCTGACACTGCTGGATGACATCTGCATCTCTCACTGTCTATGGAGTGCTTTGTAGTTCTCCTGGCCACATGCCGAAGATGCAGATGGGCACGTGGCTGCTAATGGCAGACCTTGGGAGATACCTCTTCTACCCTGTGCTTTCCCAGCCCACAGGTAGCCCTTTCTCCCATGCAAATAACACATCTCTCAAGGAGAGAACTGGTTGTGGTTTCTTTGGAATTGGAGGCTGCTAGCTTGGGCAGAGGAGGAAAGGCAAGGGTTACCCACTTCCACAATTCTGAAATGTCAAGGGCTTTTCACCTGGGGTGTCTGGGGAGGTGCAAGGAGCTGATGAAAGGAGCTGGAAATTTTCTGAGCTGCAAAAGTAGGCACAAGTCATGGTCCTAGAAGTGCTCTGCAGTAGCTCAGCTTCCTCTCTGGAGTGAGGATCTATCACAAAACTCAGTATCCTGCTCACTTTGGTGTGTATAACAGAGAAAAGCTCACAACCTGCAGATTTATGGATCATGAAACTGAGATTAGGTTTCTAAACCATGTAAGACTGAATGGCCCATCAATCCATAAGCATGAAAAGAGCTTGAAAGGACTATGAAGATGTCAACCCCTCAGTGAAAGAAAGCTGAAAGACAACAGTGTCTTTATGTATTTATCCTGCAGACCTGCCTCTTGCACTGAGAAAGAAAATGAAGTTGATGCTCTATACACTTGTGTCTTGAGAAGAGTCTTGAGAGAAGGTTTTGCTTTTATATAGGATCCTCATATAATACTGCATGTAATTTTACAGATTCCTTTATAACTCTGAAAAGTAGGGAGGAGAAAATTCCTTAGAGACAAGGCTTCTGAACAGGCATGTGAATTATCAGGTTGTTTTGGTTTTTTTTAATATTTCCTCTGCATGACTTATTTATGAAGATAGCTTTAAACTATATCGTAAGGCTATGGATGGTAAAATTCCTCTCCCTTTCTTCAAGAAAGTACTTTCTTGGCTGTGAACCTTGGGTCAGCAGTGCCCTTTATGCAGTCACATAAAAGAGTTTTTAAGGGATAATATAAAGGGTCATTATTAGACTTTGCTTTCTAGAATGCATTCTGAAATTTTAAAAGAAATCTTGCTCTAAATGGATGACTGTCAAAATCCAAGATCATACAGAGGTGAGAAATGAAAATAAAAGCACCTTTCAAGTACAATACAATATGGCTTATTTTTTGTTATTATTTTGTTCTGATTTTGTTCACTTCCATTATTTTCCACTACAGACTTAGTTGATATTCATTAGGAATTCAAAAGGCAAATTTCAAATAAATTATTCACAAAAAAAAAAAAATTTCAAAACCCATTTCAGAATTGTTGTACTTTTTTTGTTAACCTGTACCCTTCTTCAGAAGCTTCTGATTCAGTGAACAGCCATGTTGTTTCACTGCAAATTGAATGAAAATAAACATGTACAACTTTTCAACCAACATTTGTAGAACAGTATTGTAGAGGAGATATTACCCTCAAAAAATCCAAATCATGCAAGTTCCTGTCCTGCAGCTCTTCACTGTAGTTATAGCCACCTTATCCTTCATTGAGTGCATTCTCTTGACATTTCAGCTACTATGGGGCGATTTCTGTGCTATCTGGTCCTTTAAAAATACAGTAGGTGCCAGTATTTTTTAATTTTGCATGTTTACTGTTCAAACAACAACAAAGTGCTTATATGGGAAGCGGAAAATTTCATGTTTCCCTTGTACAGCAGGAAATTGATTTCAAGCCATTCTCAGTTATTGTATGCCACTTGAGAGACTTTAATGTTCCAGCAGCAGAGATGAAAGCCATTCAATTTCTTTTACAAATTGCTCTGGTTTTGCCACTTATACTAAGGTGTTACACAAATTTAATGCAACTAGCAACATCAATGTTTTTGAAGGATTAGCCTATTGGGAGAAAGGTCAAAACAAGTAAAGGTGCTTAGAAATCTAAATCTCAGAAGAAGGTGCTCTCTTTTGGCACCAAACTCATCAGCTGTACTCATTCACATCATGTGGCTGCCAAATTTCTCAATATTTCAGAAGCTGCTTTTCAAAGATTGCTGTGCTCTGAAAGGTGCTGTTCGGTCAGGCTCTGGGATGAGAGTAGATGTCATCACAGAGTCTTGAGACCTCCTCACTCCACTTCCATGGTCCCCCTCCTTGCTCTGCTGCTGCGTGCAGGATTGGGATGTCTTTGCTGAAGAACAGAAAGTAAGGGAGTACAGGGCAGAGAGTGCTCTGGTTTTGTGTTAAATGGACATCAGCAGTGCACTTATAAAGGCAAACAAACTTCAAACAGAAAAGATTCACCTGTTCTTGAGAGGAGGTACTCTAAAAATTACCACAAATACAAGTATTTAGAAAAGATTCTTTCCTTTTCTGTATTCCGTTTACTTAATGCATCTAGGGGCAATTTGTGCATTGTAAATGTCAGATTCTCTGTTATGTCAGCAAACTCTCAGCTTTCTTTATTGTATAACTTTCTTCTTCATAGACTAGCTGCCAAGTTAATGGTGTGTCTTTTGGTATCTCCTGACTCACGTGCCTTCCTGTTCCCAACTATCCCCAGTATCCTGTCATGGCACTGAACAATTAACACTTAGGCTATGAAGTTGTTTTGTTTATGCCCTCAGCTCCAGGCTGGCAGTGCCAGCAGCAAGGGCTAACAGGGCTTTGTCCAGCTGGAGCCATCTCTCCACACAACATCTCTCTGACAATCCACAGGCATTAAGGTGCAAATTAAATATGTGTGTGACGGTATATAAATGTGTTTCAGTAACAGCTGTCTCAGGGTGTTTGAATAGCCATTTTTATCACTGAGATATTTCTCTCCTCTTCGTTTTGCCTCTTGTCTTGCTCCTTCTCCCAAGATACAGCAGCACTGCTCCCCCTCTTATCAGCACCATACTTCTACATGAGCAGAGCACAGAAGCCAAGACAGCAACTACTAGAAAAGAATTTTATTCTTGTGTACTTTTTTTGATCTGCCCGTGCCAACCACTATAAAAATCCCATTTACAGGTGACCAGCTGGCAGGTTCTCCTAAAAGTTTCATTCTGACTATTCCAAAAAGTACTAAGTGGTTCAGGTCACAGCTGAAGAGGACAAGCTGGATATAAATCACATCAGACCATGCTTAAGATATCCACAAGCAATTGCTGCACAGTTTCAGAGTCTGCAGGCCTTTCACACCCAGAACATCCAATGACGTCAATGGAAATTTTGGATGATGATGGAGAGCAGTGATGATGTTGACTCTGGCAGTCAAAGCCTTGAGAGTCTAATGTTTGGGTTTTCTCTGCCTCGGTTTGTATATGCTGTCCCTCACCACATGCCTTGACTGCATGTACCTCAACACAGCCCTGGGAAATAACAGTGAACCTGTACCCTCATACCCCACTTCCAAGGGGGACAAGCTGGCTGGGGGACTTGTCCAAGCTCACACTAAAAATTTGTGATAAATTTGGACCTGCGGACCTCAAATTCAGCCTCCTGGTGCCCTTTCCAAGTGCTTTCCCTAGAAGGAGTTCCATGCTTTTCATCTTTTCAATAAATGAAATATTGAAGCATTGGATAAATTGCCTCTTCAGACTGCTGGGACCTGCAGGGAATTGCCTAATCCACTTGGGTTACATTAAAAACAATGTGGGTTTGTGGTTCAGTTTTTCTTCCAAAACCCAGTTTGATTAACTAGCCTTTTAAAGGCCAACATTAGCAAACCCATTCATACTGGGCCATGCAGAACACAGTTTAGTTGTGACTTTGGTGCCAGCATATGTGACTTTAGTGGCTCCCAAGCCACCCATAACAGAGCCTCTGCTCCTTACTGCAACACCCATCTGCATTGGACAAGGAAAAAGGCCCTGAAACAGATCTTCTGACAGCTGGGATACCCTTGCCCGGGCTGGGGTGTGTTCTCCCAGCTGGGCCCAGGTGGCTGAGGAGGCTGGTGATGCTGAGGAGCTGTGGTGCTGTGCTGCTCCCTGTCCAGGAGAAGCTGCACCTGCAGAGGTGAGAGGCCTTCCCTTCAGGCAGGCAGAGCCCCAGGAGTTTTCTTAATCAGAGCTGCAGAGGAAAGAAGTGAGGAGCAAGAGCCTTTAGGGGCATGGTCCCTTTGGAGACCCAGCAGCCCCAGGGTACTTCCATGTGGCTGGTGCAGCAGGAGATCCTCAGGGAGGTCTGAATTCATCAGCACTAAATTGCTGCAAGCAGTCAGGATCCTCTTTTGGAGGATGGCAGCAGTCATTAGGTTCATGGTACAAACAGAAGCATTCCTGCTGGGCTTAGGCCTTAGGTTGGCTGGTGAGACACCTGCTCACCAGCCTGGGATGAAAATACTTTCCTGGGATGAAAATACTTGTAAGTGCCTGCAACACCTTCATGTGCCAGTATGCTCCTTGAACTGGGCATTCCCTGTCCTTGTTGCTCCTTGATGAACCCAGGAGGAGGAAAAGGTGCAGTCTTTAACCACCAGTGCAGTCTTTAACTAGCAATGATCATCTTCAAATTTTATGGCCAGCCATAGTCACTGAAAAAATTGCATTTAAAGAATCAATGTGACATTTGCTTTGGGCAAGAAGGCTGTTTTAAGGGAATTACAGAGCCCTGTTATGAATTCCCTATTTCATTCTTGGGCTTTTTTGAACTCTTGAGTAAACACTGTCTGACGATGTGGTGCTGCTCATTTTCTCAGCTTGCTCTGTAGCTCCCTGAAGACTGTCATTAGCTTCCATACAGATCATTAACTGCTCCTCACACCCTGCCGTGGCTGCCTGTGCCTGGCTGGACTTGGTGCTGGTGGAGCTGACAGTCCTTTGTCTAAACTCCACTTGGGCATGGTGGTGGGTCCTGGCGTTCTCCTCATCACACCCTACTGCGCAAATGGCTCCGTTCCCTCCAGGTCATCTTCCAGCCCTGTCTCGAACACCAGCAGGAACTGTCCCTCTGCTTGCACTATGGGTGTGCCAGAAACCCCCAGGAACCTCTGAAGCTTTCATTCCCCTCCTGCCCCTTTCAGCTTCAGGCACTGCTGCTGTGGTGGGGAACGTCCAGTTGTGAGTACCTCCTGGCCACTGCTCTGGTGGGCTCTAACAAAGATTTGAGGCCAATCCTGAGTGCTGCACCAGATCAATTCAAGGGTTGCAATTCTCATGGGCTCAGAAAAAGAGGTGCTCCAGAAAGCAATCTTTGAGCATAACTAAAAAGCGAATTTCTGTGTTCAAGTATGATGCCTGCCTGGTCTGTGGGTGTTTGGAGCTTGTACATAGCAACAGTTTTACATTTTATTTGTATAATGCTGGTTGTCTAGAAGAGTATAAAGTACTTCAGGCTCTGGGTACCTCTGGGGTGTAAAGGCAGAAAATATTGGATAATTCTTTATAATTTCAGCTGCCTGGCTGCTGAAGGTATCTTGTTACATTAAAAGCTTCTTCTTGTCAGGAATACTTGCTGAATTTTCTGAAATTGTGGTTCACTCTTGTTCTTTTAAACTTTTTTTTATTATTATTTAAATGCTAGTTTAAACAGTCTCTCATTAAGGTTTCTGAGTCTGTTCTAAGACTTGTCTTGAAAATGTGTATTCAGGTGGTTTTTAAGATTTGTATTATTTGCTTCTTTTGGAGCCATTCTGGTGTATTATGTAAATCCATAGCTAAGCATTTCCTGGGACCATTTATTGTGCAAACATCTAGTATGGCATGTGCACAGTGCTGAGAAAAACCTATTGCTTCTGTCTCTCTAGTTCAGAGAAGGTCAGTTCTCGGACTTTTTATTTTATTTATTTTTTTTTTAAATTTAACAGAAGACAATTTTCTCATTCTATTGCCCATCAGAATGTATTGTCTGCAAATGAGCTGAAAACTCCCAGAATAGATAAAAGTTTAAAGGCCGAACACCAGCCCCCAACTAAGTGAGGAAACAAGTAATCAAGTCAGTCACAGGCGCAGACATTTAAAAGTGGCAGCTGAATGCTTGATTGGCTTCTGTGGTAATTTCTGGCATTTAATGATGTACTTACAGAAAAATACGCATGTGACAATGGGCATTAAAAAGCCATTAGATTATCTTAGACAAGCCACCCTTTGCTTCTGTCTCCAGAAGCCAGTGCTGTCACTGGGGGTGATGTTACCTCTGGGGCTGCAGGGCTGCCATTCCCGTTAGGAAAGGTATAACGAGAGACTGGGTTTGCAGCCCTAGTTCAGTCCCCAGCACAGACAGACTGGGCTGGATAATTACAGATATCTCTGAGGAGCAAGAGGTCCTTGGCTATGGGCTGCAGCATTCCTCAGTAGGCACTGTAGGCAGCAGAGCAGGCAAGGTGCACCAGCACACCCAGGACAGGTCTCAGTCCTCTGCCCCATGGAAGCTGAGGAGAAACCTGTGCCATCCCAGCATCTGGAAGCTGTTTTCCTGAGGAGAGCTGCAGACAGGGGTATAGAGGTTTTGTTGTAGGAGCCTCATACCAGCGGGACAGTAAAAGCCATTGCAGGAGTCCCAGGCATCTCTTTGCAAAGTGCTGAGGTTAGCGGGTTTATTCACGGCATTTTATGATCTGGAACACACCACAGGAGCCTCCGTGCAACTGTTCTGCTGGCATGTGAATCTGTGGTGACTCAGGAAAAAGGCGCTCAGGGACTGTCTTGATAAGTAACAGGAGCTGGCTATAAAATAAACACGTAGAAAAAGCAAATCCCCATCTCTCTGAAGGTGCAGTCAACAGGCAGCCCTCATCCTGCCACTTTAAAGCACCCAGGGACTTCACTTCTCTGTGCCCCAGCTTGCACATCTGTAAAATGGGTTTCATGCGATCACCCTTTTCTTGCACTGCTTTGAAACCCACCCACCTGAGAGGCTAATTTTGTAATGGCTACTTTTTGGGTCAGTGCTGGCTTAAAGGGGAAGGAAGCAAAGCTGGAGGCATGATCCTTTTTTCTGAAAAACACATTTTTACTTACCTGGAGACCATTCTTGAAGAATATATTGAGTTAACTTCCATTTTTTATCTGTACAGCAGTCATACTTACCTCACTTACTTGTGAGCTTAATGCGTGAGGGATGCTGTGGTCCTAACAGGATGAATTACAAAAAACATCCTTTCAGGTATTTTTCACTGGGAGAAATTAAATTTGAGTCTAGTCTCCTTCTCTCCCATTACTGTCAATGCACCTTGTCTGTCTGCTTTGCTTTTGCTTACTTCAACTGGCCTGCGAGTCCTCCCAGAAGACATGGCATGACATTTTAGTCCATGTCTTTTCTTTGTACATTGAACAGAAAATATAAGACTGTTGCACATCTGCAGATTATTCATCCACAGGCCTAATTGGTGCAGGGATTAGCAAAACATGTTTTGCCTGCCAATCTCTAATCAAGAAGACAGATTCACTGGCACAGTGGTGGCTGCTGTGCTCCAGGGAGGTGATGCTCGCTCTGCTGAAAATCAGAAGCAATTTAGCCAAATTCAATTTGCAGGTACAGACCTTGCAAGGTCAAAGTAAGGAGTACAGTCTACAAAGAAATAATATTACCCTCTAAGAGAAACAGCAGATCCAAATCCAGTTTGGAGGAAGAGGCTTCAGTATGAGCACTGAGACAATGAAGCAATTCTAGCGAAACTTAACAGTCTGGAAAGGAGAAATAACTGGCTTGTGCGAAGTATTTCCTTAGGATGTGTATTACTCCCAAAGATTTTCTACTTTACTGCAAATTTCCCAAAGATGTAATGGCACTTTCAATAGCTTACAAACCTTTTTGGCATAGGTTTGTTCTGCAGGCCATATCAAGAGACCAAATCCCTGGTCAAAATTCATTTGCACAAGGTTCAGAGAAGTGGGGAAACATCACGACTAAGCTAATGGTTAAAGAAAAAACAGGCAGTGGAAGGTGAATAGTGTTAAATATATAATTTTGAACTCCGTGGGGAAAAAGTGGAACTTTACTGTCATATTTCATTTGCAAGTTTTATTTGACTGCAACACCTGCTTTCAGTATAATTAACTCTTACTTAGCATAGAATTTTGGCACTGATGACTTCTGATTTACTTCACTGGGGAGGCTTGGTTCCAGTGATGGAGTTACTTTGCTAGTATTGTGCTGGAGACTTGCCTAATGGAGTAAAGCTAATTTGCCATTTGCTGGGTTAATGAAGATATGCACTAAAAAGAGTATGACGTAGAACAAGATCTAGTACACGAAAGCTAAAGAAACCAGCAAACAATTTAGAGTTAAGACACCAACAAAAGATCGCTGTGCCTTAGGCTTTTCTGTAGTGTTTTTTACCTCAGTTCCTGTAGCAACGCAGCACCTTTCGGGTTGTCTGAACATGGACGTGGCATTTACAGGTGGAAACAAATTTTCTATCTTGCTGCTGTGGCAATTAAGCCCGTACATTTCCCTTCCAGTCCCCTTTCTTTGACATTTCCATTCCTGTTTTACACAAACCTTGGCTGTTGCCTTTGTTAATGTGATGCCTTTATATTTTAAACCAATTGCTGTGATTACAATGGAGCAACAGCTCATGAAGAATCAAGAATCAAGGAAAATAATGCAGGGAGATCATTTATCTCAAAAATACAACATTACATCCTGCAATGCCACAGCTGTGTGCTGCCAACTTATCTGCCTGCACATAGCTTGTCACTTGCAAGAATTTACTCCTCACATAGAGGATTACAGAAATCGAGGGGGAGATCATCTCAGCAGAGGGGCTCTGCTCTGCAGGGCAGCTTCTCTGCAGAAGAGGAGCCATGCTCAGCATGACCTGGGGATTCACAGGGCCAGAGCACACCTGAGCTTTGCATCGACTTTCCCCTATAGCCTTTCTGGCTGTTGTTCACACCCAAAGTCCCACTGTTCCATGGACAAAACAGGGTGTTCCCAGCAAGCAAAACTGTATCCTCAAGAGAGCACCAAAGCAACTTTCAGGTTGAGGAGGAAGGTGAGAGCAGCAGGTGCAGGATTTCTGGTAATGTGGCCAGGAATAAGTTCAGTCCGTCTAAGAGGAGAATTTCTCTTTTAACACAGTGTGGGGGTTAACATGGTGGATGTGTCCATGTCTGTGCTGGGCCCAGAAATTAGTGGACAGCAGGAACAACTGTGTTCAAATGTTCTGTAGAAATATTTAAGCTGAAGGTTGTTTTTTTTCTGGAGTCATCGCTGACTGTTTTGAGCTTACAGCATAGGTTATGCCACAGTCCTGCCTTGCTTCCCGTTACTATTTATCTACCGTTACTCATGGAAAACTCTCTTCATCAAACCCTTCCTGGTATCTTCCTGGCTTCACAAGCTGTGCTATGGCACCAAGGAAAAATCAGTTTTCCAAAAACCATTTTTCCCAAAGCCAGTTTTCCCAGTAAGCAGTGGCAAACCTGGGGAGACAATTAATGGTGAGAGGTTTATTGTATCGCACATAGTCATTCTGGTGTACAAAAGATGCCACATTCTCCCAGATGCTACTCATACTTCACTGAAGATGCCAGGTCCGAGGCAACCACCTAACCCATCTGCAGGAGTGCCCCTGTTTGGAACAACAGGGCTCGCTGTGGATGTGGGTGCCTAGCTGGCAGCACTCTCCACAGCCCTACGAGTCTTCAGGGAGAATCTTTACAGCTCTGTGCTGGGTAAGGAAATCTCTGCCATAAGGAGGTCTCCTTTGAAAGCTGGAGCCAGCCTACGAAAAGTAATTCATGTTTTGTGAAGCCAGCCAAAGCAGCTAAAAGGAAGCTTTATTATATAGGGCAGAGAGAGACTCCCAAAGTGGGCACTGCATCTCAGGGTCATGATCCATGTCGCGGCAAGGCTGTCCTTTGGGGCAGCATGGCACTACACTGGATGCTTCGGGAACCCAGGCTGTGATATCACAGGAATCCAGTGGTATTTACTAAACAAGAATCAGGCCCACAAGAGAGTAAAAGCACATGTTTCTACTCTATATGAAGTAGAGCTAGCCAATTCTATATGTGGGGAACAGATTTTTGGCAGGAGGAACTTTTTTCCCCAGGAAGAATCCCAGCATAAATTCCATTTTTGTCTTTTCATTTGAGTACAGCTTTCCTGTTTCTCTCATACGAATCTTGCTTCACATCATTTAATTTAAACTGTGCCTGTGTTTTTTGTTTTCAGAGAATGAGGCTGGCTGCTTAAGACCAGTGAAACCCTCCATGGTGTCTTAGGAAGCAGGTTGAAGCCTCTAATGAAGTGTGGGACTGGCTTTTTCAGTGTGTCTCTGCTTACTTTTGCACCCCCTGTTGTCCCCTGTAGCAAGTGGCTGGTACAGTCATGCTGTGCAGGACTGAAGGAAGTGGTAATAGTGTTTGTGGAAGGGGAGAATGGATCCGGGCCATGTGCTGAGCCCAGGCAGCATCTGTCAGGGTCGTGAGCATCCCTGAAGGGCCCAGCAGGGCTCCAGCAGGTGAGAAGCCGGGCTGTGGTTTGTAGTGCAGATGGACAGTTCTTCTACTGATTCAGGGAGGCAGCTAACAGGTTGGGCAGGGAATAGGCTGCTGCCAGCAGGCAATTTTGCAGAGGACAAGGGACACTGAGCGACACAATGCAGAACCAGCGGCTCAAATGAAAGTGTCCATGTACAGCAACCAAAGTACAGGGTCATCACATCCAGAGATGGGCAAGTTCTGCATAGCTATGATTTGATACAAGGGACTGGCAGGCAACAAAACCCAATAAAGACAAAAATTGTGTTTCCTCTACCTTGCGGTCTTGTACCTGCTGTAGCAGAGGGGCTGTAGGCTGATGTAGACTTGTGGATGCAGAGATCTGACAAGGCTCAAAGAACAGATCTGGTACAGCCCTGTCTTCTGGGAAAGTGTATCAAAACACTGCTTTCATCAGTGTCCAAATAATGATCTTTACATGCCCAGTCTTAGGAAACAAACAGCTTGAAATTCTTGACAGCAGTGAAAACCTATTCATCCATCACTGTCAGCAGGAAATTTAATTCCGCTCAGATTTTGTCAAAACACCCCCATAAAGAACTTCAGGGCCCCAGGGAGTTTGCAAGTTTGAAAGTGAGCAATGGCAGTACAGGTCAGGGCACTGTGCTTGCTGCCCCCCACACACCTTGCAGGCTGTTGGCCACAGCCCCAGCCCTGCAGGCTGATTCATTCCTTCTTTGTGTTTCTGAATTTCCAGGCAGCTGGCAGCTTCCAGCTCTGCTGCCAGGCAGGCGCAGGCTGCAGGGAGGTTTTCCCCCCACCCCTGCAGCCCAGTGCCAGCCCTGCCAGCAGGGCCAAGCTGTACCCCATCACCTCCTGTGTCCTGTTGCCCACTGTCTACTGGGTCTCATTTGGGACCCAGACAAACTGCTGGTGCTTCTGCTCTGTGTGCCAGGGCTGAACCTGCTGAGGCTGCCTCCTCAGGAATTCACAGCATCCCCAGCCTGGACTGCACACATGAGCTCCTGACTTCCCACTGCTGCTTCAGCGTGCCCCCAGGTGCTACCATGCCATGTTCTCACCTCAGGGGGACCAGGCAGCTGCCTGGCCCCCCCTTCTGCTCCTGCCCTGATGCTGCTGGAGATTTGAGCCAGGTCCCACTCCTTGGGTGGAAAAAGCCCAGACCAGGCTCCTGCCAGGCTTCTTCCAAGCCCCACGTAGCAGATCAGATGAGCACCAGCTTCCCATGGCTTCAGCAGGAGCGGGCAGCTCAGGGCTTTGCTGCCAACCCTGGGCCCTCAGCATCCCGATGCCCACAGGGGTGAAAGGAGAAGGATGGCCCCACACAGCTTCAAGATGTTCACTGTGAAGGGGCTGGTGGAAAGAGTGAGATTTCACCTCCTGTCGTCACCTCTCCTTTTTCTCTTTCTTTGCAGCCCCCTCCCATGTTTGCAGCCCCTGCCTGTTTGTACCCTGGGCAGGTGCTGGCTGTTGCAGCAGAAGCTGAAACTTGGGGTTTTTTTCCTCTTGAAGATGTGTGCCTCTCTTTACCCTAAGGAAAAGAAGAGGAGCAAAAAAAGCCATGTATTTGCTGCAGACTGTGACTGGCTTATGTAATAACACTGCCTTTCTCTCCTTGTTTTAGGGAGTGCTGCCGATTTTTTGGAGACAATGGCTTGACTTTGAAGGTGTTTTTTACCAAGGCAGCACCCTTTGGTGTTCTTTGGACACTCACAAACTACCTTTACTTACATGCAATAAAGAAAATAAACACTACGGATGTCTCCGTGTTGTTCTGCTGCAACAAAGCTTTTGTGTTCTTGCTTTCATGGATCGTTCTGAGGGACAGGTTCATGGGAGTGAGGGTAAGTGACTCCTTATCTCTGTCTCCCCTCTTCCCCCTCACCCCTGTGTCTTTCCTTTACCCCTTGCCTCCTGCCAGCTGAGTCATGCAGACAGCTGCGCGGGCACAGAAATCCTTGCGGAGCAGGGATGCATCCTTCCCTGCAGCCTTCCCAGATGCCCGTGAGCTCCTGGAGCCCCTGGCTCCCCCAGCCCAATGCCTTAGTGCATATTCCTTCAGGCAAGAGGGAACTTGCTCCAGAGCATGTCACGAAGGATATGTGCTATCTCCATGCTGCTCCGGATGCGTGTCAGCCCTTGCCAATGCTTCCCAAATGACTATTCCCAGGCTGCCACCAGACCTGCTTGTTTCTAACTGCGCATTCTCACAAGCCCTGGCTACACACAGCATGTTTCTAGTCCCATTCTGGGAATTTAACAAGGCCCTCACCTTTCTACAGCAGGCTTCCAGAATGGGACAGTTACCTTTTGCATCCGTGTCAGGTAGCAGCAGTTGCTGACAGGAGACGAGGGCTGGGCTGCCCTCGCCAACCTGTGGCTGAAACGAGTGTCTGCATATGTCACTGATGGAACATTGGTGTCCACAGGGACTTGTCCAGGCCAGCAGCTGTAGGCTGCTCCTCTGGTGGCACCCCAAATGTTGGCTTAAACCTTTAGTGCTGCACCCCACGCGAATGCCTCTGCAGCAGCAGCAACAGAGCCACGTGCAGAGGGTTTATCAGAGAACCTCTCAGCTCCCTGCTGACCCTGCTGCCATTCTGGCAGCCCTCAGCTCGTCATGTCCTTTGGCAGCAGGGTGGGCGGCTGGGTAACCCACCACCCTGGAGCCAAGGAGCTCCTGCCAGGGCTAGGAGCAACTGCAAGGAAAAGGCACCAGTGGGTCCTTCCTTCCTTGCTTCACCAATTAATATGAATTAATAATCAAGATCAACAGCAATAACTGTAATTATTCCTGTCTCTGCCCACTATTTGAGGAGCTCCCTGCTCACCCACCCAGGCTGGGAGTGTTAGGAGGACGTTGTTGCATAGAGTAGCTGAGAGCTAACTTTTCAGGAAGTATTCCTCTCTGGCAGGAGAATTTGGCAGGAGCACTTGGCCAGCCTTTCAGTGGTGGCAGCCAAGAGGCTCCTCAGGGGATGGTTGCAAAATGTACCTGCCAAAAGCTTGGCATGGCCAGCTGGTGTCTGCCCACCCCTCTGCCCAAGTAGCCTTACCCTAATCACAATTAGGTGAATCACAATTTATCTGTGATTTTTGAGTGCAGAAGCAAGGTTATCCTGAAATTATCCTGGAGTTAAGGAAGTCTCATTGTTATCAAAGCCGGATGTGCTGGCCATTTTGACAAATGAAAATAAAAAAAGGTATTTTTGTGTCTTCATCTCTCTTGTGGCACTGTCAGCTGTAGCACTGGTGGGACACCAGGAGAGATGGTGTATGGAGGGGTGACCACTGCAGTCTGCGCCTGCAGATTGCTCCTCAGTCTGAATGTACCATCTCTCACCACAGGATACAGCTGTGGTGTGGAGGGAAAGAAGCCAACCTGTGTGTGTAGGGATACCCACACGGGCACATACATGTTAGAGTAGAGGTGCTTCTTGGGCTCTCCCGAGTGTATGGCCATGATGGAAGAGCCAGGATGGTCAGGGACTTTCCAGCAGCTTCTTGGGCAGATTGTCTTGTGCCATGGCAGGGGACATGCACTGGGGGGTGAATCCTGTTCTGTATGCCTCCCTTCTCAAAGGTGCAGGACGAGTGAAGGGAGCAGAGGAGCAGACCCAAGTGGTGGTCCCAGCCATGTCCAGCTGTCTTTTGTTTCCTATCTGCACTACTTTGGGAAAGCAGCAGTGAAGCAGAGAAGCAGAACAGGGGCCAGGGCGGTGGTAGCTGTGTGATGCTCCCGCCATGTGTTCCAGCCCCTCCCTATGGAACCTGGTATTGGTGAGATTTTGCAAGGGGGGCTTCCCAAGAAGGAACAAGCTGTCTCCTGAATCCAAGAAGGAACACAGCTGTCTCCTTCACAGGTGACAGACCAGCAAGGCACATCCCTGGGTGCAGGGGGAAGGGGGTTGCAGACAGACTGGGCTATTTGCTCTTAAGTGGTTGTGGCATCCTGACCTGTGGCAATATGAGAGTGAGGAAGCGCTTGTCTTTAGGGATTGGAAGGGCACATGGCAGCCCCACAGTTCTACCACCCAGCTTTGTGTGGCATAGTGGGAGTAGCAGGGCACTCCTGTCTGCAGAGGGACATAGCCTGGAGTCTTTGGAGAGAATAATTTTCTTTCCTCTGCTCTCTTTTCTGTACAGCCCATGTGAAAAGCAACAGGCAGAAGGAGTGTCACTGCTGGGGGATAGGCGCAGGAGCCCCCAACACGCTGCCTGCTTCCTGGGACTGGCTACCAGGAGGAAGGACAGCTGCTCACTGGGAGTGACTCAGTTTGCTGGGAGAGACCTAGGGTCACAGCCACTACACAGTCCAGCCCCAAAGCACGTGGTCCCTCAGGACCACTCTGTGTCAGAGCTGCTGGCCCTCTTTAAAGCACCCTTTTAGAGGCTACTTGGCAGACAAGGCTGCGGGGAGGAGAGTGCCTTCCCATGCTCCTGCTCCATCCCCACACCAGCGCAGCAGGATGGATAGTGCCACAGCAAAGGTCTGCACATTTGGGTGTCCCTGTTCATGCCCATTGACAGAGGCAAGGTGAGAAAGGCAGCCACTCAGTGGGGTTAAAGCAAGTACAGATATCCTACTTGGCCTTCAGCAGTGCAACTACTTGCTCTATAAGCACATAAATCACAATTTAGCTGGAATTTATATGTAAGAGCAATTGCAAGTTCCCATCCTTGCCATTCAGGTACTTTTAAGTGCCTTCATCTCCCGTAATGAAGTTGAGCTTTTCCCCCTTGCCCTTCACCATGCCCAGAGAGCGACTGGCTGGGCTGAGAGCTGTCAAAGACACACACATAATGAAGCCAGAAGCACTGCCCTTGCAAACCCTGCAGCGCTGTGACATCTGTGAGCAGGGTGGTGTGTGAGCAGCCTGTCATCACCACTAACAACGTGCTTGATAGAAAGGTTGAGAGGCTTTCAGAGAAGGTGTATGTGACACCCCTGACAGGTCAACAGGAGACTGCAAAGTGAGGCCAAGAGCAAGTGTTTCCCACCATGCTACAGTGACGAAAACACCTCAGGAACCAAGAGAGCCATCACCTGCAGGTGCCTCCTGTGTATGTAACATGTAGACAAGCACACCTGCCTGTGGGACTTGGAAATACATATCCCACCAAATCTCAAACTGTAGAGACATGGTCTATTGGAAGGTGCTCTGAAGCTGACCAGCTCCTGATGTTAAAAGCAAAGCTGGAGACTTTTCATTCTGTGGGGGGTGCATGCATCCCCCAAGTTTCCAGTGCAGAGGCATTACAGCTGCTTGCAGGGGTTGAGGCAGGCTTCCTCTGCTGGTGCACCTGGAGGTGCCAGCTGGATGCCACAGCCTGGAATGTGTTTGTGGTCTCCTCAGCCCTCCAGTGAAGGCCAGACAATCCCCATACATCTCACAAGAGGACCTGCCACACCTAGAGCAGATGCGACAGGAAATGCTGCGTCTTCCACTCTTTGTCAACTCATCTGTAGCACAGGTGATGTTGAAGGAAGGTACAGAGTTGCCATCTTTCAGCTTTAGGCCTGAGCCATGTACCTTGCAGCTCTCTAAAGAGCCATAGTGAGTCAGAGCAAAGGTGCCTTTGCCCCAGATGCCTTCCTGCAGCAGCTGCCTGTAGTGGACACCTAGAAAAAAATCTGTCTAAATAGGAAGAGCCTGTAATGATATTTCCTCATGAGACTTTCCAGCCTCCAACAATTTGAGGCTCAAAGACTTCCTGAGATGGAAGCAGTGTTTCTATAGCTAATAGTCGTTGATAGAATTTTTTCTTCCATGAGTTTATCTTTGTAAACTTTTCACATCCACAGGGTGCAACAGCAAAGCTTTCCTTCACTTGATTATGTGTTCAGTGAAGGCAAATCTCTTTTTCCTTGTTCTGCACCTGTCTCATGCTAGTCTCATTCAATAACCTTTTTTCTGGTGCCTCTGAAGCTATGCAAAGTGTCTGAATTTTTATTTGACAAGCATCAGCACACTGGTGAGAGAACTGCCCCACACTGCTGTAGAGCCATGCACGGGGAGTTCTCTCCTTGCCCTCCAATGAAGCCTGTCCTGGGCCATAGGGCCCAGTTATACCACCACAAAACTTCACTTTAGAAATTATGTCCCACAGCTGTGTATGGAGAGACCAGATGCCAACAGGGCTGCAAGCCAAGATGCTGTATCTGAACCTCTCCAAATCTGCAGTGTGTATACCCAACCTTTGCAGTATGTACTGGGCTCCACACTGATCAAGTCAAAAAATCAGCATGTTGCCTTATGCCACCCTGCCACTATACAGCAACACCTGTGGAGAAATTGATAAGGTTTTGTTAGCAAAAATGGGCCGTTTTTGTGTTAGGGGAAATGTTAGGGCAGATTGAAGGTCTTGATGTCAGTGTGCGGGAAGGATCTGCTGGATGATTGTCTGGTTTATGGGTGCCCCATGGCACCAGCCCCAGTTCAGCCCAGGAAAGAGGCTGCTGGTGCTTGCTGGTAAAGAGGCTGTCTCACCACATCTTGCTGATCAGGCAGCAGCAGAGCTTGGCACACAGACTTTCCCTGTACATCTTCACAGCATTCCCCGGTAAGCATGAAAGATGATAGAGGGTCATGGATGTGTGCAGCCAACTGCAGCCTGTGGATGAGACTTAAAACCCCAGTCTTGTCTTGGGAGAGAGGACAGTTGGCTCGACTTACCCATTTCTGTGGACCAAAATAAACTAATATCCCAGGCATCTTGGAGGCATCACCATGACTGTGCAGCCAATAGGCATGTGGTGTAAGCAGGGCATCCCTCACAGCCCTGCAGAGCCACGAAGCATGAGCACACAGAAAGCCCTATTCACCCCAGAATTAACATCCTGAGAAGCTGAAGGTATCTGGCAGGACAATCCCAGAGAAGCCAGAGGTTTCTTGCTGATCCTGGTAAATCTGGGCAGCACATCCCCTGCCTTTGTGAATGCTCCCTCTGTTTGGGAGACGCCCCTCAGGCACGCCGGTGTGTGTAGCTGGCTGAAAGAAACCTCCTCCTACTCTGAAATGATTCGTCTAGACTGGAAAGTAGTTGCATGAATTTTATTCCCCTGTTTATTTCTATGACCCTTTTCCTCCAAAACTTCAACAGGATTCAAAGCCTTTTCTGCAAGCTCCAGGGCATTATTACTCACGTATTATTGTCACGCTGCAATAATAGGCTGCAGGGACCCACTGATGGGGCAGCTCAATGACAGAGATTAAATCCCCACTTCAGCTCAGCCAGTGGCACTGAACCCTGCAGTCTGGCCTGTCGCACATGCCCAAAGCAGCCACTCCTTTGCAGCTCTGCCTGCAGCTTCCTTCAAGCCAGGGAAATCCACAAGGGCAGGCAGCATCTGCTCCCTGGGTATTGGCCCGGGCTTGCTACTATTTTCTACATTAGCAGATGATGCAGAAGTACTGCGCTCGCATGTAAATCTGCCTGACTGTTTCTCCATCGTGGGGGCTGTCTAGTAACACTTTCATGCTTTCTTTCTTTGTCTCCAACCAGATCGTGGCTGCTATATTTGCTATTGCAGGGATAGTTATGATGACGTATGCCGATGGGTTCCACAGCCACTCCGTTATTGGGATAGCCCTGGTGGTGGGCTCTGCCTCAATGTCTGCTCTCTACAAGGTAAGCCCACCTGGCTCTTTCCCCCCAGAAAGATGCCTGTCACCCTCATCACTCACTTTGGCTGTTCCTGTCTTACTTGCAAACCTCTGTGCAGTTCAGTGCCACGTGCTCTTCTTTGAGAGCTATGCCATAAACACACTGGCCCTGCAGCACTGCATTCAGGTGTTCACTTGCTTTGATGTCTGCTCTCACTTAGGAGAAAAAGCTCCCATTTCCTCTAAATAGTTTCCAGTGTTCCTCCACCAGGGAGAGGATTTACAGATGTCCCACCTGTAAATGGTGAAAAGTGAGGCCACTTTTCCATAGATTCTGGTTTTAAACACTCATTGGGGAAGCACCCTGCACAGATTTAGCTTATTTAAGTCACTTTGTTACCTCCCATTTCCAGTCCTCCTTCAATAACACATGTAGCCTCTGTTGGGTTTAAAGCATTGCTCATCATGGAAGCAATCGCACCCTTAAAATGCAAAGCACATGCCTGTGAATCAAGACCTCATCCTGAGCTGCTGGATAAGCTGCATTATGTGTAAGATGCAGCCTTCTCTGCTGAGCAGAGCCATTTCACTCAGCCTGAGACACTTCTGGGCACTTGTCTCTGTGCTGCTCACAGTGCTCAGAGTCACAGTCCACAGTGAGGAATAAGAATTTGTAGTGTTGTTTGCCCTCCTTGGCTCGGATGTGTAGATTAGGAGGAAGTGTAGAAAGCTTCATTTGGTCTAATGAGTTGCACTGTATGAGTCATCCAACAGGAACTGGTCAGGAGAGCCCTGCAACCCTAACATCAGCAGTCCAGAGAAATGTGCCAAAATGAGGAGCATCTGCCTGTGCCCCTCAGCACAGTGCTGCGATGCTTTCTGATCACTTTTTCAGATCAGATGGCATCTTACATTAGGAAGGTCATGAAGTTTCATACAGCTCATTCCTCTAATAGAGCATTTCCTTGCAGGACCAGAGACATGGCCCACCAAAACAGAGAAAATTAAAGGCTAGAGCCTACCTGTGCTCCCTTTTTCATGACACTGGAACCTGACTTTCTGGGAATGGGAGTCTCAGGGCTGCTCCTTCCAAGCCCCTGTGCAGGAGGGTGGTGGTGGCAGCGCCAGGAGAGTGTTAGTCTGCAGTATGCTCTGCATGCCAGGACAGATGAAGCTCTGCAGCTTCTTGTGCAACACATGCTGCTGCCACTGCTGCTGCCACTCTGCTTTTGCTTTCCACAGTTTGGCTCAGTTTTCATGAGCTGTGTGTGCCAAAGGGGCAGGCAGATCTGTAGGCAGACAGATCTCACCTTGTGCAGCAGAGCCACTGTGTATCTGGGGTACGAGGACAGGTTGGGGTGGCCCTGCTGGGGTGCAACACAACACGCTGTCCTCAGGTGGCAAAGGAGGATTTTCCAGACCTTTGGGACAATTTGCTCCATACTGCAGAGCAGCAACACAGCTGCACTGGCCAACAATGGCCGGTGATGGCTGTGGGATGGTGGGAGTGGGCAGACAGACCCCTGCTCACACAGCAGCCCTGCAGACTTGCCTGCCCTGTGTAGGCAAAGGAGAGAACTGACACCGGTGAGGGGGGCTGCCTGTGCAGCACAAACCACTAAGTCAGAGTCCATTTGCTGTCCTGGTCTGCAGCCAGTAGCAGAGGAAAACTGTTCCCAGACCGTGGTGTTCAACAGAAACTCTGCAGCTCTGTGGTAAAAACTGATGCAGACTCCAGACAAGACCTGTCCGCAGGCAGTCCCAGCCACAGATGGTCTGCTCACATCCTTCATTTCTACTGTCTTTTTTCCTTCTCCCACCAACAAAGCTTTCAAGTCCCTCCCTGCTGTCTCATTGCCCAGGCTGCATCTGCACTCTGGGCTGTGGGGCTGCTGCTCTGTTATCTGCCGCCTGGAGATGAGTTCTCAGCGAGAAGGTGGAAGGACAGCCAGTCAGCATGGACTGTGCTTGCCCACCACCACAGCACTGCTCAGGTGGCAGCCAAAGGCCTGGACCACTGATGCTTCATGCAAGGAGATTCTTCATCTAGATTGCTTCATCTCCTCCCCCTGCCTTGCTCCACAGTATTCTTAATGTCAAGTTCTCTGGAGAGGAAGAAAAAAAGACTGAAGGGTCTAAGCTAGGGTTGAAGAGTCCAAGTTAGGGTTAGTGGCCTTTCCTTTCAGGACATGCACAGACAAAGGTGCTCAAAAGGGGATTGAAAGAATCCCCTTTCTGCATGGGCTCAGTTGGCAGCTGCCCCTGCCTGTGTTCCAGGGGCTGCCAGGAGGGTGAAGGCTGGGCCACACAAGCTGCTCACCACAGTTTCACGAGCAGCCAACCCAAGTGTCTGGTAAGCATCACTGCATAGGTGCCAGAAGAGAACACCAGCCTTCCGGGGATGAGGTGCAGAAGAGTTAAACCTATGTATTTTCCTCTTTCAGGTTTTATTCAAACTTCTTTTGGGCAGTGCTAAGTTTGGAGAAGCTGCCTTATTCCTGTCTGTGTTAGCTGTCTTCAACGTCCTCTTTGTTACCTGTATTCCTGTCATCCTTTATTTTACCAAAGTGGAGTACTGGAGCTCTTTTGACATTATTCCTTGGGGGAACCTCTGCGGATTTTCAATTCTCTTATTGAGTGAGTAGATGGGGGGCGGGGAAGGGGGAGGGAGGNGTGGAGGAGGGTGCCAAAAACTGGCTGCTGGTGAAAACTGCAAGCCTTTCCCATACTGGAGCTGGTTTCCCTTCTTCTCAACTTACTAACTAGCTTAAGATATTATGAGAGGGCCCATTTCTAGAGGCAACATAGACCTCTCTTCTGCTGTTATTATCACACCAAAATACTGTGGCTCTCTTTAGTAGATGCTGTGGGACTCCACTGTAAAGCTTGTCCTAACTCCTACTCATGAGCTCTGTGGGACAGAGACAGGTAACACTTGCTGGGCTGTGATGGAAGCAGCCCTGCTTGGAGGGCATTATCTGGGGCTCATCAGCATCCCCACAGCAAGGAAATTAGGCCAGGCCAGTCAAGGCCAGACAGTGCCTCTGCTGCCTGCAGTAATGGCTGTATGCTACTCCTAAAGAGGAGGCAACTTTTGATAATATAGTGCTGCACAGTGATGGAAATTTTGATAGGTGGCAATCCTCTCTTCTGGAGCCCAGTGGGGAGGGATGCCAGTCTAAGTTTTAAATGTTACCAGAAACATGATGTTTTTCACTGTTAAACTAGATGTACTGACTTGCTGCCACAGCTGGTCCCTAAACTGGATGATGAAATCCCTTCCCCTAAAACATTAATCGCTACTGGAAATAGCTCTTCTCTACCCCTGTCTTGAGACCCAGCTCCTTTTACTCTGAGCAATCACAACTCCAGCAGTACCTCCAGATTACTTATCAGTGGACTCAGAGGAAGGAGTCTGTAAAAAAGTGGTGCAGAACTCAGCAATAAATTCCTGGTGTGTGCAATACATGGGTACTACTGGAAGATAGTTGAAGCCCCAGCTCCCAACAAGCTCAGTATTGGCAAGGCTCTCCTGACTCTGCTAAAGCTGATCACCTTGAAACAAGGGTGAATTTGATCCAAAGCAATTATTACTTTGTCATTAAACACCCTACAAACTGTGTATGGTATTACAATGGAGTGATATTATAATCATTCCATAGTAATGATACTATAATTTCATTGTATGAAATTATATTTAGCAAGTTCCTGCCTGGAAGAGGGTTAGGATTACAGCATATTCCACCTGCAAGTGGAGGCAGCTTCTCTACAAAAATCACCCAGACAGAAGCTCCTGTTCAGCTGAAACCTCCCAGATGAAGAGTGTTAAATCTTTCAGCAGGGCCAAGGGGGATATTGGGTCAGTATAAAGAGTGGGAATTGCTGCACATGACACTGAGAGACAGGCTGTACCCAAAACCCATCCTGATCCTGGCACTGGACTCCAGAGGGATACAGAGTTTCCCACAAACAGCAATGTCTCGGGAAGCTGGACATACAGCTGGCAGCAGACAGAGCTCTGTCCTCTAGTAATTTTCAGGAAATACAACAGAAGCTGATACACCCTTTATTTGAACAACAAATAGAGTAATAAAGCATAGGTGTTTCAAGTGACATTCCTTCTGCCTAATTTCACTGTACTAAAAGACTTTTTCTTTCCTGCATCAGCATTCAATATTCTATTGAATTTTGGGATTGCTGTTACCTACCCCACCTTGATTTCTCTTGGAATTGTACTGAGTGTCCCAGTGAATGCAGGTAAGCTTTTCTGTCTTTTGCATCTTAATGAACATATTAAATCTGTGGCCTTTCAAATACACAGCAGGAATAAAAGAAAATAGATTAAATATATTTTGAACCTTCTCTCGAAGACTTACAGAGATGACACCGATTAAAAATTTATTCTTTATGCATTAAATATGTATTGTATAATATCACATGAATATTCATAATTCCTTAAAATTGGTTTTAAAATGACTGTCCAAAGAAATCTGTATACTGAAAAACAAAGTAGATTTAAAGATGTTCATTTCTGGGCTGGAATAAAAGCCCATGGATAAAGCACACATCAGTTCTCAATTATTTATTCAAGGCAGGCTTAACACTAAATTGAAACAAATAAAATTGCTTTCATTTTAGAGCAGATATGTACTAGCAACTCTCCTTGCCTTGGTAAATAACATTGCGGGTGTTTATCAAAAACACTGGACAATTCAATTTTGGACATGGCCCAGTATATTTCTCTGACAGTTTTTCTGAAATTGAGTGAGACCCAAGTAACTGCAGAGTCTGAAAGGGCTAGGTAGGGGAGTGCAGACACAATCCCAACATAAAGCAGCTCCTAAAACCCAGTGTGCTCAACTGGTACCACGGTGTAGGTGGCAGCTCCCAGCTTCATGCTGACTAAGTGCACACAGAGCTGGGCACTGCTCTGGCAGATTTGGCTACCAAAAGGTGTGATCCCTCCAGAGTGTGTGGATGGCTCAGCCCAGGCAAGGTTTCTTACTTCAAGGGGAACTCAGGGTGACAAGAAAAATTTGCCATCAAGAGTTGCTGTGCAGGGAAGGGAAATAGCCCTTTCTCTGTGTCCCTGCTCCTCAGCAGGAGTTCCTGTGCTGTTGGTTCCTGCTGTGTGCTCAACCAGCAGGAAATAGTGCCTTGGCCATCATTCATGCCATCACCATGGCCATGTTCTCCTGCCACAGGCAGCCCTGAGAGCTGGGGAGGTGAGGGGGAGGGAAGGGGATGCTGTCCTAATGCCTTTTCCCGTGTAATAACAGCCGTTCAATGTCCCACACAGTTGTTGATCACTACACCAGTGAAATTGTCTTCAATAGTGTCCGAGTAATCGCCATCATCATTATTGGCCTGGGCTTCCTCCTGTTGCTCTTGCCAGAGGAATGGGATGTCTGGGTAATAAAGCTCCTCACACGTCTCAAAGTCCGGAAGAAGGAAGAAATTCCTGAAGGGAATGGAGACATTGCTTCAGGACTGCCTAATAAAAGCCGGAGAACTCGCCCTTCCATGTCATCCTTTGCTCATTAAATGCTCTTTTTACCAAAACTTTGTGGTTAACGTTATATATGATGATGCAAAGGTCTTTTCTTGGGAAGAAGCACACCTGTCCAACACGGTGTACATACCTGTACAGTTTTGATATGATCACCATCTAAAGCATCGAGTCTTGGCATGTCCAGTTTGCTTGTACTTTTTTCACATCTGACCTTTCACTTAAGTAGTACACTGAAAAAACCTGCAAACCAAGAACCTCTCTTCTCTTTTTAAATGAATGTAATATATAGTCAAAATATATTTGCATAGGTTATTTTAAAGAATGACTTTCATGAAAAGCAGGGCAGACATTTTGAACATTAGGTACTGAATGATGCATTGCACACTGTGATTTAAAAGAAACAAATGCTATGCTACATCACATGTTTATTTTTGACCAGAGCTATACTTTGAAAGTTTTCAAGGAGCGAAAAAAAAGGAAATCTTTTTGGGGACAGGAAGATGGGGGGAAGAATGGAAGGAAGATTTAGAAATCACTCTATGTAGGTGAGCGCATGTTGCGCTACAAACAGGGAAAGTTCAAGCGCAAAAAATGCTTGCACTAAAGCATAGAGAGAAAGCAGTCTAGAGCCCAAATCTCCTTATTCTGCATATGACTGTAGTCCACGTTTAAAATCATGCAAGAGAAATCCAGTGCCTTCTACAGAACTCTTGTCTTTATCCACACAGAACCAGGTCCTGCTGCGAGGCACTTGCAAGGGCAGGGCTCAGGTTTGTGGCCCCAAAGGACCCCAAATTCCCACCGACATCAGGACGTGCCTCCCATACACGCCCTGGTTTCTGTGGGAGCATGGGGCCCAGGGGACTGCAAGGTCGAGTGCAGGAGACCTGGTTCTCTTCTCACTTCACAGGTTTTACCCCTGTGCGGAGCTGCGCTTGATTAATGCCAATGTGAGGAAGGGGAAATCTTGGTCACGTGTGGGAAAATCTGACCGAAAATGATCAAAGGGGCTGGCAAGAGCGTGGTTGCTGATGTACAGTCTGAGAGCATGGACTAAGGGGGTGAATCGCCAGTTGCTTTTACTCCATAATTGTGAGTGTTAAGAGTTAAAAATGTAAGATATTTACATCAAATGTAACACTTTTTATGAAACTTGTAAGCACCAGGATGTTTACTTACGCGATTTTGGTTCGCCATTAAATTTCTATCTGTGATAGATCACATGCTATGTAAAAAAGGGGGGGGAAAGGTTATAGTTTACTATTTTTGAAGTTTACATTGTTGCATACAAAATTAAAAGTGTTCTTTTGAACTGCTGCCATAGCCTAAGGTCCCTGCTGCCACTGAGGTCCTCTTTGTCTCAGGCAGGGGTGGCATCCACTTCAAAACATTTTAGCAAATCAACTTCAGATTCCATTATCTGTTTGGCAAAGCTAAATAATAAAAGATTTTAAACTCAGCCTCAGTCAATGCTATGCTTTTCCTTCTCTTGACTGAACTTTCATTGCAGTTCTGCTGTGGGTAGTATTTGGCCAAAGTGATCAGAAGGGAGAGACAGGATCATGAAAGCAACCAAGGCTGCATCTAAAGGCACTGCTCGTACCTCTGTCCAAGACAGCAAAGCCTGCTCTACACTACCTGGACAAATCCATCTGTTTGGATGCTGTCAGGCATCAGTCAGGAAACAGACATCCAGCGAAGTAGACCAAAGGAAAATCTGATCTTTGAATGCATTAGTGAGCAGCCATACGTTGCATATGCTACAAGGTATTTAGGGTCATGTGTAGGAATGAATTTGTGCATTAATCACCAGGCCCTCATCCAGGCTGTATACTTGTCCCCAACATATTGCGTGCTGACCAGACATTAAAGACTTGCTAACAGAGATTACAACTCTGAATTATTATATTAACTATTTCTTTGGGAAAAGGAACACAGGTACAACTCCACTAACTGCACTGAACGGCACACATAGAGACTTGACCCCAAAACTCCCAAATTCAAGTTTATTCCATCTTCAGGCAAATCATTTTGCCATCCTTGAGGATGTCATCCTCCCCGAGCCTCCTCTCTGAGCAAGGCCAGAGAAGAACATATAAGCAGTCCTTCTATTTTCCATAATCCCAGAAAGTGGCATCTTCTGGGATCTCCACACTTCATTCTGCTGTGTGTTTGATGCAGTCTGTAGGTATTCAAAAGGCTCCAAATGCCACTTTAAAAACTGCCACTAATGTATGTTTTTAACCAAAATGGAAGCAGGTTTTTGAGCGTTCAGTATGGATTGTGGGGGAATTTATGCACCAGAATGGATAGCAGCATTAGTAAAACTATGATTTACCAAATGCAACTAAATAATTGCTTCTGTTGGTTCATCCTTCTGGAGAATAGGCTAACCACATGCAAGGGTTGGGATTTCAAACAGCATTTCACAAAGCATCCCTCTTCTGAGTGGGAACTGTGCAAACTAGAGTTTCCCATGTGAAGCAATTCTGAGCTAGCCATATTAACCAGATGAAATTACCTACATTTCTTCAGGCAACACCATGCCCTAAGCATAAACACTTAACTTGACAGTTAGCCACTGAGTAGAAAAACCTTCCAGACAGTGAAGTCCAGGATGTGATAAGGAGAACAAGAACACAGCATGTCCATATGGTATACATGCACATCTCTAAGTGCCAAAGCATCACAGGTGTAAAGCTGAGGAATGAAAAAAAAATGGAGTTGTTGGCTTTCTCCAGAAGGACAAGCCAAAGCAAACCCCTCTGAGAAGGCATGAGATGTAACTGGGCCACCCTTCAGGTGAAGGCAAGATTCAATTCCTGATCTCAGACCACAAAAGGATGCCCAGGACAAATTCAGCCTTGGGGAGGAGGGCTGAGCTGTGGCAGACTCTCCTGCTTGCCCTCAGAGGCCAAAGGACTGCGTGCAGTCTCTGCAGCAGTCTGTGAGTCAGACCCTCTTCTGGGTCTGGACCTGTATGGACCCCACACTGCCCTGCAGGCAGTACCTGCTCTGCAGCACAGAGCCACACAAGCCTGGAATTAGCACTTTTAGCCCACCACTGGCCACTTTGAACCTCCTCCTTAGGCAGAACTGCAGATCCCTCCAGCGTGAGGCTTCTTCAGGTGTCTCTGAAGCTGGTCTCCTGCATCATCATTGTGGATCTCCTGCCCTCACAGAGCACTGCCAGCCACAAGTGTGCACCCTTGTTCAAGGGCTGACCTCAACTGGCAACTTTCTGCACCAGCTTAGCCCTCCAAGTGTCCAGTAACAATCTAGTGGGCTTGTTATTCAGCAAGTTGAGGAAAAAAAATCTCAGTAAAGCAGACAGCATCACCAGACCTCATTGCAGCTGCTGGCTTTCACTGCTGCAGAGTACAGCAGTGAAAAGGCACAGCAGTCCTCCTCCTGCTTTGTGTGCCCTTGTCCTTGTCCTGTTGTCTCCTGCTGCTACCTTTATAATCATTTTTTATTGCAACACTCCACAGTGACTTCATGAGCCTTTTATCAGCACATGGGTCAGAAATGGGCCTATTTTAAAAAGCTTTTCCCGATCTTCTGTCTAGAATGGCTGTATTCATATCAGAAAACAGCCACAAAGGGCAGAAATCCAACCACAATAATCAACAGATGAACAAAAGACACTGAAGCCAGTATGCAGCTGAACTGTTTTGGGAGCTCAGGGTAGATTACCAGGACCTGTAGATCACCAAGTTCTGGGACTGAACTGATGTTTCCTGTGAGCTCAGGAACAAATCTCCCATCTCCAGCTCTCCAGAGCAGTCTAAAACAAAACCATGACCATTAAACTGGTCAGAGTTACTAAAGATACTGTATTTTCAACTTAGAGAAAAGGCTGATACCATCTCTGGTCAAAAACATGTCTGCAGGCCCAAAAACAAACAGAGAAGTGAAGGTTTCCCTGTCCAGTGAGTGAACATGGAAGCCTAGATAGATTTGCATAGCTCTGGATCATATTCAAATAAACTCACAAACGTGCACAACTGAAACACATGGAAACACCCTTCTCTTCACTGAAAAGGATGCAGATTCTCCAGCCCTTCAGAAGCTCAAGGAATAGCACCAGCCACCTTGCCTTGATTGTGTGGGCTCAGACAGCAACCTGGGACAGGGGATTTCTTTAAGGAAGGGGGAAAGAAAAGCAGCCGGAAACAACGCAGCTCATGTGAGGCCGAAGCACAGGAGAGCTGATGACAGAATCAGAAACTAATGCTCATTGTAAAACACCTTCCAGGGCAAGATGCCCACCAGTCCATTGCAACGACTCCAGTTTGAAAAGTGGAAGTCTGTGCACATGCTGTACAGCCAAAAAATACAGAGTCCAGCTCCATGTCCCCTGCTTGTACTGCAGAAAGGATGGAGCCTTCAAGGCCTCCAGACCTGAGCTATACCTTGGTAAAGGCTGAGGCTGAGAAGCTTCTCTCACAGTCCAGTCCTCATGCAAGCTCTCTCTGCAGAAACACATTTTGATGGATGAGTTTAATTACCTCATTATTATTAAAAGAGAAGTAATCAGATTCTTTTCTTTAGCTGGCATGTTCTAGGGCATTGCCATAATAATCTGCACCTTACGCAGAAGTCCTGAAAATTAAAAAGGAAGTGAGAAGAAAAAAAGAACATAAAAATCTTATGACCTGTAGCCTAAAAATCTTCTAAGGGGAAATCAAACTCTTAAGGAAAGGACCAGTAGCTCAAACTGGTTTCTGAAAATAATAAATCTTATACTTTTCATTTCTACCTGAAACTCTGTTAGAGGGATCTTCATATATGCACAAGATCATTTTAAAGAATGTGGTGATTAGTATTTATCTGTGTACTTTACAGATATGCTCAGATGCAAACAACCTCTAAGAAGTGAAGAGTGGAACTTCTAATCACAGTTACAATTCTGGAAAAGGCTTAAACAAGGGAGGTTGTGGAGCTCACATTAGCAATGTACTTAGAAACCTGTTATATGCAATTTTTCTACAGTGACCTAGAGACAGTTCTTTAATCCTACTGCTGAAGCAGATGATCCCTTCAGAAGAGAAATGGAATTTTCTTTATCCACTGGTTTCCCTTTTATTTTAGCTTCAGCCCCCCTAACATCTCAAGATAGCCATCAGTGCACTGATTGGGAACAACAGCAATCAAATAGCTATTTTGCTGTTTGGCTACATGGCAGTGACACATCCCCTCTCAGTGTTAGTCTCTCGAGTCAGTAAAAAAGTATTATCAGTAAAGGGTTTCTCTGATCCATCATTTGACCAATCAGTGACCAAGAAGACTGGCCTCAGCACAGCTTCCTTTGGTATGCTCTCTCCTTTTGAACAGCAATAGTTTTTTCCTGCTATTTCCTGCCTCACTACTCAGTTTTTAAGTGACAAGAAAATGTCCCTTTATCCATAGTAGCTTCATTTCTTTGGTAAGAAGCATCATTAAAAATACTTCCAAAATCTAAGTGTAGTGTTTCTGATTATCTTATTAAAAAAACAAAAAAAAATTTAAAAAAAAAGCCAAGACAAGTCTGCAGAAAGCCATCCATCCATGAGACTCCTTTTAAGATGGAAGGACAAGACGGCTTAGAGACTGAGATTTCAGAAACATCTTGCCTTTCCTTAAGGGAGGGCTTCCTTGCCTACCTTCCACAGAATATTTACACCAAAACTTCAGCTTCTGCACAATCCCATGACTGACCCAGACACTTAGAAAGATGCTGTATTCCTCTGAGTTCCAAGCAGCAGGATTCGTAAATGCTTCAAAAATGTGAACTTGTCTTTCCTTGCTATGGGCAGATATTATGGACCAGTGAATGTTTGCTTTCCAGTGTCCCAGCAATAGGTCTCACTGCCCCTTTGGCTTCTGAAGCTGCCAAGTTTTTAATGACTGCAGCCTAGAAAGCAGAGCAAGCTGCCTAATGGTGTCCTGGTGATTTTTGGTCAATGACACATTTTAAATGCCTTCCTGACTTGTACACAAAGCATCACTCTTTCATTCTGTGATTTTGGATTTGGTCAAAGGCATGTCACTTGCTAACTTGGCTGCTAAGAAAATTGATATTGATCTTGGCAACAAATACCATGTTTGAAAACTATGCTGCCTTTGTGCACGTGTAAACAACCCCATCTGGTGCAGTACACCTACATTTCAGATATGTTTATAGTGCACATAAGGTAATTGGTGCAACTGATTAATTATTAAATACAATACCTAAATGCAAGAATGCGAATGGGTATTTTATTTTAAAAAAATTAGGATATGCTTCAGTTGTAGAAAGAAAGAGGAACCACTTCCTTTCTTTGGTACATAACATGTCACAGACAGTTGAAGACATCCATTTAAACTCAGAAGATGAGTTTTCCTCTTCTACTTGAAAACTGACCTTTGAAAACTGAAGTCTGCTCATGGAACAGACATATTTCCAGCTTCCCATCCAGCTTCCTTGCAAAAAGCTGAGCACCAACACTGCTGTCAAGTAAACTTGTAAACTTGTCTCATCTTTTAGTGGCTTGGAGAATTGCTAAGCAGGAGCCAATAGAAGAGTGAGAATTAGTCAGTCTTCCCACCATCGCCTGCTTTTCCCAAAATACTCCTTTTTCTGTTTTGTTTTTTTTTTTTTTTTCCTTTCTAACAGCTGAACAAAAATGGAATTCTGGCATTAAAAACAAGTGCCTACAAATAATGTAAATTACTTTGTGACCCTAAAAGAATCCAAAACTTCCCTTTTGGGGTCTTTTTCTTTACCATAATCATCCCTCTTCAAGGTATCTAGTGGTTCTTAGACCACACTCCACAGAGTGCATGAGAGGTCATGAAGATAAGACAAGCCTTTGCTCAGCAGGTTTCAAATCACCAAACACAGGCCTGGAGAAGGTGAAGAATCACCAGTCTGCCTGTTCTTTCTTCTCTGTCTCCAAATCAGCCTGCACAGATGGCTCACCTTTCCCAGCCAAATCCTCTCCAGTTCTACCTGCTGAATGCACACAGCCAGCCCTCTGCTACACAGGGAGCTGCACAGAAAGCTGGGGCAGTGTCTCTACCTCTGTCCGTCCCCCGGTGTCCCTCCCTGGTGTCCCAAGCCCTGGAGTGCTGCATCCTCTACGTTCACATCACATTGGCACTCCCTAGCACAGGGATAGTCATCACAACACCCAGCAAAGAGAGTCTGCTGAAGAAATCGAGTGAAGAATCCCAACACAGTTTGAAAACTAACAAACAAATGAACCCACATGATAATTCACATCTTCTTAGGGATCTGAAAAACTGATCTGCTAAGACCACCCAATAAAAGCTACAGTTTTCTTTCTCTCCATACACTCCCCCTTCTTTATTCATATAGAAACCTAAATTTTTGCTAACTCATCTGAAGTTTAGGCATGCTATTGTTAAAAAAAAAAAAATCACAAAAGTAAAACACGGCATGAATATTAAATAATGAAGAGGAGTGCTTTGCATAGGGCCATAGAAAATACAGTATATACTTCTTAAATGTTTCCAATTCCAAAGATTACTGTATGCAGTTCATGAGGTTTCTTTGCTTAATTTACTCCTTTTAAATAATAAAAACGGGTACAATTAATAATTGTAATGATTTTGCTTTTTTTACAATTGTTTTATTTCAACAAGCATAGCAGGGAACACTGTATGGCCAAAGGAGCCAGAATTACATCCTTAATGGACATTTAAGAAGGAAGGTGGGAAGGAGGGAAAGAATCTTAGTACGTGGTTCTCTCCATATCTTTTAGTTTTCTTTTAAAAATTAATGTTATTCCACAACAGAAGAAAATTCCCCAGGCTACCTCAGGTAAGATTTCTTTGTTATTTCCAGCAAAATAAACAGTTAGACAAAGGGCTATATTGCTTAAAGAACTCATTTTAAAATTCAGTTACCTGAAAATCTGACATGGATAAGGATCATACATCAGAATACTTAAAGGAAAGAAAAACAAATTAACTGAATTCCTGGTATAAGCACACAGCTATAGTACATCAAGGATTGCTTCTATTACTGGCAGTGGGGACACCTATAACATACTAATTGCTTCCAAAGTAAAAGGAGAAATCCTTATAGTTACAAATGAAGAATCTGCTGGGCAAATTTCAATTAAATAGAGGGTTAGTAAGGCTGCAGGTGAGGAATGAGCTGTTAGGCATTAACTGGAAGGCAAAGCACCCACAATGCCCCATCCCAATTAGCAAGAACAGGCACAAAAGAGCTCTAGAGCTGAACCACTGTATAAACACCACATGACTCACTTTAACACACTGCTGGCAAGAGTTTCAGTGGGAAACTGGCATCTAGTTCTTTAACATCTATCTCACTAACTGCTAAATGGAAATGTAATTCAAAGGCTTCAGCTGTGGCAACCAGCACACCTAACAAATCTGGAATTTTTTCTCCCATCTTTCTAGAACATTAGCCTCTGTCTATTACTATAAATATCCTATTAATTACTCCCTGGGCACGTTTCCCAAAATAAAAGACTAAAGATAAATACTTAGAATTGGCTAACTAACAACAAAAAACCTCCACCCCCTTACAGACAGCAGTTAAACCAAATAGAAATATTGCCATTAAAAATTTATTATCTGGATCTGTGTATTTTTTTATTCATGCACTTTCTAAAACCGTATCACTAAATTTCCTTAATATCCATTACACAGTGTTATTTACAATTGTCTCCAGCGAATACTTTTCAGGCTACAGGTCATTAAAGAATAAACTATTTATCACAAATATCCCAGATGTGCAATTTCGGCTTTGTGATTAATTATATATAATCACATTATCCCCTCTGTTTTATAAACGCAGTAACTAAAAAACTTTACACACATCATAAATTTTGAAATCTAAAAGCACAACTGGCATTTCCTATTATTACATTCCATTATCATATGTTCCAGTCTCGAGACTTAACATTAATTTTCAATATTCATACTTGTAAGACCTTGCTTCAAAAAAGCCTGAGTGCAAAGGGTCTTAAGTAAGCTGCAATACAAGTTTACTTCTACATTAATTCTCTGCAACACAGAAACAACTGAAATTCTATTTTTGCAGTAACTTTAACTCACCTTAAACCCCTTGTTCTATTATTAGAAACTATACCACTGCATTTCTATCTCTTACCTATCATAGTGTAGCAAACAGAAGACAGCTAAACAAACAGGCAGGGCAGAGGGCATGGACAAGTGCCATATACCACACTGTGTACCACAGCAGTCACATTCACATTGCTCCAAAAGAGCATCCCTTCCAAAGGGATGGTTGGGCATTCCAACAACAACAAGAAAAAAAA
>VWZN01016555.1:150213-166225 GCA_013396955.1 Regulus satrapa
AAAAAAAGAAAAAAAAAAAAAAAAAGAAAAAAGAAAAAAATCCCCATCCAGATCCAGAGATCTGAGGGGGCTCTGCTGAAGAACTGCAAATCTTTGGCCCTCTCCTAAAACAGCTTTTGTGCACCAAGATGAGTGAGCCAGCTGCAAGGAGAACCAGGAAACGATGCCCACCACCGCCAGCCAGAACCATCACCACATGCTGAGGAAAAAGCCAGCTCAGGGTAGGCCAGCAGCTACACCCAGCTCCTGAACCGGCTGCTGAGCAGCCTCACACCGCAGACACAGCATCGGCTACCAGCTAAGCCCCAGGAAAGCTGCAGGACATTCTGGGAGCTGCCAGGAAAAACGGCCTTTAAAGCTGCTCGGGCATCTGGGAGCTGCCAAGGGCACAGCAACTGGCAGAGTTAGGCTCTATTAATGTCACCTAAAATGTCACCTTTCCCAAAACTGCAGTGTGTTATTATGGGAACATGCGCCATGGCTTGCAAAATGGCAAAACTGGTCCACATTTCCAGGTGGAATTGATGCATAAAAGGAGACCACCAATTCTTTAGCATACAGGAAATGTCACAGAGTCCCAAATGGAATAAGGAAACAGAGTGCACTTCTGGCTGTTCTCCTTAGTCACCACCTGGCTGCCCCCAGGCTTCTCTTGCTCTTCGACCACCTTGACTACAGGTACATTTTTCTTTCACTGAGGTAATCAGCTTGATCACTTGACTCAGTGACAGAGTCAGTTCCAAGAAACCTTTCTAGAGCGGTTTGTGCATGCTGAATTAAATCAATGGACCAGATCTCAGGAGGAATCAGGCTGCAAGGAAAACTGTCAAATGTGCATTATATATATCTGCTATCTTTATCAGTCCGGTCACTACCTTACTGTTATGCTGTTTAAAGTGTGGCAAATTTACAGTGCTGTAAGTGCTCTCAGATATTTTTCTTCCCCTTATTAATGAAATTAGCAAAGCCTGAAGTAGCTCAGACCACGTGCTCAGCATTACTGGAACTTGACTTCCAACTCGTCGGGCTTTATAAATACCATACGGAAACTGGTCCTAGCCACGAACATTTCACACAGTGATTTTATCCAGCTGTCTTTCTCATGCGTCAGAAAGGAAAGCAGAGGCGCTTCCTTTCCTTGAACAGACCATCCGCCAGGGCAGTGCACGGAACTCACGGGAAGAACATTTGTTCATCACAGAGGATGACACCGGAAAGAAATCAAGCGCAGAAAAGCACATCAGGCAGACACTTCCAAGTTATCTTTTGCGGCCGAGAGGCTAGAGCAGCCCAGACGGGGTTCGGGGCGGGCGGACCCTGAGGGCGGCAGTGCCGCGGCACGGCACGGGGTTCGGGGCGGGACGGGACCGCCCCGGGAAAGCGCCGCGATCGCTTCCGGAGCGCGACCTTCGGGCGGCCGGGCGGGAGCGTGAGGGAGCGAGGGAGCGAGTGCGGGGCCGTCCCTGCCGCACCGCCTTCCCCGGAGCCGCGGGCAGCGCTCGGACAGCGGCCCTGTGTTGTGTCCAGGGCAGGCGGGATGGAGGCGCCGACCATGGAGGAGAGGAAGGCGTGCTGGGGGGCCCGGGACGAGTTCTGGCAATGCCTGGACAGCCACGGGGATGACGCGGCCAAGTGCGAGAAGCTGCGCCGGGCCTTCGAGTCGCGCTGCCCGCAGCAGTGGGTGAGCACCGTGCGCGCATCCCTGGCGGCGGCGGGATGCGGCTCCTGCCCGGGGACGGCAGCCCCGGCTTGGGGCAGCGCACAGCCCCGGGCTGGCCCTGGGGAACTGTTCCCTGCGGCTGGGTTTGCACGCTTCTGGCTGGCTGGGAAAAGACTGCTCCTAAGCGCGCCCCTGGCCGGCCCGGGGGATGGGAAAAGCACTGTTCAGGGGGTGTAGTACTAAGAGAAAGGAAAATGCGGCATCGAACTTCCAAGTAAACACACAGGGTTCTTATTTTAATTAAAAAAAAAAAAAAAGTTTTAGAAAATACTTGAAAGCTTGTAGAGGTACCCAGAAATCCCTGTTTGAAGGCCAGCACAGGAGGTGGCTGCCACACAGGCTGTGCAGTGCGTGGCATTTTAAGAGTGGCATCTGAGACCTTGTGCATTAAAATACCCTTTTTTTTTTACACAGTAGGATTTCGCACCTGCCTGTATGTAAGCCAGTCATGTTGTTTCTCAGTTTCCTGAGCTATAGGCACCGTCCTTTAGCAGTAGTGGTGTTTGAGGGTCTGAACAGTTCCTGTTGCAGGTAGTAGTAGACTGGAGTCACTTAAAAAGCCTGAGCACTTTTACAGCCCTGCACAGACTGACACTTTGAACAGGGCAGTTCTCCTCTTTGTTGTCTCTAGGGATGATGGTCTCATCTGCAGTGCTTTTCACTGTGCACATCAGTGGTTCTAGACGCTGAACTCAGAGGCTACGGAGCCTGTGATACCATAGGCAAGTTGCTGGACTTAGCTTTGCATCACAAATAATTTTTGTTCAGAGCAGGGAAAAGAGAGAAGCATATAAGATCTTCATGAAGTAACAGTGTGGTGAACTTAAAAACTGAAGTTCACTTGGAAAATGGTAAAGAGCCCCCAAAAACGAAACATGTCACTCTTCAGTCTTCAACAGAAGAAACTCCTAACTAGTGCATGAAAATGCTCCTGAAGTTTAGTGATCAAAGACTGTTTACACAAAGCCCCTTCCTTTTACTAGTTTCTTACAATGAACATCGTTTCTCTTTTTAAACAGGTTAAACACTTTGACAAAAGAAGAGACTTTTTAAAATATAAAAAGAAACTTGAAACAGAAGGGTATCATCCTCCAGAAGCTGCTGGAAAGTCTTAGGAACTCTGCTCTCAAAATAAATCAAGTGAGAGTAACCACAGAAGGAAGAAGACAGAGAAAGCAAGAGAACCTCCTTGAGTGCAATAACTGGTAATGTAGCAGTCTCCCTGAAATGAAGACTGCTCTTCTTGTTGCCAGGTCTCACATGTCTGCTAAAAAAAGAGGGTCATGGACAGCTTGTTGATGAGTTTAAGTCAAAGAAATATGGTGTAGGGCTGTTCAAAAATTAAGGGTTTGGATTGTCATTAGTAAAATTGTTTCACAGGAATAAATGATTGTTTAATACTGCAACATACATATTCTAAAGAAAATGAAATTGCTTTTCAATAAGTGAACCAGCTTTTTCCTAAATTAAAAAAGTCCATTCCAACTTGCCTTTATTGTCAAAAGCAGTGGGGTTGTATAATAAAATTTGTATTTGTCATTTACCAAGTATTTCAGAGTATTTAAAAATACAGTTTAAATCAGGTATTAGTGTATACGACAGTGGTCATTAGAAGACCTAAAGCATCCTGTACATATGATATTTAAGTTTCTGTTCTGAATATGCTCATTTTTTATAAGCAATAGGAATTTTTACACTAGTGATAGGTTTTTTAGTCAGAATCTGTGCTAAAACTATGTCCAGTTATTTGCCACAATTCTCACATTATGGCCTTTTGCAGAATTGAGTTACTTCAGTGATGCAGCTTTATTTAAAGGTACAGACTGTTTACAGCAGGATTAATAAATGTGACTGTGGAAGGCATTTAAACAAGGAGCAGCATTGAATATAATTATGTAAATGGCATTTAAGCCTTCCAAAAATCATACAATGTAGTATATCTAGGTGCTGGAATCATTTAATACTATGGCTAAAGGCACAACTTCAATTTCAAGCACAGTCATCACAACCAAAGTAACTGCAGTAAAAATACTGTGCTTTTTGAGGTGGCAGTTGTTCTCAGTACTGTGCAGACATTCAGCAGAAAAAACACACGCCATACATGCAGTATAAATAGTATTTATTTCCAATGCAACAATTGAAGGAGGTAATGTATTAAGGCATTTAAAAGTCACTCTGAACACTACAGAGAACAGAACATGCAAAGTTAAGAATCCTCATTCACCCTGAGTTTGTATTTCATCTGTTCAGAATTTCAGGTCGTAGCACCGTAGGAAGCCGTCCAGCTGTACAGTAAGGCACGAGACTCTGGGCAGTTACTGTTGTTGTTTTTGCTTGATCACTTGTTGTCTTGTGTACTCCCAGATCAGCAGAGCTCCACTCACATGAACATTGAGTGATCGAATAATGCCCTGCTGAGGAATTTCCACACAGACATCCAGATGGTGAATCAGGTTGGCTGGGATTCCTTCATGTTCATTTCTAGTAAAGCAGAAACAGTAACTTTTATCTGAGATAGGGCATGGGTGTTTCAGAAAGCAAGAAATGCAAATGTCAAAGCAGCATCCAAGCACCTTTTGACAAATGGGGTAATTGATGACAAGAAATCGATTTTTTTAAAAAAAGTAATACATTACAAAGAAAACATGGAAAAAGTTCTGATGGGAAAAACCTGGTGCAAGACTCAGTTTTCAGTTCACTGGTCCAGCAATAGCTGAGGACCCAGCATAAAGACTCTCTGCTTTTGTTTTTCCAAGTCCATGTATAGTGAAATGACCATGCTATGGAAGCTGCTGGCACAGCAGGAAAGCTCAACTGCCCACCTGACATTCGGGTCTCAGCACAAAGCACTAAGCACACCAGAGGATACTGAAATTTACTGGTAATTAAAACGATTGTTTTGAATTAAAAGGGAGCAAAGAGATTATGAGCACTCAATTTTGAAGGCAAACTACATATAAAAAGTTGGAAAAAACACTTTGTCCTAAGAGGATGATAACCAGGCCCTTCTCCCTGGTCTTACTCAGTAGTCCTCCAGTACCAGGAGCTCTCTCACTTGTATGTACTTTACTGCAGATTTCTGTAAGTAGCTTCCCCCCTTTGTTTCACATCTGAGGCTTTTCTGTTTATAGAAACTGGTAACTGCTTTTCTATGAAGTCACCCCATGCTCTGCTCGTACTGCAAAAACTTGCTACTTCATCTTGTGCCTCATCCTTAACTTCTAAATCATGTCCCAGCCATGCACACAGTCTGCTCCAGCCCTCCTCACCCAGTTCAGCAGGCCAAGCACAGCCTCCTCCTTGCTGAGCTCACCACAGCCCACACATTACAGGGCCCCATATAACTCAACTGATCATCTCTTTAGCACTCCCAGGAAAATACAACCCATGCTGTTGGCTACCTTCACCCCTAATTAAAAGGTGTTAGTTTATGGATAGGTTAATAAATATGAGAAGGGTCATTCAGTAGATACCAGTATCTCATGGTCCTTAGCACACAAAGCCAAGGACCACTCTCTCCACAATCATTTCCCATTCCAGAATCACCTTTACCAGTGTCACTTGGTTTTCATATCACCAAACTCTGACTAGAGAAAAGGTAGAGGTAGATTTAAAAAACAGTGTGTGCTCTTACCCCAACAATAATAGTGATTTCTCTGGGAAGCAATATTCTGTAAGATCAAAACTCTTAGCTGTCTGCTCCACACCAATAATAGTGTAGCCTTCTGTTTTTTTCTGCTGTAAATAATCAACAAGCTGAGATGGTTTCACCTGTGCATTAAAAGGAGAGAAACAGAAAAATATTTTAATATCACTTTTTGTAAGCTTCTGAAGTTACTGTAAAAAAAAAAAATTACTTGCACACTTTTTAAGATTAATTACTTTTATCCCCAAAGACTCTGTCCATATACATAGCTTAACATTTTAAAAGCTCTTCAGTGGTAGCACAAAAAGTTAGGCAATGCCACAAAATACACCCACCAATAAAATGAAGAAGTAACAATGTCAGCTTACATAATCAGTTTATCACAGCAATAAGAAACTGCAAGTATTTTCTAAATTATTTTTTATAAGGTTGACCCAGAACATATAAGATTAAGTGTCAAAGATAACAGCAGGAGTTTAATTTCCATTAAATAAAAAGATGATTTTTTCAAGATAAAAAAATGTAAGACTCTGAACTATGAATGTGACAAACTGAAGATGCTGAGTACACTTTTTAGCTAGTAAAATGTTTCCATTCACCTCAACAAGGGGGAGCCACTGCTCTGCAGAAACGCTCAGATGCTGGAACTGCTTATCCTGTATGTAATGAAGACTGCCAACAACTAGTGCAGATGCCCCAAATATTTCACTTGTGCGACATAAACCTACAAATACAAATAAAGTGATTTTGGTGTAGAAAATAAACGCCAAGCCAGAACAACAAGTGAAAACAACAAAGAATGCAAAAGAGAGATGGCTACTTCAGTTACGTATTTTTAATTAATTTCAGGTCTTCCAAGTCACACCTTGTTCTATATAAATCACATGAAAAAGAACATTATGTAACTTAGCAGAAAGATAAAAATTAGAAAAGCACTGTGTCTGACAACATGCTTTTACAACACTAATTACATAAAGTAAGGGGTTAATTAGCAAGGATGGATGGTTTGACACATCCACATAAAGCTTAAGCTTTAAACCCAGTACCTGTTAAATGAAAGGGGATGACACATAACAGCATTCCAATGCAGACAGCACCAGCTTGTGGGCTTTTCATTACTGACTGCAGTTACTGAAACCGCTAGCATTCAACACAATAGCAGTAAAGTATTTGCAGGATTTACTGTCACAGCTGACACATCATGACAGCAGTCTTAATCAGGAAATGGGACTCTGCTGTCCCAACAGATGGGAGAATCTTGTAGGTTTACAAGATTTGGTTTAATTGTTACAGAAAAAAAAATAAAAGCAATCATTTCCTTTAACTGTGTACACAGCTGAAAAAACTCAAATGTAGCACATAGAGAATCAGCAAGAAACTGAGCATGATTTACAGCAAAATTCTACGTAATTAATGCATGCTATATGTAAGTACATTTTTTTTTCCCTAAAATGTAACTGCAAATGACCCTTTCTCTGAAGTGGGTAGGATTTTCTTTGGCTACCAATTTCTTTCAGGATAATGATCTATTCTTCTGAGCTGTACTTAAATAATTTTTTATTATCAACATAAAATGAAATTAACGTCTATTATCTAAGTATGCTCCAAGGTCTAAAATAAAAGTTTGAAAATGTGCAATCAACCTTACCTCCTAAATTGGTAGGTTTATCAATAAGTGAAGCCACCACAATCAACCTGCTGTTTGATTTGCCAAGTTTAACAGCACGGTCCTGAAATGCCATTTCCAAGTCCAAACTAGGAGTACTGTTCTTCCAGGGTATAATCTTTTTCTGAACATCAGTCCACTCTGTCTGGCTGTCAGCTTCAGCCAAATGTGACCCTATAATAACAAACCATATGTTCATATGGATATGCAGGCGGCAGTGAAAATAATGCTTCAAAAAAGAAGATAATCCAAATGGTAATACCAGAGATACCATTCATCATCTGCTATTATTTTGTGGGACGTGTTCTGCTTGCATAGATGCAAGTTTACTTCAGCTGAAAACCAGAGATCAGATTGAATACAGATGCACACAGCTACTCCATGCAAATAAGGAAAATTAGTAAAAATTGCCTATACTTTACCCATGTCTTGCTGAGACCAGTCACTTGGTTTCAGATCACGAAGTTCCCTTCGGGAATGGCACCACTGAAATGCTGCTGGCAAAGGAATGTCAGTGAATCTGTCAAATTTAGAGAGGGAGATCCATTCATCTTCGGCGAGTTCCGAAAGGCGGGGAAGAGTGTAAAATATTGTCTGCAATGCAACACAGTGTTACCAGCAGAGAGCCACTAAAGCAAGCAAAACCAGGTAAAATTAAACCAAGTTTGATGGAACATGTCATTTTCTAGCCTCTTATGCTTTTAATACTTGTTTTTTCTTGGTACTTAATTGCACCTTGCCAGTATCTCTCAATATTCATAACTTTACTTATAGTGCTATCCAAAACTTCCATAAATCTAGACTTTTTCTCTCTATAATTAAACTTTTCCAGAGGATCTGCACTGATTACTGTTCTGAAATTCTAGAATACCAAAGAATTAACACTGCTTCTCAGCACAAGGATCTAGAGAAAATCTTGTATGTGTAACACTAAAGAGTTTTCAAACACTCTTACAACTTTACTGTAAAGGATGCAGATTATTTAATGTCAGAAGAAAAACAGATGAAAGCGTGTAAATCTAGTGGTAAAATCCAGCTCAGCACAACCAACACATGTAGCTAACCATGATTTATCAAGTAAGAAAAAACACACATCCCAAGGGAAAGACTGAGTAAGTCAAAGAGTGTAAAACCCAGACTTTTTGTTTTTCCCAATGCATCCTTCAAGAGAAAGGCGAAGATGCACCCTGAATACATTTAAATGCCTCACAAATGTTAATTTTGCTCTGTGGGTTTTTTTCCTCCTGTTCAGGACTTTTACTTTCCACTGTTTAGCATATTTGTATTCACATAAATATTTCACGGAACATTCGTTAAAATAAGAAAAAATTTCTTCTGTCAAAGATGCCACTGTTTCTGCAAAAACACATACCCCATTCATATCCATGCTTATCTTGTATTTTGAGCTTAGTTCTTCTGTCTCTTCTATTTATCTGCACCCTTATTTTTGCCTTCCTTCTATCTTCAATGATGAAAATGTTTTATTCAGCTGTCAGTTATTTGAGTTATATCAAAAAAGGTGGCCAGAAAAGGTGCTCTGGAAGTGATAGATCTCTATCCCATTCACATCAAACAATCCAGTTCAGCAACCTCAAGTTACTTCTGGGAACAGATGCCTTAAAAATCCTAATAAAACTACCTCAACTAAGCAGATAATCTTCAGTTACTAGAACAAACCTTTCCATTCCCAAATACAATATCTGATTAATCCCCACAGATAGGCACATTCATCACATGTACCTCTTTCTAACTGACCTGGGTTTTTAACACAGCATCAAGTAGAAAAACAAAGATGCAATCTTAGTCGAAAGCCCACCACAATCTGGATGAAGTAATTTTTTGGGGTTTTAAATTAATAATAGTGGATAACTTTTTTCCCACATAAGAAGATACCAAAAAAGATAGAAATACAGTTGTAAAACTAGACAAATAGTGGACTTGCCTCTAGACTATAATCCTCAACTGGATGAAATATTGCAAAGAAGAAGTGATCTTGGATTCGCTGCCAGTTCCTTCTGGCATTCCTGCAAGTTCAGAAAGTAATGCAAGATAGGTTAAAAAAGCAACATGCTGAATTAGCTTTAAAAATTCAACAGACAGATTGGCATAAGGCAACCTGATTTATTTACTATATATTGTATAGAAAGAAAATACTTCAACAAGTAAGGGCCCATTTAAAAAAAAAAACAAACAAAAATAAGAAAAATACAGAAAATAAGCTTTATTTAGGTTCAACAAAGGCCCATAACACATCTCCAAATTCTAGTATCAAAAGCAGTGAGTTTGGCAAGAAGTATCCCATGGAAACTGGATACTGGCCTGTGGTTCAGTGTCAGCTTTTAGCTGTTTAAAAAAAGAAAAAAAAAGAAAAAAAAATCAAGACTCTTCCCTTTGCTGCTTTTTTCTGTCCCCATACCAATTTCTGGTCAAACAGAGATATAAAACCCCATAAAAATTACCAACATTTTAGAAAATGTAGCTTGCCATTTCAGAAAATGTAACTTGCTGCAAATGGCTCAGAAGAACAGTATTAAGCTATGAAGAATGTTACTAACCCTGTGCCATGCATGTTTTCCACTTGTTGAAGGCTAGATTCAATAACTGGTGTCAGAGATTCAAATTCTTCCACGTGCAGCATTTTGCACATACCCCAGATTTTTTTAAGGGCAATTAATGCATAAAGTCGAACGCTGAAATTATGACTGAAACACCACTGCAGAACAACTATGAGGGCTTTCTTCAAAGCTGGCTTCTAAAGAAACAAAGAAGCTTCTTTTACATTAAGTTTTAATGTATCATTCAGAAGTTACGAGTGGATCAAGAAAAAGTTCCTCAAAAGACACCCATTTGAAAATCACAAAGCTTTAAAATTTTATTCATTTCTTTCTTTCCATCTCATCACGACAAAACTTACAGCCCCATTTGTTTGTTGAAAATGTTTTCGTTTGCTTTACAAATCTTTATTCGGCCTACAAGGAAACCTCTACTTATTTCTGATTAAAAGAGCAGCAAGAAAAGCAAACGCAGGTGCACCCAACATGTTTACATAAAACCAGAGTGGCTATTGTAGAAAATTTCACAGGTAATCAGGCTCTATGTATCCAGAACACCTGTTAAATTAGCTAATTTTCCCAAGTCAAATATTTTACAGAAGTGTCAAAAAGAGTTAGTTTTCCATAACAAAGGATACCTTAGTAGGAAGTAGATATTAAAGAGATATGTAAACCATTTTGGCAGTCTGTTTTCAATTTAGAACTCTGTAAATGCACTGAAAATGAATAAAGAACGAACCCTTAGAGAAATGTACCTTCTCTGAGGTATTTTGAAGAATGATATCAAAGTGGGCCAACACTGACAGAAATGTGCAGATGCTTTTTTTAAGCTTTTCTTCATCCTGAAGTAAAAGGAATGTAACAAGAGATATGCATATGAAAATGTTTTTATCCTTTATACATTTTCGTGCCATGCTCTGCACATGCAATAATATTAACACTACTAAAAATCTACGTGTTTCCACAGCCAAATTTATGAAAACACAAGGTCGATATTGTTAGGATTTCACTCCTCCTAACATGTTACTTGCTTTCTACTAACATGTCAATCAGAATGAAGTGTACAGTGATTTAAGTGAGATAAAATTCAACCCAAGTTCACTGTATTCCCCCAGGAATGCAAAAGATCAGCACCACTCCACAGCCTCTTGCCTGGGGCTCCTGTTACCCAGAGCTCCATCTGCAGCTCACACTGCAGCTGCACGCCGAGCCACCTGCACTAAACACATTCCTCAACAGGAGAGCCTCTGAAAATGCAATCTGTATTCCTTTTTCATAAATCTACGTGTTTTCTGCTTGCTCTGATGGCTTGATGGCCCACTGTGATTCAGTACATTTGTTATTAGCATAAAATCCCTTTGCTTCAACAGATTATCATTTACTAAAATGACAGCAATTCCAACAGCCTGAGCTTGTGGAAGGAACTCCAAAATAGTCAGCTCTCCTCAGGCAAGCCTCTCATGACTTTTGGGTATCATCACTCAAACCCTGCTTCAGTTTTAAAATCTCATTACAGAGCTCCACCAGGAGAGAAGTCCATATCAAAAGCTACAAAATAAATATGTATGTATTTATGCAAGCCATGTTCTCACACACAGGATGTGACAAAAAAGACAAAGGTGGGCTGTGGAAACCACAAGTAACTTAGACCTACAGACTCAGGATCTAGGGTGTCCACATGGTCCTGATGGCTCTTAGAGGATCTAGGGTGTCCACATGGTCCTGATGGCTCTTATAATGCGCTACTCTGACTCACTATGCCAGCTCTACTCTGCCCAGAATAAAACATCATAAAAGGAAACCTCTCAACAGGTGGAATTGACTTTCCTCTGGCCATTTTCAGGTCGCAAATTTCTGTGTCTCAGATTATTGCTCAGACTCACTTCCAGGCTGAACTACTCAAGAGCCCACTGCCTTTAAAGGAAGACTGGGATACACAGAAAATAAGGTATGGGACGACAAACTGTAGTTACAAGTGAACTCTTCAAGTGAATGCCAAAGGACTTACTTACATAGCAAAAGCAATCCCAGAATTTATCAAGGAATTGGGGATATTTATGTAGACTCAAGATAACAATCCATTCTATGAAGTATTTCACAGATGCCTGATTATTACTGAATCCAGCCTGAAAAACTCTGTCAAGAGCTCCACACAAAAAATTCTGAGGAAACAAAATCAGGCAATCCTTTATTATGTATTTAGAGCTATTTCCGTGAAGAAAAAACAATTTAAATTAAAGAACATTCTCACCTTTATCATAATATTAGATATATGTTCTAACATGCAAATTAAAACATTTTAAAACCATCTAATTTCTTTATTATACTTTTCAAATATGTTCTTATGAATGAGCGTTTGATGAAAGCAACACTTGTCAATTTCTTGACTGTTCATGAAGTAGCAATGTTTTTTACTAAATGAAAAGCTTTCAATCAGATTGCCAGTACAAACTTTTAGCTAGCTTTAACAGGAACAATCTGGGCCTGCTAAGATTCACAAATCTAAGAATCAGTTTCCAGTGTCCTCTAAAAATGTATAAATCCATGACTTCAGACTGAAATAATGAAACTACAGGTTACATGCCTTTTATACCCTGCTGTAATTTAATAGGTGCAGCATGACCCCAAATTAGGTCCTGAAAGGAGGTACGTATTTATTTATTTTAAAATGAATAGTAAAGAGCAATACCTGGTTAAGCTTTGGGAGAAGAACTAAGAGTGTCTGCCATACCCGATTTTTAATTCTATGCTGCAAAGAGTTTGCATAATAGCGTGTTTTAGATCTGGATACCAGTTCATCCTGTAAGTAAAATAAAAGGTTTATTGCCTATTCTTCCTTTAAATCTGAATACATGTAAATATTTTTTTTTCTGTACTAAGAAAAGAAGCATCTACTAAACAGCTGGGATCAGCATTGAACATAAGCTCAGGAAAATATATTCACTCCATTTATTAAGAATTAAATAATAAAGTAAGCAAGTATCTTCTAAAGCTCACTTTTCCCTGCTTGGTCAACCTCACAACACAAATATTAATCATTCTTCTGCAATACTTAATTGAGAGGAATGAGGGAGCCACCCATTCCTAGTTCAGACAAAAGCAGGATTCAACAATACCAGAATGCATGGGTGGTTCTAAGAGCAGCTGCAGTTATTTACCACTGACTTTAGACTCCTGCCAGTGCATAAACAGGTATGATATAAATGAAAATTGGACCCCAACCTTCTCCATTATTTCTATGTATAAAGGTATTCTAAGGAGACAAAAGCTCTCTCAATTTAAGAGGTAGTCTGCAATTGTTAAAGTGAAATGCAGGGCTTCAGAATGCAGCCTCTAAAGGAAGATTCTTAATGGAACAGTGGTTACCATTTGGATAATGTTCCAGGAAGCCAAAATATCCATTAAAAATAGAGAAATAAACCCAAAAGGCAGCTTTTACTATTTTGGTGAAATTAACTTCTGTCTCATAATGAAGCGTATTACTCGGCAAATCTAGAGAGGCTACACAAACAACTATAAACGCATCCTGTCAACTGGAAATATTTTGCATTTTGCTAATTGTACTAACACTACACTTAGATACCAAGAGAAATTAATTTTACTTTATCAAGTAGTTTGATGAAAATGTCTTCCATAAACGTCTTATGCAAGATATTCGATCCATCCAACAAGCACAGAAATTTAACAACACAAATGCGAACGTAGTGATCATCTCGATTTGTACTGTAAAATATTAATAAAAAAAAATAAAAATGAAACTCTGCTTGTTTAGACATAAGGAAAATTCCTAAATTATAAAAAAGCACCAAACATCATCTTGAACATACAGCCAGAAAGTTGTCTACAGTGAGACAACATGCAAATACCCAGAACTGGAATTTTAAGATGTGTTCATCATTGGTGATGAAAAAAATTATTGAGTTCACAACCTGACCTTAAGTCTATCTAAAGTTCTTTAGTAACATCCAATATAGATGTTACTATATGATGAATATACCTATTTCTTCTATAGAAAAAAATATTTTCTGGAGAAAAAGCTGTATCAGAAAGTTTTTGAAATGTTGTGCCTGTAAATTGTAATCTTTTAACAACTAAGTCACGCTTATGGTTTGGTCAAATATCTAGTCCCAAACAACACTTTATCCTTATTAGTTAACTACAGACATCTAGAATAATTAATGGCATGAGTAAAATTAATGACAACTGCAGACCATAATAAGAAGATAAATGATTACCAAAAAGCTCTTGGGAGCAAATACAGGAGTAGTGAACTTTTGCAGTAGAATTTTTCAAAAACTCAGGTTTTATAAACTAACATTTCTGAAAACAAGGTGACAGAACTTTATCCCTGACTTTCTTCCACTGAGTAAAAATGGGAGTGAAATGATAAAACTCATAGATTTTTATACATATAAACATATAAAAATCAATAATCCAGTAGCTACCATCCCCATTTCAAAGGCTGGAGGCAGAGCCTTTGGGCTATACAGACACAAAAAGGGCTTATAACCAATGTTATAAAGCCAAGCTCAAAGTCTGGCTGAATTAAAATCTGAGTTTCTTAACTGTCTTACTTACAATGACAAGGTATATATTAGCTCAGCATCCTAAAAAGTATTACTTTATTGAGGTGAGACAATGAGGAAGTAGTTATTTCGGTCATGGTAAGATTAACAAGTGTGATCTATTTTCCTGAAAATCCATTTTTCTACAGTTTGTATTTGAATTATGAATAAAATGTGATGTACAATCCTTACACCAGTATTTTAAATGGTTATGAATATATTCCTTGTGGGTCCTTTCCAACTCTGCTATTCCATGAGCGTATGATAAGCAGCTGACTTCAAAATCAGCACCTTTCCTCTCAGAGCATCAACCATGACAAAGACAAAAGACAAAAGCATTACCTTTCTGTAACAATATTTGCTGCACATTTTTCTCCAAGATTTTCTATGAAGGCATGCACATCCTGAATGTGTCTTCAGAGATGAAAGATGACAAAGTAACAAAATTAGCCAAATAACATACAAAAATTGCTTTCAGTTTTTCAATAGTTATCTCAAAGTTCAAAAAAACCCAAAACCATAAAATAGTAAAATGGAAATCATAATTTTTTTTACATACCTTTGATCTCTCCTAAATACAGTTCCAAAGACACAAGCCTCAATGATAAGTTCACTATAATTTCCAGCATTTAAGAAAGCATTTGTCAAGGCACTTCTCTCATCAACAGTGGAAAATATCCAAGACTGACAACAATGACTAAGGACTACATTGAAGACTCCAGTCTTTGTAGTGGACAGATCTATGAGCTTGAAAATTATCTGAAAATAAAAAATAAAACATTCAAAATCTAGTTTTCAGAAACACCAGATCTATTACAATAAAATGGCAGTTGATATCTATTTTCATAGGTCTCATTGTATTTTGCATCCTATCTCTGCTCAGGTTAATGCTGTCTGCAATCTTTATAATTCCCTGATTGTAAGAGCAAGTGAATAGGCAACAATTGGCCCAGTACATGCTTGTGTTAACAAAAACCAGAACTGATCTTTGCTGATCTTGCTAAATGGATATAACTCAGATGCTTTAAGGAAATCTCCTGGTAACTGGAACAAATGAGGTAGGGCTTACTTCATGAGCACAAACCAAGTGTTTCAATTAATCCTTACCAATTTAGAAAAAAAAAATGTTAAGCATGAAGCAAAACTTCTTACCTAAGTAGCCATATCTCTAGTTCTGTTCTTTAAGGAGGATTACATTCAAATTTAAGTTAAAGTTAAAAAGTGTCTTTGTACCATTTATTTTTTATTTTTAAGGATATTTAATATTTATGATATTTGAAACTGCTAAAGCTTCTCCAAAAATAAGAAAAATTAAACAAAACAAGAAAAATGGCCCCAAAATATCTCTTTCCCTTCCTTAGGGTAAGGGCAAGATTTCACTTACAAAGTAAATTTTTTCTAAGAAATTGCAAGTATTTGGGAGAGGGCAGGGAGATGCAGAACGAACAGGTAAGGCTTTCTAAGAATTCCTTTTTGGACATCAGTTAGAGCTGTCCATGAAAATGGTTTTTCAAGTGTAACAGCTCCTAATAGACGAAGCTGCTTCATTTCCCTGCATTGAAATGTGACAATTCTTTGCCAGTTATGCTGGTTTTTATAGAGAAAGTTGTTATGAATTGCTAAGCATTAAAGCACCAAGAAGTTCATGAAGAACTTCAAACTGAAATACTGCAATGCAGTTTCAAGAAACACTTGCTGGAAAGAAAGGTCTATACTAGAAGCATGTGGGGTTTTTACTAGTGCAAAGACAGGCATTTTAACTTTCCCAAAATTCAGCTAGTTTCACCTGTAAGGAAGCAGAACAGTATTTACTATGCATTTCTCAATTTCTGAAATTTTTTTTTCAACTGTTTCACTAATATA
>VWZN01016558.1:1686-15717 GCA_013396955.1 Regulus satrapa
AAGATAGGACCGTCAGATGAGGACAATCTGAACACAAAAATACAAATTCACCTACAAAAAACTAAACTCTGTAGAAATTGGGCTGTCAATATTTTGCATTCTCTTTCAATTTTCTATATGTGGTACTTTAACATCAAATAAATAAATACTGTTCATAGAGTAGGAGAAAAAATACCATATCAGAACTTCCCATGCCTGAGTGTCTGAAACTACTTTCATTCTTCCAATATGTTATGCATCGTAGTCCTCCACTCTTTTCCCCACAACCATATTCCCTAACAACCCTCAATGTTTAAAAAATATGGCAAACTAAACCCCCTTGGACTAAAATTCCAATAATGTTTATTTAATTAATTGACTTATAAGAAAATCTTTTTTTGGGTGGGGTATATTTTCCTTTTCTGTTTTCTGTCTTGTGGTGCCTGCTAGTTTTATTGCAACTTAAAAATGGTTGAACACATTTATAAATCTAAGGGTTAATATAAATAGCTTAAGGAAAAAAATAAAGGTACTATAATGTTTGAGGAACAGCCGAGATTAACAGCTTTAATTGAAGTGAAAGTTTTCTACAAATCAACAAAATAGCTACAGTATAGATGAAGGCTGTAAAAGTTTCCCTATCACAAAAATCTCAGCTCTGTTCACAAGGGCCCACTATCATGGGTGAGAGGGCAGTTTAAGGTAAAGACACATAACATTCTTAAACATCTCTGCTAGAATTGCAAACAAAAGTACATTTTTTTAGTAGGACTGTTGTTCAGCCTTACAGATATTTTGTGAATAATTATGGATTGCATTCCTGTGGCTTAGAAGGAAAAAAACTCTTTCACGTAAATCAACTTTCTGCAGATAGTTTATCAATATATGCTCTCACATGACTTCATTATGGAGAAAAATAGAAAGATTATTTTTTACCACTTATTGTACATTAAACGATCTTCTGAATGAAGTTCTTGCTGAATATAGATGCAAGAAGGTCCTGGAAAACCACTTTACTCATATTCAAAACCATTACAATTTTTTGGGAAAGAGAAGGAATTTTCATTTGCATTGTATATACTTGACCATTCTAAATACCTATTAACATTATATCTACATAATTTTATACAGATACAAGGCTTCAAGTAATTCAAATCCTTTTGAGAGACATGATGATGATGCTGATGTTAGCATAACAAAAAATCCATACAAGCAAAGGAAATTATAAATGCAAGTTAGAAATGCTCATTTATTTCCTGTTTGTTCCACTTTTAAGGGGGACTTTTACTTGCCAGATTATCTAGAAAATGCAGTTATGGAGATTTTAAGATAATTTCAATCTACTATATATGCAAATGGATATGTCTATCTTTTTCTGAAATGCAGCTGGGCTGGGGTTTTTTGGGTTTGTTTATTTGTTTTGTTTTGTTTTTTGCTATTGTTTGTTTATTTTTGGGTTTGTTTTGTTTTGTTTTTTTCTTTACTTTTAAAAATAAAAAGGGTAATGTTGGTAAAATATTCCAATTACATTACAATTGTTCCTGGTTCAAATGAGCCACTAGTGACAATGTTCATTGGTAGAAGGGTTCTTCAACTGCCAGGCATCTTGCTCTATATGACCTCCCACTGCCTATAGTCTTTTAAAGAGCATGTTTCTGTTTTAGTCATTTGTGAATCTTGTGGAAGCTAAGCGCACAAAGCACAGTTCGTTTTTTTTTGTTTTGGTTTCTTCGGTTTGTTTTTTTGTTTGTATTATTTGTTTTGTTTTGTTTTGTTTTGTTTTGTTTTGTTTTGATTTGTTTTGTTTTTAAGAGGGATGAACATAAACATTTACCTTAAACGTTTTTTCCAAGTAGGATTTTTAGTCTCTAAAAAGTATCTTTGGTCCACTGTCCCAAGACTTCACCTCAAACAATATACCTGAAATCTTGGGGATGTTAATTTTTTTTTGTTTTGTTTTGTTTTTTGTTTTTTTTGTTCTTCCCCAGTAAAGATTTGGATTATGATGTTTCACTTTCCAGGATGTAAACTTATTCCTTGGAGGGAAATAAGCTTCCCATGTCTCTGATGATTTAGTTTAATGGTGCCTAAAATATTTCTAACTGATGGACATGGACAGGGTAGATAAATACATTAAAAATACAACTTTTATAGAAAACTCTGGGTTTTGTTAAGGTCAAGTAGAAAATAAATATATCTCTTCCTCAAAATTTAAAGACCAAAAAATTATTTGAAAAATTACCTGAATACCTAAAATACTTTTATAGAGTGTCTCAAAAATTCCTTTTACTGTTAAAGCTAATGAACAATTCAGATACTTGTAGAAAAAGTCTGCTTAAAAAGGATTTCCTTGAGAAATAAAAAAGAATAATGTAATAGCCACATCTGAAAATAAATTAGTATTTAGTGAGAGAAGAAATGCACTATTTCAAAGATTTAGTGAGAAAAGCTACAATTATGTAGCCTTCATAAATGATATCATAATGATAGTGCTTTATCTGATTCATAGAAAATGATTCAGCTTGAGACAAAGGAATAAACAATAATGAAGCTCAACAATCTAAAGTTAAATGACTAAGATACTCAGCAGCAGTTATGTCTGTACAATGGATGTTTCTTTTCAAAAGACTGAAGAAAACACTCTGGGACTGGAAGGTTTAGGGAAAAGGTAATGAGATACAGAGCCTTGCACCTCTAGGTCATTAAGTTCAATTGCATTTCAGGTTGCTACTGACTGAAATTTGCTTCAGCTGATGGGTATTCAATAGTCTATTGTGAAATGAGTTGGAGGTCTCAATCCCATCCCTACTACAAAAGTAACTGCATAACATTTAGTAGTCACAGCAATAATGTCTAGAGAATGTACACAGCACCCTGTTACCCAGTGTCTTCCATAACATCTTGTCAAGGACCAAAATTTTGCAGTACAGGAGCCATTCATAGTTCTGACAAAAACAACAGTTCTGAAAAAAAAAAAATTCCCCCCCAAATTACACTGTAATTAAATATGAAATTTAACAACTCTGTTATATTTTCTATGTGCATTTGATTATCTTATGTTCCCTCACATAACGTTTTTTGGCTTGTTTTAAGATTTTGCACCACTCTTACTGCCCTGTGCAGAGGTACCCCCAATGTGAGCAGGGATGGGACAGAGGGGATCATACATCACTGTGTATCTGGCAGATGTCCATGCAGACCAGTCTTCGTGAGATGTTTGCTCTGTCCTTACACTGTTGTTCTGAAAATCTCAATGTCATAAATTATCTCTTGTAGGTATTTTCTGAAGTATACTGAAAAACTAGGGAATTATGCATGGGAAGGTTGAAATTAAGGAACCTAAGAAACGTTGGCAGCATAAGATACTTCTAAGAATTACAGTGCACGAACTGCCACTACTACTAGGCTGGAGAGAAAATAATTCACCTAGGTGGTCATGGCAACATGATATTTGTGGCTTCCTTAAATCTATTAAAATAGGATTTCACTCTTTTGGAATTGTACAGTCTTGGTTATTTTATTCTTCAATAGATCTTTTTGTTTATATATGACATTTGCCAGGATTATTTCAGTCTTGCTGTTATAAATCCTGAAAGGATCCCGACCAGTTAATATTTTTCATATAATTTAGAAAGTTATATCACAGTGTAAGGAAAGAAAGAGGAACAGCCACTTCCAGTTTATATGAAGTAGTCACAATGTAAATACACATATTAATCCAACTATGAAGAATAAGAAAAAAAATGAAATTACATTCAATATGCTTATGCTTAATCACATGAAGACAGAAGTACAACTTGTACTTCTTTGGAACAATAGTACTGTTGAAATGCATGCCATGATATTTCTCAACTACCGATTTTAATTTGGATCACAGACTACTTTTGGAGGAAACTAAAGTTCGGCTCAAAATCTGCTTCAAATTGGTTTCACTGACACAAAGTTTTAAGTCAATACAATACTGGGTACCCCAGAGACTGATACTGTCACTTCAGTTTAAACTCCTCATTTCTGACTGGAATGATGGGGAAGGGTGCAAGGCAGGAAGTTTGCAATGATAAAAAACTGGAAGGAGTAGCCAATAGACCAGGTAACATTACAGGGGACCTAGATAGAGTGACTAATTGGACTGAAAGGAGTCTCATGAAATTCAGCAAAAGGAAATGTAAGTGTGGGAACCCAGGCGAAAGAGAAATAGCCCTCTGACTGCTCTGGAGAATCCTGACCTCCAGGAAAACACTGACCCTCACCCATGGCGAAAGCTTCCAAAATCTCTAGATAAACCAAAATCCACAAAAGAATAAAATAGATAATATAAATTAGTGTAGTGTATCACTAGGGTGAGAAATTTAGGTTTTAGGGAGTTCACATGGAGTCAAGATGGGGGGAACAGGGTGCGGTCTCATAGTGCTTCATGTACTCCATGTTTTGCAGTGTTATTAGCACACAATGCTTGGGTGAGATCTGCCATAGTTTTTAGTTACATGGATGGATAAGAATGATAATTGGTAAAGAAAGAAAAACAACATAAATTTCTAGTGTTAATTGGACAAAAGCAAATATAAACGACCTTGAAACTGTGCATTCTTCAGACATTTTGATGGTGAGTTTTCCTAAGCACTAAGTCCAGTGCAGATGGTGCCAGGTTTTCTGCTAAGATAATAATAAATCTGAAGACCGAAGAGAGAAAGTGTCCATTGAGTCTTTTTTCCTGACACAGAACTGAGATAGTGAGGTCTCCCTCAGCTGGGGAAACTCCCAAGGGTGCCCAGCACCCAGGGGCAGAAAATCCCACATGTAAGCACTTGCATCCTGGGAGAAATCACCCCAGCCACAAAGACATTGCTATAACTGGCTGGAAGGCAGCTCTGCAGAGAAGGACTATGGATTATTGATGGTCAGCAAGTTGAAGAAATATGTATCATGAGCCCACAATGTGTCTTTGTTGCAAAGAAAAGTAGTGGTATTTTGGGCTGAATTAGAAAGTGCTGCCTGCTGGTCAAAAGATGATTCTTCATCTCTACTCACCACTGGTAAGACATCTGAGTACAGTGTCCAGTTCTGGGCCCTGCAGTACAAGCAAAATATAGACTTACTGGAGTAAGGAGCACAAGGCTACAAATATCACCAAAGAATCATCATCATTTGTATGAGGAGAGACTGAAGGAGTTTGAACTGTTCAGCATAAAGAGATTGAAATCTCAGATACATATACATATATAGATATCAATATGTATGAATATCTGATTGAATAGAATGAAGACGTGAGCCAGACTCTCCTCGGCAATGCATGGTAATACAATAGGAAGCAATTGGCACAAAATGAATCCCATGAAATTGAATACAGAAAGTCTTTTATTATGACTGTGATCAAAGGCTGGAACAGGTTGATAGAGGTTGTGGAGTCTCCATGTGTGTAGATCTTCAAAACCTGACTGACATGATCCTGGGCAATGTGTTCTACCTGACATTACTTGAGCAAGGTGGTTGGATCCGACAATCTCAAGAGGTGCCTTCCAGATGAAATGATGCTATGATTCTGTTTGATTCTGTGAAGTTTTTCAATACATGAAGAGTCTTTAATTTTTAAGAGCCCTTGTGATATCCCAAGCTGCTTCTTCCTCTTCATTATACCAATCCATTGTTCTGATTTTAACATCAACTACAAGATATCAAATCTCTGAGATGTAGCTGTCCCTCTTCTATCCAGCCTCTTCTACTTTTTACATCAATAACCTTATTCTTCTTTGCTTGTCTTATTTTATTTTGATGTTCCTCATCAGAATCTTCTTCTGAAGTCTTCTTCTGTTATTCTGTTTCATTCTGTTCTGTGGTGATGATTACATCAGTCTTCTGAGTCTTCCAGAAAATCTTAGATGGTGTCAGTAGTGCCTTTGAAAAGCTGTGCCTCTGTATCTTCAGACTCAGGGTAATACAACAGCAGAAAAAGTCAGGTTATACTCATCACTTCCCCTCGCTGAGAGAATGTTGCACATAGTTCAAGGAGATTAACTTGGTCATCTTAATATCTTAATAGCAATTGCACTTGGCATGTGGCATGGCAGATATGCTTCTATTATGGAAATATTGAAGAGATCTTCTCTCAGGGATGTTTTAAGACAAACAGATTGATTAAGATCCCACAATTTCAGAAGACCCCAGAGGGCATCCATTGCTACTTCAGGTATCCTTTCCTGCACCAGCATAAATGCACTGCAAGGCTCATCAGATTTCAGGGGGAAACATTTTTATTCACTTCTCACTAAAGTCAACATCAACCCTTATAGCTAAAACCAGTAAATCATAATTACTTCTTTTATTTGGATTATTTCATTATGGGATGAGGAAAGAAGTTGGAGCGTAGAACTTTTGGTGTGAGTAGAATTTAGGTGTCAGGTCTACAGAATATATGACTGCTGCCAGTCTGATCATAAAGGCTGCTGTGCTATTGAAAGCAGGTCCACCGAGACCTTGAGTGGTGAAATATTCCACACAGCTGTTTTGGACAGTCCCAGCTCAATCCTGTGTAACTGCCTAATTTCAGCCCTGCATGTGAGTACATATTAATGCAGTCCCCCTGGGCTTTTGTGGTACCTCTTTCCTCTCCAAACACAAGAGTTGAAGTTGTGGTACTGGTGTTGCGCAGAACAACTTTTAAGATCTTGTGTACTGGATGAGATTAAAGGTAACTCTGTATCCTTTCTGTGGCCTCTTTTGATTTGTCTCCCTTGCAGCTAGTACCCTAGGACAGGCATTAAATTGAAATGTGCATCTTGTTGACACTGCCTGGACAGTTAAGGAATCAATGAAGAATAAAGCCCTGGATGATCTTATCCACACCTCGCACTTGAACTGCTGAAGCCGTGCTGAAGAGTGAACTGCTGGAACCTTTGAGAGCATGTGTCTGACTGCCCTCAGTGAACTTGTCCACCCCAAGCCAGTTAGCACTGAAAAACTTAGAAGAGAATCTGTGGTGGCAACCACATCTTCTGAGTACAGGCATCTGCTGCCAGAATTTCATATGGGTAGCAGAGTTCTGTCCTCAATGCAAATTGTCCTAGGGAAGAGGTTATTCTTTCAAAATCAAATTAATTGTTTTCATTAAATGAAACCATAACAAGAACTATTAAATGCTAAAACACTAATTAGTAAATTAATTTACTAATTAGTAATTTAATAATAGATGTAAATTTTTGTTTCCGAAGAATTAGTACAAGTTGCTAAGGAATTATACTGGATGAAACACAACTGCCTCCTGTCACTGATCAAATCCACTGAGCAGGGACAGGACCCCATAGTCTAGCCTTGTAGTCATTCCAGTCAAAAACTGGGTCCATCAACACAGTCATCCATGATTTTGAGTTTTTCCATATTCCTATAATAATAATTTATCTGTATTTGGTTAATTGATGAAATAAAATAATTGCTTTACCAACATAAATTATATAACTACAGTAGATACAATGAATTTAAAATAAATATGAAAATCTTCAATCCAGGAATACAGTAAGGTACTATGTTTATAGGAAGATTTCCTCAATAATATGGTTGCAGTAGGAGAGGAGTTAATATTTACAAACATTACAGGAGAAAAAGGGAAAATAATCAAAACCATGTGTTGCATATGTGTCACTGAAGTAAATACAAGATTTTTTTAAATTTTTTTTTTTCCCATATTGTGGATAAATTGTTAATGATTTTAATGCAAACCTCCAGCTGGTAAAAATCAAAGAAAGAATATGTGATCACAACAAAAGTGAAATTTTATCTATATTCTGTTTCAACCGGCAAAATTTTAGCAAAATTAGAAAGTAGTGGTATTAACTTTAGATTACTACTTTCATGCTAAATATGAAATTATGTGAAGAAAGACAAAAATTATATTATTGCAATGTATTAACAGCTGCAGTAGAACAACAAAAAGGACCTTGTTGAGCTGCCAAAATGCATTTCCACAGAAGTGCAGGCAGACAACTCTTTCCTATAGAAGAGACAATCTCAAAGACAGAAAAAATCCAAATCCTTGATATTTACTTTAATTGGATAAGAATTTGGCTTTCAAAATATACATTTGCATGCCTCAGTCAAAGAACAATAAACATCAAGATAGATTATTTCATTCAAGCAGTTTCTTTCGAAGAAAAGAGCCTCTATTCCATATTATTACCATTCCAGCTGATTAACTCTTATATATCCATTCCATTCACTTTAATTTAAATTTCATTAAATCTGGTTCTCACTGAGTTCAAAGAAACTTTTCTTTTTAAACATTTCCACCATGAAACTAATTTGTTCTCATCAATATCATTATTTGCTGTATCCGAGAATGTCTTTCATAAGAGCTACTTCCTTGAATATTATTTTCAGAGAATCATAAACATTAAAAAGATAAAAGACTTCTTATACTACACCCAACCTCTCCTTTTCCAGGAGGCTTCCTCAGGCATATCACTGTATGTCTGAAAAGACACTTCTTTTAATTCCACTCACTCTGTGGTCTGCCATGCTCTCAATTCCACCCTTGCAATGTTACAGTCCATGCTGAATAAGCAATTATGAAATTGATAAGAAAACGTAAATTATGAAGAAGGCAGGCATCTTCTGAACACTGAGAGTCACATTCAGGCGGCCTACCGCAGTACCCAGGGTGGAGTCAGACACCTCTTGTGGCAGCAATGAACAGTACAGATCAAAGAGCATTTAGAACCATCTATTATTTAGAACCCAGTCTATATTTCTGCATCTGTGTTAGCAAACTAAATGGCGCTGGGTGGTGTTCCCTGAATCTTAGCCCAAAGGTACAGAATAGTTTGTGCTTGTGCTGGGTTCTACGCTTTTAACCTCCAGAAAGAGCCTGTCATACGGGAAGTACCTGCAAGAAATTAGTCATGCCTAATTCCATAATGCTTCCTGGGAATGGCTTCTGTGAGTGCTAGCTGATAAACAAGAACCTCTCCAGTAGTGAACTGAAAATTTTTTCCAGACCAAACTTTGGTCTTAAGGATACTTTTTATGCTAACTTAAGCATTGTAACGGAAAAATCCTTTTTATTTCTCCAGTCCATTTTCTATTAGGGAATTTTTTTAAAAAGTCCCCACATTCAACTTTTCTGCAAAGGCAAGAAGAGAAGAGGAAGGTATCAGCATGACTGTACAAGGATGAACATTTATCTCCTAGTTAATAAGTTGACTTGCCAAATAAATTTCAGTGTATGTAAAGGATTAATAATTTCTGTAGACTAATTATTACTGAATATTGTTTTCATGCTTCTGTTGACAAATAGCTAGTCTTTTTTTCTATTGAGAAATGCTGACTCTGAAAAGATAATTTTATATCTCCAATGAAAAAACATAATTTAAACATGAATCCTTTCTCCAGAATATTTTTTTAAAGTTCAGACATAAGATCAGAATATTTGAGAAGTGATTTAAACTTTTTGAAGAGGTCTTTTTTTAATATTCATATCTGTAATACTGAATCTAAATGTTAGCCTAGTCAATACATATTCAGTGCTCTAGATAATTATGGCATTTTTCCTCAAAGCAATAATAGAAACTAAAATTGACAGTTAAGGACTAATGAGAGTTAATACCGAGAAAAAAGAAACTGAGATGAAGACAAAACTGCAGCTAAAAGTTGTGGTTTTTTGTTTTTTGTTTTTTGTTTTTTTTTCTGTGTGTGACAACCAAGGTTGAGATATAAATGACATGAGGAAATTTAAGGCATGCATGATCCAAAACTACAAGAAAATATAACTGAAGAGCTTCACAGACTGAAAATAAATAATTGTTGAGAACAAAGGGCGCCATCTCTGTCATTATTCATTGAACAAAATTCCTATTAATAATTAATACTGGCAGTTTTGATAGAACAAGGACTGAAGAATTTTCCCTTCAAAGATAAAGAAAAAAATTGCAAATGTGCTGGAGAGAAATCCCAGCTATCTTGTATTTAATGTTGAGAACTCTGCTGTTCAAAGGTCAATATTTCTATATATGGTCTGAAGTTCTAAAGCCTAAGTTCACTTCCTTGGCTTTGTTTTATAACTTACAGTCATATGTTCAAATGAAAGTTATCTGAGTAAAACGTTCCAGCATATAATCTTTTCACTCCTCTTTCACCTTTCCTAGTGTGGTCTACAGGTCAGAAGTGTCAACATTTTTGTACATATTTGAACAAAACGTGTAATCATATTTGTTATTGGCATCAACGGGTTTTGGTTGTAGGTTTTGTTCTTTTTTCCACTTTTTAAATATGGCCACAATTACTTCATTAGTGTCAGAACTGATAATTCACAAGATTTATTCTCCAACACTGGTAGCTCATGTCCACCTACACAAGCCAAATACCTGGGGAACATAGACAAGCAGCACTCACATGAGGTGGAAAGTAGCGGAGTTGCCTTCTCCCAGTTCATTGCAGTGAAAAACATCAGCAGCAGCACAAAATCTTGTGAGAGGCCATTCAGCAGATCTGCACACTTGCAACTCAAACCTGTCCGATTGAAGGAGGAGAAGGGAAGGTGTTTTATTTCTATTAAGAAATCAAATCTGCAAAAAATTCAGACAATTTTAAGAATGGATGAAGAGGGGCAGAAGTGTGAATTATGCATGGGAAAGCTTCTCATGAAAACACAAGTGATAAAGTAACAGGAAGAAAAGGAGAATATGAGGGGAGATGTTTGAGTCTCTGGGGGGAGAAAAAGGAAGTGGAGACACTGATCCCCTTTTCATGTATTTGAAATTACTGTAACTGAAATTAAAAAAAAAAAAAAAAACAGGTTTGTGGATGAAGATGATGTTAACAACTTAAAACTTTTAACACTAACCTTGTAGACAAGACTACAAAAGAGGGAAGGAACCACCCATTGATTACTACAACGAGGCCTTGAGATTGAATTAATTCACTCTAATATAGGGCTAAATGCTTCTTATGTGTTATGCCCATGGAAATGCATGTTACCACCAGATTAGATTCTGCTAATGAAGGCAGAATTAAGATTGTATGAGTGTGCTCTGTATTTCAGTACTTCTTGGATTTAGAAGTCTGAATTTGATGTTCCACATTTCTGAATCTACAGCTGTTAAGTTCTGTACTCTGGGAGGACATGAGGTGCTATTCCATATCCTTCCTTAAAGACCATTTTAAAAGCAAATTATTATAATTTTTAAAATGTCTGTGAAATAAGATGCACCTGTGATTGCATCTTTTGACACACCTTTTCAGTTAAAATCACACATATTATACAATACTATTTCTTTAAAAATTAGAGAAATATGTAGGTTTTAGTTTTACGATAATTTTTGCTTAATCCTAATACTATAATTTGCCATAGTTTTGGGGTTTTTTTTAAATCACAGACTAGGTGGCTGCTAAATATCTATCTATTATGCAGTAATCAAGATAGTAGTAGGACATACTACTGATTAGAGATTTTTTTCAGTACATGTTCAAATTCTGACTATTTTCTAGTCTTCTTATCTCTAGAGACTGCTTCACATGAACTCCTACCAGAAGCCCTTAAGCCTCAAAATACTCCAGCTTTCTTCAAACGTATGAATCTAGACACTTTCCTTGCATAAGAATACAGAGGTAGTTTATTTTATTGAAAACATCATAAACAAAAACTCTAAGAAGCACTACGTTAAAAAGTGAAAATCAAACTTCAAGACAGGATTTTATGTATCTGTCAGAAAAAGTTTCTTCTTCAGTCTTTGCAATAATTAGGAGGAGAAAATAAGCTAAGGAAATATATTTATACTTCAGAAATTTCCTGGGTTTTTTTGTCTGTTTTTTGGTTTTTTTTTGTTTTTTTGTTTTTTTTTTTTTTTAATAAGTTCATAGATATTTAAATGTAAGAAGAATGAAAAATGCTGAAAGTAAAACATCTTAGGATTAGCATTATTTTTAAGAGCGTTGAAATATTAAAACCAGTGAAAAAATACCAAAGCTACTTTATTTTTTATGAAGAGCAAGAATATGCACCACTTTTCTACTTTCAGGCCAGAACATAGCCATTCTTACTAATGATTGTAAGCAAATTAAGTCTGTTGAGGTGTTTCTTTGCTGTGCCATGTTACCAACATTTGCAGGCCAGGGGATGAGTGCCCTAGAGAGCCCTTACAGCCCCTGACAGTGACTCACTATTGACACAGAGGACAAATCATGCTCGACTGATTTGATGCACGGACCGATGGAGCTTTGTTCCTCACATAAATCCCTGTGCAGACACCCATAAGGTTTGGTAATTTAGTAACAAGAAAAACTAATTCGTGTAATCTTTAATATAAAAATGCACCATACAAATGAATCGCCTTACTATCCTTTGTGTAGCAAATATTTTTGTTTTGAAGAATTCAGGCTCTTCACATAAGGTAATGTAAGGTAGATTTTGCAAGCACATTGCTGAATACAGTGATATCCTATTTTAGTCTAATTTAATCTGTGAAACCAATTCATAACAACTTGCACACACAAATTCCTTGAGTAGTTAGTAAGGAAGCCTGCTAAGACTTATAGAACTATTTTTTGAAAATTTTCTTATTTATATCTTTTTATAAGGAAAATTGTAACACTTCTAAAAATAATATTTCTAATTTTTTATTTCATTGCTAATAAATTAACATTTTATGTGAAAGGTAGCTGTTTTTCACCCTAGGTTACTTATCATTTTAACCACAAGAAGAGTCAGCTAAAGATTCTCTCATTTATTCTGTCTGCATCTGTCATCTTATCATAGTCAAAGAAAAAAAAAAAAAAAGAAAATAAAAGAGTATATTACTGTCACTTGTCGAAGCTACTGAACATGCAGTCAAACCATGAGCTGGGTGTAACAGTTGCCTTCAAGATCAAAGCTGGCAGTCTGCAACCAGATCATGGCTCATCATTTGAGTGCCACTAATTTCTATTATAAAGGCAACAGATAAACTACATTTTAAAAAGCTTTTTGCCTTACTGGCTGGACAGATTAGGCTTTCCATTTATTCTGGGACTGTAAATGTAGCTGTTGCTATAGTAACTGTATATCTCTTGAAGAGTAAATAATTGTGTTAAATGGCTAAATAGAAAATAGGTTTATGGCTACTCTGGTACTGAGGAACTTGAATATGCTAAATTTTTAACTGTATTTTTAAAGATCATCTGCACAGTGACCATAATGCGTCCTGTAGGGAAATAAGATCTTTTTCTTAATGAGTCTTTTCAAAGTTATGCAGTGGAGCACTGAATAAATGCCTGACTGAATAAATGACTGAGTCTCAGAAAATTGAGGATGAATGCTATACTAATATGAATTTCTGTTGCAATATTCTGTAGTTCTCTCCAAGCAAACTTTATAGGAAAGTAATGAAAACATATCAAAAGACTTTGTCAGATTTAGACCCTTAGGTTTAAAGATTAGAACAACTAAACTAACTGCTGGTGATTTCAAAAAACTCCAAAAGACATGCAGAAATTCATGGACTTTTTTCTCAATGCATGTTTTTTCATTAGAAAAATATTTATTGCTACAGGCAATCCAAAGTAACCGATTTATGCTCTATATTTCTATAGGAGATTTGGCAGAAAATGCCTTTGACCTAACCACTTAAAGCTCCAACATTTATTTTCTATAAACAGATAACTATTCTATTATTTGATGATTTTATGATTTAATTCAGTACTATTACACTCACACTACACCTCCCACCCCCTCCCCTTGCCCAAAATAAAAAGGCAAAATAAAAAGAATAAATTTGCAATGCTGCCTTTCACGAAGAAAAATGAGAGACTATAAGTTTGAACCTTCTCAAGGTAGTATGTTAATATCTGTGAAATAAAAATGTAAGCAAAAACACATTGGGTCATCAATGAAGAAAAGAAAAAGAACCCTGTCTGTTACCAGATGACTGGTCCCATAATGCTATAGAGCCTGTTATAACAGACAACAACGCATTACATTGTCTTCGACACAAAAAAATCTACATTATAATTTAAACAATTTAAAGGACCCTGCATTTTGGTTTGTTTTGTTTTGTTTTGTTTTTTTTTTAATTAATGAAAAATATTCTACTC
>VWZN01016558.1:15761-28309 GCA_013396955.1 Regulus satrapa
TTTGTTTTGTTTTGTTTTGTTTTTTTTTTTAATTAATGAAAAATATTCTTACTCAAGCTTAAGTAACTATGTATCAGAGAAAGTGGAAAATATTTCAGATATATGACTTGAGAGATGATGATCTTATTAGATAAATAAATTCAGTTCCTCACTAGCATACTTAACAAAACAATTGCTAACAACATAATGAAACAAAATAAAAGATATCTCATGTTACAGCCAGTCTTGCCTATTATGAGATGTACACAGTAGATCAAAGTTTCATGAATATTTAAGCAAAACCTCCAAAGCCTGAGCAAGTATATGACCACTATAAAATCATGTGATCATAGAATAATTGAGACATAAAGACCTCCAAAATCAAGTCCAACCTTTGACCAAACACAACTATATCAATTAAGCCATAGCACTAAGTGACAGTTCAGTCATTTTTTGAACACTTCCAGGGATGGTGACTCCACCACTTCCTCTGCAGCCCATTCCAACATTTGATGACCCTTCCAATAAANGTGCCTCCACCCCTCCCTCTGCAGCCCATTCCAACATTTGATGACCCTTCCAATAAAAACATTGCTCCTAATGTCCAACCTGAGACACCCCAGCCTAAGGCCATTTTCTCTACTCCTCTCTTTAGTTACCTGGGAGAGGTGAGCTCACTACAGCCTCCTTTCAGGTAATTGTAGACAGTGATAAGATCTTCACAAAGCTTCTTTTTCTCCTCAAAAAACTACCCCAGCTCCTTCAACCACTCCTCATAGGACTTACTCTCTAGACTGCTCACAAACTTTGTTGCTATTCCCTGATCATATTGCAGCACTTGTATTGAAGTGAGGGGCCCAGAACTGGAGAGAAAACTTGATGTGCAGCTGCACCCATGCCTGTATTATGCCTGCATATATATTATGTATGTATGTATGTATGTACCTGTATGGATCTCAAAACCTCTGTTTTCCCTCTTTAAATAGGCTGCAATATTGGTGTTGCCAAGCATTTAGGTTGATTTCATTTTGTTTTAAGGTTTCAAGATTAGGTCTGGCTGACTAATGAGGACAACTGTTAGAATCTGCTTTTTCAGGAAATTATCATATATGTGAATTAATATTCTAAAACAAATAATTGAGTATGCAACATCAGAGAATGTAGCAAATACCTTTTCATGTTTCTAGGAAAATTTTATTTTATTAGAAAAGCTGTTATGACAAGTGGACAGTTCTGAAAAGACAGACCTGCGGATGGTCTATGAAGATCAGAGTGCAATAGCACTGCAGGAGACTGAGTGAACTTTATGATATAGTCAATGCATTAATCTTAACAGCTTTCAAAATTGTTGAAATATTTGTCTATATAAATTACCTGTTTTCAAGTAATCTTGGACTAGTTACCACCAGCACAGAAGCACAAAACATAGTTGGGTCATCTGTAATGCAGTGAAATGACTCTGGATTGAACACTGTAGCCTTCTTTTTTGTCCTGGTTCCAACAAGGAAGGGTTCCTGTAACTGGAAGGGAAATTACACTCTATGACCTCATGTCATTGCCACAGCAAGGGGAAGGTACTCTCCTCTGGGAAGAAAGGTTTTCTGCTGAGAAAACACGGCAGAGAAAATGAATGGTCTGATATAGTTTATGGTTGCGGATCATTCCGTATCAATCTTTTCTTTACTTGTATCTTTTGTAATACATATTGTTGCTGTTACTATTAGTTTCCTTACATCATTGCTGTTTCCAGGAAATTGTTCTTATCTCAACCTGTGATCTTTGCCTTTTGTGCTTCCATCAGGAGAGGGATGGGAAGCAGCCTGCAATTTTAGCAGGAGTACTACCTTGGAGAATGTTCTGCCTAAAACATGACAATTGTACATAAGAATGTCCAGAGATAAATACATATTTTTCAGCAAATGACTAATGAAAAGGCAAGACGAGCAAATTGTAAAAGTGAAAAGCCACACTTTTCTCTCAAAAATATCTAACATCAATGGGACAGAGATACATACAGAAAATAAGTTCACTGATCTAGGCTTCTTGGGAATACCTTGGCAACCTATTTGGCAAGAAGGAGATAAACTGACAAACACACAGGTTATGCTACACATAAATTACATTATTTTTTGCATGAATATAGGTAGCTTAGTAATTAGTTGTTTAATAAATACTAATCTTTGGTGAATGTCATCGGGTTGCTGTGATTTATTTAAATTTAATTTCTTGACTTGTTCTATCATCTGATACCTTCACTCTATACAGGAAAGTATCTCTCCATTATCCTCTGTGAAGACCCATGCAAAAGAAATTCTTCAGGTTTTCTGTAATCTCTTTATCCTTTAAGACAGAAATCCTTCCATATGAATTCCTAATTGAATTCTATATTTGCTAGCAATGAAGTCAACATACTTCATTCTCCTGTCAGACTACTATTTCTGATATTTTTTAAATAGCTTTTTCTTTATATTATCTTTTGTTCTTTTTCTGTACAGCAACCAGCACAAAAACAAATCATGAATCATGTTCTTAGTAATGTGTGATAATAAAGACAACAGTCCTTATTCTTTGTTTTATATATTGTCTTAAGCAATTTGTTTTCTTAAATATATCTTTACATTAAAATCACTTTATTTTTAGTGTGATCTGTAGTGTTCCATTGGATTTTTCCACTATTTCTTTGTCTGCACCAAGAGCTGGATCAGATTCTGAACAAAATACTTTTATTTTGCTGTTTGCACAGTAAAATTTCATGGCTTCATGTCAGTGCTAATTGACACGAATTCTGTTCTTATTATTTCATGCTATTTTGCAAATCCTAGTAAGTTTATTAGAAAGTGTGTTTATGCTATATTTAACTTTTCTATGTTACTGCGTTTTGTGGTAACACTTGCTATGTAACTGAAAAAGGGTTAATTAATCTTCTGCAAGTTACCCCAAATTGACTTTTTGTTTTAAACAAATGTTTTCCAGGATGTTTTATTTTCTCTTGTATCATTATGCTTTCATGTTTTTAAAGGAAGAGATTTCCTTCAACTAGTACATGAAATGTATTAAGTGATTTGTTTAAAATTACATGCAGCAGAATATTCATCAAGTGTTTTGGCAATATTTAGCAATTAATGGTTTTTGGAGACACTCAACGTTTCCGCATAAGATCTACTTTGGTGTTTAAAATTATTTTGGGTATATCATATTTCAAAGAGAGATGTTTTCTTCATTTTATGTCAGCCAGTATTGGTTGTCAGAGGTAACACCATCTGAACAACTGCAGAGACTCTTGGGGCAGATGCTGCTGGGAAGAGCTCAGAGGAAAGACACTGCCAAGTTTACAGAACAGGGAAGTGTGATAGCTTTTTATTTCCACTGCTCAGCTGGGTCTCCAATGTAAAATTAGCTGAGTGAATCATGGTACAAGTTCAGCCTAGGCAGCACTTTCAGTCAGAACCTGAAAACTGATCGTGGTTTTCCCTTGTAGCTGTATACATTTACATCTTCAAAGAAGGCTTTATTTTATCAAAGCCTAAGCAACCAGCCTCTCCTCTTTCAGTTTTAAGTTGTGTTTTCTAGTGCTTGTTTTTGTTCTTTTTATTCCCTTCCAAATTATTTTATCCTGGTGAGAGGTGGAACTTGGATTTGAGGAAGAGCGTGCATGATTACTGATTATTTCCTGGTTTCTGAAGAAAATCAGACCTACACAATCAGGCCTATGTCTCTCTTTCTGTCTGTGCACCTACAAAGGCATTTAAAAATACTGATCAATTCAAATAAATCTGACAGGAAGTAATGGTCTCATTGTCCTCCTGAATGTTTCAGGACAGTAATGCTCATGTCTTCTATGACAGGAAGTATGCCTCTCATCCTCAAGGATGTTAAAAACATTTAATTCTAATCATAATTAGTTAGAAAAGGGCAGCTATTAGTGTATAGGACAGAAGCTGTTAATGCCCAAACATGGACAAGCTACACTCAGGTCTCACATCTCATTAAACACTACAGGATTAATTATGAAGCACATATCCATAACAAACTAAGTTGGGTTTTATCCTACTTATAAGAATATTTAAATCCTAGACCCTTATGTTAATATACCAATCAGCTGTGAAATTTATAATTCTGTTTTTCATGGACTTCTCAAAGGTTTTCCTAAAGTCCTAGCAAATGGTACCATTGACACATTTGAAAGAATCTCTCTTGAGCTTATTTCTTAGGCAAAATCCTACAAATGTAATTGTTTCTGTCAGAAACCAAGAAGCAAGGGATTTGTTCTCTAACACTTTTTTTTTTTTTCAATGCACACTATGAGGACTTTTACACTCTTCTGTTTCCTTGCCAATGGACTCAAAGAAAACCTATTTCTCTCCATATGCAAAATCATTTAATTATAGTAATGAGAAAAAATATTAACATGAAAAACTTATTTTCATATGACCAAAGCTACCCATCCACAAAAAATCTGATTTCAAAGAAATATCATTAATATCAAATGCAGGATATTGGCAAGGTTACCACAGTAGTCTCCTCCGAAGTAAATAAAACAACGCTTGTGGTGTACTTTTAAGAAAACAGCACTAGCACTCTTTCTATTAATTTGTCATTGAGAATTTCAAACAAGTGCCTGAGGGTTTTTCAGTGCCTGCCCAATGCTATTCAAAAAAACAAAATGAAACGGTGAGTTCCTTAAGTAAATTCTAAAAGTATTTAAATTTGTCTTTCTTTGTAAAAACACTGCTGGTATTTTTGGAAACCCTTGGAAAATAGGTTTGTTTGGTCAGTGCAGTCCATTCATCACAGGAAAGATGCAACAGTTCAGAGGTCATCTGGGTAGTAACACTTACTTAATAATCAACAGGATGTGAGCTGTGACACTACTTGATTTTCTTACATATTCGCTTGTTCACTCCACCTCCATCTTTATGATTACTTAGTTTTTAACTTCCTTCCGCTCCACAATTTTGCTACTAGCCAGATGTGGCTGGGCAAAAGGTTCAGATTTCATACTGGGAATCCACTCATAGTCATGAGTCTCAGTGTCTCCATAGTCCTCCTCCATTACCAGGACCTTTCCTTCAGTCTCATGCTTTTACTGAATCACAGAATAGAATCACAGAATATCCTGAGTTGAAAGGGAGCCACTAGGACATCAAAGTCCAACTCTTAGCCCTACAGAGTACAGCTCCAAGAATCATATAACGTGCCTGAGTGTTCTTCATCTAAATACTCCATGTGTAGAAACCTATCATGTAATGGATTGAGTGCATCCCTGAGAAGAAGGGCTTGGGTGTCTTGATGGATGAAAAGCTTGACATGCCCGGGAAACGCATGCTTGCAGCCTAGGAAGCCAACTGTGTCCTGGGCTTTATCTAAACAAGCATAACCAGAATGTAAGGAAGATGATTCTCCCCTTCTACTCTGCCCCCATGAAACCCCACCTGGAATAATTCATCCAGCTTTGGGGTTCCAAAATAATAACTTGAACCTGTTGGAAAGAGTCCAGAAAAGGGCAAGATGATCAGAGGACTGTATCACATCTTCTATGAAGGCAGGCTGAGAGATCTGGAGTTAAGCCTGGAAATGACCCCAGGAAAATATTTTAGCAGCCTACTATACCTTAAAAGGGGCCACAAGTAAGCTGGAGTGGAACTCCTCACAGTGACAGGACAATGGGGAATGGCTGGAAAAGAGTAGGTTTAGATTAGGAGGAAATTTTTTGTGGTGAGGGTGGTGAAACACCGGAACAGGTTGCCCACAGAAGATGTGGATGCTCCATCCCCTGGAAGTCAAGGTTCAAGGCCCAGCTGGCTGGGGCTTAAAGAACCATAGGTGTCCCTGCCTTTGGCAGAGGGGTTGGAACCAGATGATCTTTAATTTCCCTTCCAACAAAAAACATTCCATGATTGTATGAAAGCAAAGTTTCCTAGTGCTAAACAAAAGTTCAAGAGTGAGACATATTTTTTTTTTTTAATAACACTACAAACAAACAAAAACCCAAACAGATCTGCCATAAATATGGGTACAAGCAGAATCTTAAACAGAAATATGAATAGTAGATAATAAAAATATAATGCTTTGACAAATTAACAAGACAGCCTGCAATATTACAAAATCAAAAGGAAAGACATGATGTATTAGGAAAGATGATGTTCTGCTCACATTAAACCTTTACCTGGCTTTGTGGTCACTTCAGTGTGGTTTTCTAGTTACAGAATAATCCCTAGAAGTTTCAAATTATGTAGATAAGTAAGCAAACAATACTTAAATATTTATGAATAAGAATGCTTCTAGACTTCGATATAGGACATGCTTTTCTTGATTGGCTATACAATGTGAGAATAATACATTTTGCAACAATATTAGAAACAAAATTTCATATCACAGTTTAAAGGTTAGAGGGATCTTGCTAACTGTCATATTATGATGTATGCATGATATACAAGGATTTCTACTAGTTAGACAATGTTTTATGGGTTGTTTGTTTATTTCAGAAAGCCTATTTGACAATTTATGTGACTGTGCCCTTTCAATGTTGGAATACAGATTTAGCAGTAGTATAAAAATCAGCCTACATGCAATGACAGGGAAATAAGATTTCTTATTTTGTCGTTGCCACAGATTTTAGAAATACAGAGGATTCATGTGGTTAGGACCTTCAGTCCAGAAAACATTGTAATGATCATAAAGTAGTACTATAAATCATACTATGTCAGGAGAGTGATCCTATAACTAGTGATTAGAACTACATAGCCAAGGAAAAATGCAACAAAGAACATTCCAGGAGGACTGAGATTATCTGATTACCTAAAACATATGGAAAGCTACTTAAATCTCTTCAAGAAACCTTTAGCCTATATTTCAATGTATTTAATATTTAGCTTTTTATCTGTATCTTTTGGTCTTGTCTTGATTTTAGAAAAGCAACTTAAACATTTGATTTTACCTACTCCATTAACCTAAATGACATATAGACGTTATAATCTGAAGACAGAAGATGTTATATACTGAAGACACTTATGATTAACACCATCCTAAACCTCTCTTCTTGTAAATTCTTGTGCATCTTAAAACATGAGAAAGAGACAAGATAAAGTACAGTTAACCACAATATAAAAACTTCAGGACAAAATTAATTTGACCAACACTATTATCTCCATTGCATCATAGAGAAAGTAATGGAGCAATTCACTTACTAATATCTAACAAAATCAACAGCTGTTAATAAAGGATATTCAAATAAATAATCATATTTCACAGTAGATCTTGATCATCCCCAGGAGCCAATGAAAAATGGTGACCTCAGATAGAAGCCTATGGCTAATGTTTTTTCTGAACTTAACCTATAAAAAGTGAAAGAAATGTGTTCTATCTATACATGCTCTTGAAACAAAACAGAATTTTGGCACATGCAGTTCCCAATAGTTTGCTCATTGAATTAAGCTTGCACTAAAACTTCCTGAAGAAAAACAAATTTTTAATCCTTCCAAAATGACTATTGAGAGCCTCCTGATACCTACAAACAAATCCTCATGTATTTTAAAAAACTCAAAGCCCATTCAAGATTAGGTCGCAGGTTGGAAGCTAACTTTTGTGATGAAAAATCTTCAAGATACCTGATGCCAAAAATAAAGACAACAGTAAGACAGGCTTAGCTTAGAGGTACAAAGTGAACTTATTACTGACATAGTCAGAGGAGGACAATGAAAATTAAAATAGCCCCAACCCCTTCCTCCTTCCCACTGACAGCACAGGGAGACAGGGGATGTGGATTCTGATCAGTTCATCACTGAGGTTTTCTTCTGCTGCTCTGGGAGATCAGTTCTTCCTCTGTGAGACCATGGAGTCCCTCCCATGGGAGACAGCTCTCTGTGAGCTTCTCCAGCCTGGCTCCAAATGTCATGAGCAGGACTCCTCCCAAAACTGCTGCAATGTGAGTCCGTCCCATGGGCAGACAATCCTCCCAAAAGTACTGTGGCTTGGGTCACTATTTCCACAGGATGCAGCCCTCTAAAGACAGGCTGCTCCAGCCTGGAAGCAGGGCCCCCTTTCTCTCCCACAACCTCCTCCAGACATCCACCACTCTTGCATGAACATCTTCTCCATGGGCCGTGGGTGGGTCTCTGCATCCCCCATGGATCCTCACAGGCTGCAGGGCCTCAGCTGCTTCACCTTGGTCTCACTACAGGCTGCAGAAGAATCTCAGCTCCAGTGCCTGGAGTGCCTCCTCCCACTCATTCTCCACTGACCTTTTTGTCTCCTTGCTGTTTCCCTCACATTCTCACCTTCTCCTCTTCTCTGACTAGATAGAAAAAACTTATGTTCCACACTTTGTTTTGATCTTCTTCTTAACTATGTTATCACAGAGACATTACCAGCATCTCCAATTGGCCCAGCTTTGGCCAGCCACATTTCCATCCTCAGAGCCATCAAGGACTGGCTCTTCTGGTAGAAGCTCCTGGTAGCTTCTCATAGAAGCCTTGTGGTCCCCCTTCTGCCAAAAACCAGGCACTGCAAAACAAACACAGTATACTTCAAGCTATTCATTGTTAAAGAATGATGAGAAAGAGGCATATATTTGGTTTGTGCACACAGATCTGTTTTGAAATAGCTATGCCTCAGGAAAACATAAAAGGGAATTTAGGAACAGTGTAGTCAATGTACAAAAAGAAAATGGGAAAAAAGTTGAAAAATTAGGTTCTATTGAAAAAAAAAGGAAAAAAACCACTCAATTTAAAACTCTTAGCCTGACCTCTATTTGTGTTTGACAAAAACACACCTAGGCCAAAACATCTAAAACTGAAGCACCTTGAAGTTATCTGCCTCAAAAATAATTAAAAATTTACTTATTTTTTTCAATTACTGCCACTTTCAATTTAAATAGGTCCTACAATGGTCAGCACAGAGAAGAAATAAAAGTGTATAAAGACATTTCTGTTCAACAAAGGTTATTTGAAAATTTTATGTTCAAGGATTTCAAATACCTGTACCAGAAAACAAGTCTGACTGCAGTATAATCTAGCTTCATTCCACCACTACTGTTCTCTTCCTCACAACCCAATATTATCTCAAATTCAATGAGAAACATATTTACAGGAGAAATTTTTATCGATCATAAAATATTCCTTAACAGCTCAGAGATTGTGGGCTTATAGATAACTCCATAGAGACTTTTGCAGGTTAGTCGGGAAAGTGTACACAGAAGATTTCCATAAACAATAACTCTGATATAGAAGATTTTCAAATAAAAAAGCCTCAGGGATCTATTCTTAGGCACGTTTTATTTTTTTAAATTCCTTTTTCTTTCATGTTTTGTTTATTAAATTGTTAAGATAAAGGAACAAAGAAAAGGACAGACATTAGAAGTTCCAGGAAATATATATAATTATTAGATCAATAAACAATTCAGCAATTCTTAGAGGACACTCAAATAACCTTCTACAATAAAAAGCCTACAGCATATGTGAAATACAAATCTTAAGAGATAGTTAACATTCCAGGCAAATACAAGCATATTGGTAATGTTGATTTAGCACTCTTAATTTCGTTCAAAATTACCTCCACAGATCATAGACTCAGAGAATAATAAAGAGAACAAAAGCAGCCCACCACAAAGAAATGTACCTAAAAGGAACAGCAATAAATAAAAGAAAAACTGGAAAACGGAATAGATAATAAATGAATAAGTAAGTAGAATAGCAATATTCCATCAGTCCCACACTAAGCAAACACTAACTCTGAAATCTGATCTATAATATCATTTAATACAAACAATATATAAAAAATTTACCGCCAATCATCCTGTATTATCATCTCTATGGCATAGCATTGTGTTGAAATAAATCACGTTATCTATATTTCAGGACCTTGTCACTTACTTGTTAATGCATCTACATATTTTTGGGAAAGAAGTAACATGTTGCAAAATAACTCAACTCAGAACAAATTTGGCTTGATCCACCCTTGCGCAACTTCAACTACAAAATTTTATTGGGGCAACCTGCTCAAAATTTTTGTCTGAATTAAAAGAGCTCTGTTACTGTTAAGTATCAGTTAGATAAGTGCATGCATTCCTTTTCCTGCAAAATGAATTTTTACCATTTCTGTCCCATATGGCCTTCAATTATGTATCATGACATCTTTGATCTAGGTTATTGGAAGTGTCAAATCAAACTTTAACAAGGTGTAAGGAAGGATAACCAGCAATGAGGTGATTCTAAAATGAAATTAATATCAAAAGGGATCTTTATTTCACCTCCTTGACTACAGAAAAAGTAAACTGTGAATGTTGTCTTTTCCTTATGGATCCAATACTTGGGCACTGTATAGTGCAGATCGAAAAAAAAACCTCCAATTTTTAGAGGGCACATTGCTCTGCAAAATATTCTGCTCACTTTCACCTATGACAAAATTGTGTATTTAAATATCGTTATGGCGTCATCAGGGAAATTGGAATCCTAAGACAAAAATTTTTTTTTGTAAATTTTTACCTATAAAACATATTTTGTATTACTGCAATCAGTTAATTACCCAATATGGAAAGGCTATTAATGTTACTTATTTAAATTTCTATTAGTTTGCCTGCATTGATTTCTATGATATGACATATATCATAGCCTTAATTGGACTTACTCTCAATCCCCAGTCTAAATTTGAAAATTATTTCTGTGAGTTAGTTTTTACCATTAAAAAAAAAAACAAAACAAAACAAACCAAACCAAAACAAAACCCCCTAAGATTTCCAAGATTTCTATTTAATCAAAATCAAATATTCTAATTCAATATTTCAAAAATATTGAAAAATTTTAAATGACTGCAAATACTTTGTTACTTTTCTGAACTTGAGACATCCTTACAAAAACTCCAAAGCAATCAAACAATTTCTGTGATTTTCCTTTTCTGCTCTATAAAAAAATGTCTTTTATTTAAAATTACTTTTAAATGTGAGCCATGAATATATGTAAATAATTATAAATGAAAGTTCCTCTTCCAAAAACCTGTTTGTCCTAGGCAAAACACAGACTATTAAAAAAATATAACTTAGGAACTCATGGGGAAAAAACATGCAACCCCAGAACATGCAACATGGTGCCTGTATTAATGGAAAGTTAAATTCATTTATTAAATATTAGTTCCTATGCAACTTGAGAATTTTTTTCAAGTGTGTTAAAGACATAAGACAGAATCAGAAAACACTAGCATGGCATTTTTATATGACAAAAAATCTAAACATATTAGTCAAAGTGAGGGAAAAAAAAAAAAGTAATTTTGCCCTGCCAAGGAGTCCAATATAATTCTATTGTAGACTCATAGTCTTTAAACCAGAAAACCACCAATGCACTAAGGAATCTACAGGGTTAGAGTTGGGATTTCCAGCACACAAGGTGTCCTGACCTTGCCAGTGAGCTTTTCAAATGAGATTGGTCATAAGTTAGGTATCTACATCTCCAAAAGTAGTCTTGGGCTTTCTTTTTAGTCAATGGGAAATTAACTGATACAGACAACGGAATTTTTTTAATTAGTCATTTTACCTTTAAAAGGCTTTAAATTGATCAGATTTGTTAGAGACCTAAGTTATAGGCTTTTCAGACTACATAAAGGGATCTATAAAGGGAGCCAACTGGCTCATAGAAGCACTTGTTATAAAAAGAAAACAGTCCCACATATCAATAATTATTTTGTACTATAATTTAACTCATTAAATGGTTCATTTTTTCTAGTAACACCTTTCTATATGTTTGGGCAAGGTGCTCGCAAAGAGACATAACAAATTTGCAATAATTTCCCATAACCCTGTGCAATTTTTACAGTCTTTATTTCCTCTTGTGCACTCACACTGGTGTTCTCATACTGCTTATCATTACAATATAGACTCAGGATCATTCAATTACCTAGTTCATTTCTACACTCTTCTTTATGTTGAACAGTTTTGTAGAAGTACCCTAAAATGATAGGCTCTAATTAGGCAACCCATTTTTATCTCTGAAAAAACCATTATTATAGATGCTGCTTAAAGTTTCATAATAAAGATGGCAAATTTTTTAAAATTATGCAAATAATCAAAGGAAGATGAGTCCTAGTTTTATGGTCATGTATATGTACAGAATTACAAGCATATGTTTATCTTCTGAGAAATAAAATTTAAATGCTTCTCAACAGCTTGACTTGTTCATTTAAATATTGACTTTTATGAATATGAATTAGTTTTCATCATTAAGAATCTTCACAAATACTATAGAAAAAATACATTTAAAATTTTAAAATTTTATTATGAGAGCTCTGAAAAATCTAATGAAACAGTCATGAAACATAATAACATATACAATTTTTTTTTTACTTTATTAACAGGTCTGAAAATTGTACTATGACTTTACAGATAAATAATTTATTATTTTATTATTTGCACTATTTCATAAGGACATAAATGTGATGGTAAAAACCCCTCGACAGTATGTTTATAAAAACCTGTTGTTGAGTTGAAGATAAAAGATATGGCAGTAAGTTGAGAAGAGAGTTTTTATGAATGCTTTAATTGTTTGGGGCCATAGGAAATGAAATCAGATTTAAAAAAAAAAAAA